>JAOTON010000951.1:0-408009 GCA_034440635.1 Lepas anatifera | reverse complement strand
TGTTGCCATTTACCGGTTTATGAACGTGTGAGAGGCATAGATGCGGCTCAGAAGAATAATAGTACCACCAGGACTAACAGTATCGGTTTAAAATCTCACAATCAATGTTTGTTCTGAGCCTGGGCATTCCATAAAAGCCTTCAACATTTTGGGACCTTTCTGGGCTATATTTCATCACCCGGTGTGCAGGTATTTTAGAACTGGAAATAGAACTCAAGTTTAGAACTGAAAATACTTGTTCACGTCATCAGTGGTATGGGTATTTTAGAACTGAAGTCAGCCAAAAATGTTTTTTCCGTTGGCATAATCATATTACCAGGATTCAGCACTCCAAACAGCCAGACGCACAACCGATCTGCACGCTTATTTGATGAAAATTGAATGAAGAGCAGGAGACAAGAGCAAGACAAGAGCAAGGGACGGGTGGGGAAGGGACAACAATGAAGGAACCAATGACTTGGTTTCATTTTTACTTCCTGCCTAAACATCACTGCTATAACATTGCTATGGGGCCGGGTGGTCTATTGGCTTCGTTGCCCGTCTTTAGATCGGATATCATGAATCAACGTGGGTTCAATAATCCCCACGGCGGGAAACTGCCTTCCGTGTCCGATCTGACCCGGTGGAGAGGATCCTTAACCCTCGCCCCACCGGGGGCATCGATGGCCCCCCTAGGGTTTTTTTCAAGATAGCAGAAAAACGACGAAACGCAGCACCGCGGTTGGGGGCTCTATCTCTCACCTCATCATTTTTCCACCATCCCTGAAATTTTTTACCCCGGGTCACCCAAGGTCAGGTCACCAGGCGAGGTCAACCAAGGTCACCTCACTTCAACTTTGAAGCTCTATAAGAACTACATTTCTCAGTCGATCAATTTGAAACTTGCTACAATTTATGACCTTTCCAGGGTCTACAACGTGTATATCCAGGATTTTTCGATTTCGGGACCTGAGGTCAGGTCACGAGGCGACCTCTCCCGTTGGAAAAGCATGGGGAAAAGCTGTCTCTCGATCTAAAAGTCACAAAAATGTTGCAAATTCTCAGACTGCTCAGAACAGCGTTTTTGGACACCCTTTCACGTATCCCAGGGGTCATATTTTCCCTTTGACTTTTCCAAGGTCATCCAAGGTCACCAGGGGTCAAAAACAGTATAGTGACAATACGTTTTGACCTAATTAAGCTAGATCGCTGAAACAAACACCGTCGTGTTTGTCTCGTCACTGGATTTCATACGATTTACGGCAAGGTCACTTTTTGACCTTTCGTGACCTCAGGTCACATGAGGTCACGAGGTGATCTCTGGAGGTCAAACCACTGGCGGTAGGTCATTACGTTCCACATAACGAAGAAAGGTCTGCCATTTTCCTATCCAATGTAGTTTACCAGGTCTCAATAGCTCTAATGGTATAAGAGTTATGCCCAGTTTTCTTAAGCATTGCATGTTTGAGTGAAAAGAGCCTATCATGACCTTTCTTGACCTCTGGAGGTCAAACCATTGACCTGAGTACTTAAACATGTGAAGTAATTTCTTACTGAATTCACGCGGGCTTTCTAATGCACCTTGCAGATTTGCGCTAACCCCCAAATGTTCGGAGTTAGAGGGGGGACCATCGATGGCCCCCGGTGGGGCAAAGGTGGCGCCGGACCCCCAGTAGGGCGCGGTATAAACACCCACGCCAATGCTCCCTATAATTAGGCAAGTGTGCTTGCTGGGAGTGGCCATGATAAAAAATAAATAAAACAGCCATAGCCTGCAATGGGAAGTGCACTCTCAACGTTAAAGCAAGTGCGCCCGGTACTGATAGGACAGAACGATGGGACAGACTGGAGCTGTACCCCCTCCCCGTACCTCCCCCAGAACATAATGGAGCGCTTACGAGAACCAAACGAACCTGCTCATCTACGTAATAGTTTGGTTTGGAGGGTGAATGTATTGCTTCTGTTGCTTGCACCATAATGAATCAATAACTTAGAACGTCTTTCATTTCCATACAACTTGCATTTATATATCATATATGTCTTGGATCTTGTAAGCTTTTGCGTCAATCGTCTACTAAAACCTAACCGCAGCAATGAATGGTTTGTTTATTTCAATGAATGATTTGACTTCATAATCCACCAGAGAGCCTCCATTTGAGGTCCTTGAATAACTCAAATTCGCCTCCATGATTCAGGGCCTGCTTTAAAGTTCCAACAAGCCTATCATCCTCTGCTTGTCTTTGTTCCAGAACATTATTTGTCCTCTCCCTCTGCGGCCGTCGATTGCCTGTGCGGACACAAAAAAGTCCTCAGTAAATGAAGAAAATGCGCAGAAAATGAGTCTTCAATAATATTGCATGAAAAGAAATTATTGGATAATATTTTTAATACAAATTAAAATCAAATACATATGAAGTCTACGAGTACTTAGTGAGTTACGAGTACTATATTTTTAATGAAAACAGCAAACTCCTTGCAATAATTCCCACCATGAAACATTAGTACGAATGCACGTCCCTATAGAGACAGCAGTCCAGGCCCTAGTCTAACATACAAACTAGGTGGGACTTGTCCCACCTAGTTTAGCCAGATCCCACCTAGTTCAGTAAAAAATCCCACCTAGTTTTTACTGGCTTGGGTGGAAACTGTGTGTAATACAAAAATCATTTAAGTTCAAGAAAATTCTAGCAGATATGTACATCACATGGTACCTACTCGAGGTCTGTATTTGTTAAGTGCAATCTGATACATGTTTTATTTTGGACCATCATAAGCTGAGCTTAATCTGCGCCCCACCGGGGTATCGATGGCCCCCTCTAAATCCTAAAATACGGGTGTTAGCCCAAATGTACAAAACCGCATTAGAAGGCTCGTGTGAATTCATTACGATTTCAATGCATGTTTAAGCGCTCAGGCCAATGGTTTGACCTCCAGAGGTCAAGTTAGGTCACGATAGTCTATTTCCACCAAAATGTACAAGGCTTAAGAAACTTGGACATGGCCAGGAGCTATTAGACCTGACCATTAGAGGTATTGAGATCTGATAAAATATTTTGATTGGAAAATGCCAGGGCTTTCCCCACTATGTGGAATATAATGACCACCAGCCAGTGATTTAAACCCCAGAGGTCACCTCGTGACCTAATTGACATGAGGTCACGAAAGGTCAGAGTGACCTTGCCGTATGTCAACTGAAAGCCAGTGACGAAAAATACACGATTACGTTTGATTCAGCGCCTTAGCTTGGTTAGGTCGAAAGTTATCGTCAAAATACTTTTTACCCCTGGTGACCTGTTAAGACCTCAGATAGGTCAAAGGTAAAATATCGCCCCTGGGACCCGTGAAAGGGTGTCCAAAAACGACTTTCTGAGCAATCTGAGCATTTTCAACTATTTTTGTGACTTTTATATCATAAGACAGCATTTCCCATGTTTTTCTATGGGAGAGGTCACCTTGTGACCTGACTTCAGGACACGAAATCAAAAAATTCTGGATATACATTTTTAGGCCCTGAAAGGGTACCATGAAGTGTAGAAAGTTTCAAATAGATCGGCTTAACAATGTAGCTATGAAAGAGCCCAAAAGTCGAAGTGAGGTGACCTTGGTTGACCTTGCCTGGTGACCTGACCTAGTGTGACCCATAGTAAAAATTCAGGGATGATGAGGAAATGATGGGGTGAGAGGTAGACCTATCAACCACGGTGCTGCGCCTCGTCGTTTTTCTGTTATTTTGAAGAAAAACTTAGGGGGCCATCGATGTCCCTGGGTGGGGCAAGGGTGAAACATGCTTGCTTATGTCGGCCTACCCCAACGTGTGCGACGAAAACCCCGCGAATGCGCCGAATAATCACAAAGCTGGATACAGTCTCCAGCCAATAAATATGCTCGTCTCATCCAACCGAATGCCATAAAAATTCTCACACCACTTGTCAACCTGGGACTTCTGGGAGCCCGCCAGTCATGACTGAGGCGGGCTTGGGTGACGGCAGTGTGAATTTTTATTCATGATGTTTTTTATTGGTGGGTAAGAGCTATATTTTATATATTTCTGTGAAGAAAGAAGAAAATATCTTTTCAGATGGATGAAGGCTCGTTCTTTTTCCCGAAAAGGTGGGTAAATATCTTAAGGTTTTTGTTGTTTTTGAATAACAATTTAATCTGGAGAGGAGTATAGCTGCAATGAAATGAAACATGAGGGTTATTTTATAGAAGTATCAAAGGCCTCCCCAAAACTGTTCCTGTGACGACAGACTCCCTGTGGGGGCTCTGGGGAGGGGAAAGCAAGGAAAAAGCACCCCGCATGAACCGGATTTTGTGCAGTTTCAAGAAACTGGTATTGTTTTTCAGCGCAAAATGTTTCTTAACTATCGTGACGCTGCCTCCATTTACATCGTGGTGCATTTCGTAAATACAGTGTATATGGGGTGGATAAAGATTATCATGAACAAAAAAGAACAGTTTTAACGTGAAAATAAATTCGAATTTTCCTTGCTTCCGTCACACACCGATTACACCGCGCGACATTTTTTTTTTTGCTTGTTGACTTGTTCAGTTGCAGCTGTCTCCCAACTGAAGCTTAGTTCTAGCATTTCTGCCTTTGTATCGGGTAGGGTTAGTTGAGTTATATGAAATCCCACCAAGCAAAAATTCCTTACACGAGGCACTAGACAGCACTAACTTAAAATCCTTAATGCAACGCTTCATGTAGACAAACCTAGTGCTTCAAACACAAAACAAACATACTTTGACGTTTGTATTCAACGCGTAGAGGGAGTGCGGATAATGGGCACGCGTTGAAAATGATATTGCATCTGCTATCTCACATTACCTGGATTACGAGATGAGGGCTCATGGAAAGGTTAATCCCAAATTCATTTGCAAGACTTCCAATGAAACTCGCAAGGCAAGATAATAATCTGTGGGGGAACCCGAATGGACCGGATCACAGCTGGCCTCATGAAAAGGCTTTTGTACTGGTATTGGATGTGTATTTGTATTTGTATTTGTATTTATTCACTTAGATCAGCAACAGGTATCTGGCCCAATTACAGCTGAAGTCATGGACATAAAAGAAAACACTAGATGAGTATTTACAATGACATATCTCCTATTGGTGGTAAAGGGACCCAATGACTAAAAATATAAGGTAAAACACATTCAAAACGGTAAAAGTATGACTTAAAGCAACTTAAGCAGTTCATTCGACGAATAAAATTCTAAAGCACACGGATGATTTTAAAAAGGATGATATTTAATGTATCTAATTACACTAGACTTAAAACTAGCATGTGGTGAATTAAAAGGATCCACCTCGGGGCAGCGACCGACGTGTGCGTTAAAAGCAAGCACCGCCCGGCGAAACAAGCCTCTTTTCACCGTCTCAACTCGAGGCACCGGCACGTGCAGGAAATGGAGCCTGGGCAGAGATATCATCATTATTATGGTAGCATAAGACGCAGTGGATATTTGGCCATCGGAATCCTATAACACCAGGTGAGTCTTGCTACTGGATGGGAAGCTCTGACTAGTGGGTATACCATTACTCCATTGGCACTTATTCCTAACCATGTTACCACTTTGATATTTAGGAAAATGGTTTATAGGAAGAAGCTCAGTGCTTAGCACAATGTTACACTTGACACAGACCATAGAAATTACCTACAGGACTGATGTGAGGATTTCTCTATCTGTATGGGGGCCGCACAGTGGGCGGTAACACAGTATTTGTTATTTTCATATTTCATACTGCAACTTGGCTTCATGTTTTTCAAGATGGTTGTGATGATTTGGAAAGAGTCTTGCTAATGCAAAATGTATCTTAGCGCTTTCGTGGTTGACGGCTTTCAGATTCGGGCACCTCAATGGATTCAGAAAATCCCCGCCCCTGCTTACAACACCCTGCCCACTTTCTGCCTAGTGGTGGCGTTCTTGGCGTTCACTGAAAGTGAACATCATTTAACCGCTCGATAAATGATGTTTGGCTAGGCTTTCGTCTTTTGTTTTGTTTCTTTTGTCTTTATTTTGTTTTTGTTTTGCTCCTTTTATCCCTCCAGGAGACGCTTGCGCTTCAAGAGCACAGCTCGATTCACTGGAAGCACAAGAGGGCTGGGGTCATTCCGCGCTCACTCCCTCCCACCCCGACACCCATGAACTTACGTGGTAACACTCCAAATGAGCACGATAAATCGAATTGTCCAGGATCAACGGCACGGTGTGCACCGGTGCCCACGGCCCTCCCGAGGCCTCCTGCGGCCGGGCTGCGGCCGCGGCGCTATGAGACGTTCATTAGCGACACAGATTGAACGCTGCTGGGGAGCAGCATCCCTCGGTCGTGTCGATCGATCGCCCTCGGTCCTTCAGCGGTGGCGCCCTCCCCAGCGCTGGCAGGGGGCGGGGAGGGGCGGCGCGTGCGACGCCGCTGGGCCTGACCTGGGTCTCTCCGCCGCCACCGCCGCTCAGGTTACACGCCCCGCTGGGCGGCCGCCCCGCCGGCCATTCTGCGTGTGCTGTCGCCCGAGGGAAGCGCCGGGGGGCGGAGGAGGGGGTGACGATGTAGATCACTGTCAGAGCCTCAAGTCTGACACGGCTATGTGAGAGGGCTGCCTGCCCTAATTAGCATTTACAGCCACTTTCTTAGAGTGCCACCCACCAAGGGACGGGTACCTGGTTGACGTTTCTATCTCCGATTGTCGATTGAGCGTGCCATTTCCTGGAGAGTTGAGTTGTATTTGGAGCATAAATGGATGCCTCTGCGTTCTAGCTCGTGGGCCCGAGGCCTCCTATCCGACAGAAGGCGGGGGCTGATTCGCAGTCAATTCTGCGCACTCCTCCTAGAAGACTTGTTGAGTCGCGACTCAGAACCAAATCAAGTTTTCCTTGAGTCAGAGTTGAGTCGACTCACTTCCGGTTTGGGTTCAGTCTGAGTTGACTCAAATGCTCGACCAGTTGAATCGAGTCGGAGTCAGAGTCAGCCTCTAAGCTGTGAGCCGGGAGTTGAGTCGACTCAACACTTTTCTTTACATATATGATCACATGGCTGACATTTTGTTTGTTTGTTGTTAATTGTTTATTCGAATTCATCGCCAACAGGCTTAAAACTGATAGGAGAAGTCATAGGTTAAAACTGCAGTGGGATGAACAAGATATTAAATGAGCTGGTAAAAACATACAAACAGTCACATAAAACACAAAGACACGTATACCAAAAAATACTAAACTGGGTTTGCAAAAGCATGCTTTTTTACCGTCCATCTAAAACAAGCGAAAGTGGTGCAAAAGGGATCCGCTGCGGGGTACATATTCGTGTGTGAGTTAAATTTCTGCACAGTTCGTGTAAACAAGTCACGCTTTATCGCGTCCTTGTTGGCATCTAAGACGGATGGAACGTGAATGAGTTGTGATGTCCCGCCCTTGGTTCGACGCTGGGGAACATGTGGTGGGAAACATCCGAGCAGGAAGGCGGAGTCCACTTTACCGCAGAATATTTTGTGCTCAAAGCAGACATTGTAATGGTATCTTCTTTGTGCTAAGCTACTAATATTGAATGATTTGAGAAGTTCGTGATATGAGAGTGACCGAGAAGGCCGTGAAGCATGAACGTGATAAGTTAACCATATGAGGAATTTGTGTTGAATTTTGTTCGATTCTCTCAAGGTGAGCAAGTGCAGCACCGCCCCAAATGATGCACCCATACTCAAGGACAGACCGAACGTTCCCGAAATAAGCTGAAAGAATGGGGCCTGTCGGCAACCGTCCCGCCGTTTGGCTAGAAATTTTCACAACTAATTTTGAAGGATTTGATATTGCTATTTGCTAATGAAAAGTACCTAATTTATAAATTTGATATCAACAATACACCCAGGCCGGGATCAGTCATTAAAAAAATAAGTTATGTAAAAGACACAGTTTCGAAAGCACACACATTTGCTATATATTTTCCATTTACTCTTAGCAAAAGGATGCAAAATCATACAAAAATGTGATTTGGCACACAATCAGACTTTCACTTTGAGGGTGCACACCATAGAAAGTCCTAAGCTGATTATCATGTAATAAATCACTCTTAGGAAACCACATCTTTATTTTCTATTTTCTTCCTTCGGTTGACTGAAAACACTAAAAAGAAAACACTAAAAAGGAATATAAGTGCAAGATGGAGGGTACCCAAAATCTTGTTTCGCACATTAGCTTTGAAATGGGTCAAAACAAAAACTAAAAGCTTCAGTTATCTGCTTTTTTCAAAGCACTTCCTTGGTTTGTCGTGGTTTGAGGACATCCCCTGGTAGATAATATCATCACTGACGACACATCACTGTACCTAATGTCCTCTGTATACGGAAAGACGTAATTTCAAACTGTGAAACTGACAGAAAAATACACATCAGGTCTCTCACAAACCACCCACCTCTATGCATATCTATGTTGATTATTCTTTACCACCCACTGCACCTATCAAATGCGCGCCACGCCAGTCACAAAACTGTCCCAGTGCGCCACAAAATATTAGCGATTTATGCTTTGATAGCCTGAGGGTAGGATTACTTTCCCAGAGCAGCAGATTTTCTTAGGTTTTTAAAGTCACGTGACTTTTAAAGAGCTATTCATCTCACTCACATGTTCGCATTGAGCGCTTTTCTTCATTCCTATGCAGACATAATTTATGTTCTTAATTAATGCATTGCAATTGACGTTTTATTGAAATCAATGTGCAGTTAGTAAATAGTTTATGCCATGAATACTTGTACTGAAATTTGCATGTTATTAAAGGAAATGTTAATTTTGTGTATGCATACTTGGGCCTAATTCTGAGTCGGAGTCGACTCTGACTCAACACTGATTCGAATCGGAGTTGAGTGGACTCACTTCTGAATTTGGGCTGAGTCGAGTCGGGTCATCATTTCCAACACGGGGAGTCGGGTCAGAATCAGAGTCAGCTTTTAAGCTGTGAGTCAGAGTTGAGTCGACTCAAAATTTGTTAGAGTCATCAACAAGTCTGCCTCCTAGTAATGCCCAAGGTGATATCTCTTCTCTTCCAATGGTAAAAAAATCAAAATTATCACGTTTTTCAGCATTGTTAAATGTTTAAATGGTTCAACATTGTTTTAACAACATTAAATATCTTTCAACATGGTACCTAAAATGGCTGGCTGCGCATGAGAAAAAATGTTTTGTTTTTGCATTTAAGGAAACAAAATGCCTTCTAGTCGAACTGTCTGGTAGTTAAAGTTCGAAATAACTACGAAATATACACTAAATAGCCCTTTAAACTTTGCTTCTGATCACGTGACCAAATAACAGGCGCTGATTGGCGTGACGTCACATGCTGTACACTCAGAGCGGCGGCCGTACTTGCAGATGCAAAGGCATGGAGAAGTTTGATTAATTTGCTCTATTCCGTTGTTTTGTTGGTTTAACACGCGCATTGACGGGGGTCTGAGGCACCTTCGCATTGACGGGGAGGCGGGTACCCGCCCCCCTAAGATCTCGAGAACCACGGTAGATAGCGAGAAACGGTAAACGGCGTTGGGCTGCCCATCCACTTCTCCATCGAAAACATTTGAACCATTTTTTGTCAGGTCACATTTAAGGTCACGAGAGGTCAAAACATGCCGTCATAGGGATAACATGTAAATTCAGTTTTTTCGGCCATTACATCTGAACAAGTCAAGATAGAGCAAAACGACTTAAACCATATGGATGCTCTTAGCAAGCCGAATCGAATGATATATAAGTTGACCTTGCTAGGTCAAATCAAGGATTTGACCTGACCTGAGGTCAGGTCAGGGTCAAATTATATAAAATGCATATCATTAGAACCGCAAAGCCTCGGGCGAGTCTAATGTAGCTAAAATAAATGCTCTATCACCATCTGTTCCTGAGTTATTCAGTAAAAACAATTTTCCCATGTATTTCCAATGGAGAGGCCATGCCTTGTACCTGACCTTAGGTCATCGATATCAAAAATACCGGAACATATTTTAGAGAACTCGGTGGGGCCATTATGTGATATGAGTTTCAATCGGATAAGTTCGTCCTCCTCCGAATTATGTTATCTTAAACTTTTTTTGAGGTCGGGTCACTTGACCTGTACTGGTGACCTGACCTGAGATGACCTAACCTTAAAATTTTTACAGAAGTTGTAAAAATGATGAGGGAAAAGGTATGCCAAGTACGGCGGCGCGTACGCCGCCGTTTTTCTGCAATCTCCGAAAAACCCGAGGGGGCGGGTACCCGCCCCCGTCAATGCGCGTGTTAAGGCAGTAACAGATAAAGGGGCCTAGAAGGCTCAAGCCAGTGGTGGATTTAGGACCTTTTTGTGGGGGGGGGCAGGACTAGGGTCTCAAGCTTCCCCCGCCTGTGAATAGCCTTCAGCTATGCATTTTGGTACCATAGTCACTCTGACATTCGGGGGAGGGGACCTAAGCCCAGTGGCATGACCAAGGGGGACCTTGGGATCCGCGGACCACCTTGCTTGAGCTGACCTCATGCATTGCAAAGTACGAGCATTGGTCTCAGGGGCCCCCGAGGTTGGTCTCAGGGGGTAGCTTTCGGGCCTGGTCTTAGGGGGTTCGCCGAGCTTGGTCTCAGGGTGCTCCCGAGCATCGGTATCCGGGGCTCAGGATCATTGGTCTCCGGGCCTATCGAGGATTGATCTCAAAGGGGAGGCGAATATTCATCTCGGGGGAGGAGGGAGGGGGATACGAGCATCAATACCGCGGTACTCCTGAGAAAAACACGACATTGGTCTCAGATGGGCCCCAAGTTTGGTCTCAGGGGCGCCTGAGCTTAGTCTCAGGAGCCCCCAAATATTTGTCTCAGGGGGTTCCCAGCTTGGTCTCAGGGGGCCCAAGCTTAGTCTCTGGAGCCCCCGAGCTTGGTCTCAAGCCCTCCCCTCCCCCCGAGGATTGGTATCGAAGGGCTCCGGTGTATTGGTCACGGGTGCACCGAGCATTGATCTCGGAGGACGCCGAGTTTTAATCTGGAGGGCCCCGAACATCGGTATAGAGGGACTCCTGAGCAAAGCAGGAGATCCATCTTACAAAAATTAAGTCAGCAACTGTTTGTCAATGGCAAACGCGGTCATGTTGAACGCGTTGAGAGGTCAAATGCTCGAACGGTCTACTTGATTGTCAGAAACGTGATAAAAATACATGGCATGAGCACGTTCCAGCTGATGTACACAATATTTACGAAAAAAACGTTATTTTTCACCATGGACTTATAGGTAATGAGGTGAATAACCCCATCTTAGGTCAACAATATCATACTTGAAAGTTTGGAAACAATTTATTCTCTCAACGTGGCTTCAAACTCGTGATTTTGGGTTTTGAGATCGGGTCGCTTGATCTTAACCCTCACCCCCACCGGGGCCATCGATGACCTTCTATGGTTTTTTCAAGATAGCAGAAAAACGACGAAACGCAGCACCGCATTTGGGGGCTCTATCTCTCACCCCATCATTTTCCCACCATACCCGAAAATTTTTACCCTGGGTCACCCAAGGTCAGGTCGTCAGGCGAGGTCAACCAAGGTCACCTCACTTCAACTTTGAAGCTCTATAAGAGCTACATTTCTTAGTCGATGGATTTGAAACTTGCTACACTTCATGAACCTTCTAGGGTCTACAACGTGTACATCCGGGATTTTTCGATTTCGTGACCTGAGGTCAGGTCACGAGGCGACCTCTCCCATTGGAAAAGCATGGGAAAAAGCTGTCTCATGATCTAAAAGTCACAAAAATGATTGCAAATGCTCAGACTGCTCAGAACAGCGTTTTTGGACACCCTTTCACGGATCCCAGGGGTCATATTTGCCCTTTGACTTTTCCAAGGTAATCCAAGGTCACCAGGGGTCAAAAACAGTATTTTGACAATAACTTTTGACCTAATTAAGCTAGAGCGCTGAAACAAACACCATCTTGTTTGTCTGGTCACTGGCTTTCATTTGGTATATGGCAAGGTCACTTTCTGACCTTTCGTGACCTCAGGTAATATTAGGTCAGGAGGTGACCTCTGGAAGGCAAACCACTGGCGGGAGGTCTTTACATTTCACATAGCGGAAAAAGGTCTGGTAATTTCCTATCAAATGTATTTAATCAGATCTCAATAGCTCTAATGGCATATGAGTTATGCCCAGTTTTCTTAAGCATTGCATATTTGAGTGAAAATAGCCTATCGTGACCTTTCTTGACCTCTGGGGGTCAAACCATTGACCTGAGCGCTTAAACATGCAAATTAATTTCTTACTGAATTCACGCGAGCTTTTAATGCACTTTGCAGATTTTCGCTAATCCCCATATTTTCGGAGTTAATGGGGGCCATCGATGGCCCCCGGTGGGGGGAAGGTGGCGCCGGACCCCCGGTGAGGCGCAGGTTAAACAGCTCCTTGACCTGAAATTACCTGACCTAAAACAATTTGTCAGCTACGTGAAATTGGTCATGAATAAAGTACTGTAATTTTCATTGTTCTGTGTTTTTTTGCATTATTCAGAGAAAACCAGGATGGGTCACCTTTGCCCCCCCTTGCGCGTGCTAACGTCTGATTTCCAAGCATTTCATCCACCTAAAATTCAAACAGATAAAAGAACCACATTGTCCGTGAAAAGATCTTTTGAAATATATATATATATATATATATATATATATATATATATATATATATATATATATCTGTATATGGTATATGTATGTATGTATTGACAGAAGAGGCCGTTCAACACATGTTGTGCTATTCTAAGGTCCTCCTCATCACAAACATACAAAACCAATGCTACTGCACCTTGTCAATACAAACTAGAATAAAAGCAATAGCATGAGCGCAAGTAAAAATCTGAAATATCCGCAAGAAACACGGTAACATGCACTTAAAACTAAAAACTACTCCCCATGCAAAATTTACCTTAATCTCTTTTGAACAAGATGGATATTTCGTACTGTGACCATGATAAGTTGCTATCTATGTAAACACCTACATTCCTAACAATGTTTTTGCTTGAATTTCTTCATCCATGAACTTGACCCGTAATGGCTGAGGTAGGTAGCTCAGTTGCCTTCAGTCAATCTAGAGAATAGCCTCTCATGCCAGCATTGATCTCCATGTCATTCTGTTGAAACCAGGTTGTCAGTATGTCTAAGACTTCTTCCGAGTTCCGCAGGGATACCAATTTAGGTATCGTGTGCATATCTGATACAGTGGATTCTAAACCCGATTAACCCGCGCCCCACCGGGGGTCCGGCGCCACCTTCACCCCACCGGGGCCCATCGATGTAACACCTAAAATATGGGGGTTAGCGCAAATCTGCAAACTGCATTAAAAAGCTCGCGTGAATTCAGTACGAAATTACTCGCATGTTTAAGCGCTCATGTCAATGGTTTGACCTCCAGAGGTCAGGAAAGGTCACGATAGGCTATTTTCACTCAAATATGCAATGCTTAAGAAAACTGGGCATAACTCCTATGCCATTAGAGCTATTGAGATCTGGTTAAGTACATTTGATAGGAAATTGCCAGACCTTTTTCCGCTAGGTGGAAAGTAAAAACCTCCCGCCAGTGGTTTGACCTCCAGAGGTCACCTCGTGACATAATATGATCTGAGGTCACGAAAGGTCAAAAAGTGACCTTGCCGTATATCAAATGAAAGCCAGTGACAAGACCAACACGATGGTGTTTTTTTCAGCGCTTTAGCTTAATTAGGTCAAAAGTTATTGTCAAAATACTGTTTTTGACCCTAGTGACCTTGGATGACATTGGAAAAGTCAAAGAGAAAATATGACCCCTGGGATCCGCGAAAGGGTGTCACGCTGTTCTGAGCAGTCTGAGTATTTGTAATCATTTTTGTGGCTTTTAGATCATTAGACAGCTTTTCCCCATGCTTTTCCAATGGGAGAGGTCGGCTCGTGACCTGACCTCAGGTCACGGAATAGAAAAAATCCCGAATATACACGTTGTAGACCCTAGAAGGGTCATGAAGTGTAGCAAGTTTCAAATCGATCGATTAAGAAATGTAACTCTGATAGAGCTTCAAAGTTGAGGTGAGGTGACCTTGGTTGACCTTGCCTGGTGACCTGACCTTGGGAGACCCGGGGTAAAAAATATCAGGGATGGTGGGAAAATGATGTGGTGAGAGATAGAACCCTCAATCGCGGTGCTGCGTTTCGTCGTTTTTCTGCAATCTCGAAAAAACCTTAGGGGGGCCATCGATGGCCCCGGTGGGGCGAGAGTTAAGTGATCTGGAACGTGACAGGATAGGTCGTTGCTCATGATGTCCACAAGTATTGGGCCTAAACAAAAGCCTTGAAAAGTGTCTATATCAATTGGTAGGGGTTCCGAAATTTTATCTCCGATTTTCATGTTTTGTACATACATGGACATCGAGATAGATTTTAAACCAGCTAGGAGAGATTTCCTGAATCTTGTTCTATGCTCATCTCCCGCCAAACTTTTGTTACAGTGTTAGTTATAGTGTACATTATGGCACTATACCAGATTGTGACCTCATAGGGCAATGAATTTCAATGATCTTGAACCAAAAATTGTACCAAAGATTCATTGCGACATTCCCTCTATTACCCTGGTCCGCCTTTAGTTTATTCCCGTCACGGCATTTTCCAATATTTACCCAGCATGGCCAATATTTGACTTTTATGACCTCGTTTGACCTTGAAGATATTGACTTAGGTCAATACAAATTGGCTATGATATATCACTTTGTCCCCCCACCCACCCCTTCAACCGGGGGTTTTTCTACGCCTCTTCGTTTTTTGAGATCTTAGGCGAACCTACCAGCCCCCCCCAGTACGCGTTAGTGCCAGATCCCTCTCCAGTGTGGGTGTTAACACGCGCATTAACGGGGATCTGAGCCACTTTCACTTTGACGTGGGGGAGGGGAGGGTACCGCCCCCCCCTAAGATCGGAAGAACCACGCTAGATAGCGAACAACAGTAAAGGGTGTTGGATAGCCTATCCACTTCTTTATCGAAAATATTCGCACAATTTTTGGGCAGGTCACATTTGAGGTCATCAGAGGTCAATAAATACCTTCATAGGGATAACATGTAAATGAAGGTTCTCGATCGTTACATCTGAACAAGTAAAGATAGAGGAAAACACTTTAGACTATTGGAATCCTCGCAGAAAACAAAATATAATCATATATAACATGAACTTGCTAGGTGAAATCAGGTCAAATATGTCATTTAACCCGACCTGAAGTCAGGTCTAGGTCAAATTAGGTCAAATTGCATATCATTAGAACCACACAAACAAGACAAATATAATGCAGTTAAAATAAACGCTCTATCACTATCCATTACCAATTATTGAGTTAAAACCATTTTCCCATATATTTCCAATGGAGAGGTCATGGCTCGTACCTGACCGTAGGTCATTGATATCATAAGCACCGGAAAATGTTGTAGAGAACTCGGTGGGTCCATTATGTGATATGAGTTTCAATCAGATAAGTTCACCCTGTTCTGACTTAGCTATCTTAAACTTTTTTTGGGTCAGGTCATTTGACCTGTACTGGTGACCTGATCTGAGATGACCTAACCTTAAAATTTTGAAAAAAATTGTAAAAATGATAAGATAAAAGGCATGGGAAGTGCGGCGGCGCTGCGCGCCGCCATTTTTATCCCTTTTCTGAAAAAACGACGGGGGACGGGTACCCGCCCTCCCGTCAATGTGCGTGTTAATGACTGTTCATAAAATACTAACGCAGAGGTGGGTGGGAGGAGTCAGCCACACGTTACCAAGTGTTACATGTGTTGTCAAAACGCTTTGCAAGGGGGAGGGAGTAAAAATTTCGAGATATGCGTTGCCTAATTTATAGACAACCCCCCAAAACCTGAACCACTATGCCTGCTATGCCAACTATACCGGCCAACTCGTGAAATGGAACTGAACCTAGGTCATTGTAGGGCTTGCCTCTAGGTCCTGTTCAGGCAATAGGCCATGTTCTTCGCTTACTAATTGTCAAATGTGGTTAATGGAACTTAATACGAAGGGGAACTCCATGCTCTCACATGAACTGCATCCTTCTTACAAAAAAATAATAACAAAGTAGCAAGGATTCTAATTCTGTTCTTCCTGTTATGCCGATGCCACCCGTGGGTAGGTATAAACTTCTGCCCACTTATGTCAGTGGCTATAGTATAGTATAGTATATACTGATAGCTATATAGGAAATATAGTATAGTATAGTAGTATAGTTGGTACAGAGGACTCATTGCCTGGTCTCCGTGGCTGACTGTGAGAGCGCAGCGCCACCGGTTTTCTGCACATGCCAGGGTCCGGTCGCCGACCTGGAATTTGTGCGCGTGCTGTGATTAGCGCCGGTCGGTGACGTCTGACCTGCCCGATTGCGTCGCTCCAGGTCCGGGGCCGACACACCCCGCTCTGATCAGTGTCCGGCTCTGAGTGATGGTGCGCACGGCTGCACTGCCCCGCCGGCACAGAGGATGTGACCGGCTCTGAGTGATGAGGCACACGGCTGCACTGCCCCCCCCCCGGCACAGAGGACGTGTCCGTCGGCCTGCCACCAACAGCTGTGACACCGGCCAGCCCTCGCAGAGTCCCTGTCCACCACTCTTCGAGCGTTCTTCACTCTGTTCAGTTCTCTCAGGGCACTCACGTCACATGATGAGGCGCAGGGCGATTGTGGACAATTTTAAACAGTAGCAAGTACATAGCCACACATAGTTTTTACCATTTTCAGCACCAACACATGAAAAAAGCGAGGCCAGTGTATTGGCCAGGCTAAATCAATGTGTACAATAACGGGGACACCCAGGAAAAAAAACATTAGGGGAGGGCCGAGCCACGGGGACAAACGTGATCCTAGTCAGGGTTTCTGAAAGCCTAAAAGTCCCTGCGGTTCTCATGATATGCATTTTATCTAATTTGACCTTGGCATGACCTCAGGTAAGGTCAAATCCTTGATTTTACCTAGCAAGGTCACATAATATATCATTCGATTCGGCTTGATGTGAGGATTCATATGCTTTAAGCTGTTTTGCTCTATCTTTACTTGTTCAGTGGTAATGACCGAAAACCTTCATTTGCATGCTATACCTACGACGGCATGTTTTGACCTCTAATGACCTCAAATGTGACCTGACAAAAATAGTTCAAATATTTTCGATGGAGAAGTGGATGGGCAACTCAACACCGTTAATCATTCTTCGCTACCTAGCGTGGTTCTCGATATCTTAGGGGCGGGGGCGGGTACCCGCCCCCCCCGTCAAAGCGAAGGTGGCTCAGACCCCCGTTAATGCGCGTGTTAACACGACCCACTCTGGTCGAGTGGAGAAAGGGGTTTAGCAGCACGAACATAAAAAGTTTGGTCACGAGGGAAAAGGGGTGAGCAGCACGAGCAGTAAAATTTGGGCACATGGGAAACGGGCAGAGCATAAAAAATGGTCGCGTGGAAAAAAGGCTGAGCACCACGAGCATACAAAATGTGATCACGAGGAAAAGGCCTGCACAGCACGCAAAAAAAGAAATGTGGTCACGTGGAAAAAGGGCCGAGCACTACGAGGATAGAAAATGTGGTCAAGTGGGAGAACTGCTTGTGTATTACCCTAAATGAAATGAACCAGAATAAGTTAATTTTTGCCCTTAATTTTTGTATTGTCTTATACTCATTTATTTAGTTTACGACACCTATCACTACCCATAGTTATGGGCAAAACAAATGTGTCCCTTACTTTTGGCACACCCTGTGTTTCAGTTTGTCATATTGAAATATGTTGTTTTCTCTACAGGTATGCACATACCTAACTAGTGTCACTTTGATAATTCGGTATTTTGATCGTAATCGGTCAATTCTACGTCAGCTAATCTCATGGGACATTTTTCAGACTCCCATGTACAATTTGGAATTCAATCCGTTCTTTAGCAAATACAGAATTGTTAATGCTTATGGTGTATTGACTTCTCAGAGCTTAAATCAGACGTAGTTAGTGCAGGAATTGTCCTCATGTTAAACTGTCTGCGAACAGTAAAGGCTTGAATTTCAGTCAGTTTTGGACGTGAACAATGATACATATAGGCAAAGTTTTCCCCTATTTGCACGCCTGAGTAGTCATTTTATTGACCATACCCACAAGAAAATAATTAGTGTTCCTTTTCAGAAAGTCTTTAACACTCCAAACATTCACCAACATACATATAGCTAAGACAGGTTCAAAGGAAGCGAGGTGCAACGAGTGTTGGTTGGGGGAAATGAAAACTCAGAACATACAGCGTGTTCAGTTATCAAACATGTCCTAAACTGGTAAAATAACAAATTCCTCGTGGAAAATATATATTTCTTTTTTCTCCCCCCTTCTCATGTCCATCACGATAAAGTCTGAAAAGGCAGCTATGCTACACGATGAGATGCAGGGCAGTTCAATCCAGCTATTTCTCCAGGTCCCAGTTCGGCTAAACGTCACCCGATTGTAGCCGATTTTATTTTAACACCCGCCTCGGAGGGCGTCCGAACCACCTTCACCCTGGTGGAGGGGGTGTTCAAACACTCCCCTCGAACTTGGTTCCTGTGCGGGATAGCCAAAAAAACGAAATCTGGTGGATAGCTCATACAAATTCATGAAGAAACTACATCATCCAATTTTTGGCTCAGGTCAATATTGAGGCCATGACAGGTCAAAGAAGGTGGCATGCTAAAGAGGAGTTTCCGGGCTCTAACGTCTCACAGAGTGAAGCTAGAATCATTTTTGGCATCATTCGCTTCCTCTCTTTACCGCAAATCGAATGATGTATAATATGACTACATTAGATCAAAACATAAAAATGACCTGACCTAAGGTCAGGTCAATGTCACTATCCAACCTAACTAAGCCAATGTGCATATCAATCGACTCGCAATAGCAATCAAACGTAAAGGAATCGAAATAAAAACTTTATCTTCATTTCTTGCAACTTTATTGACCCACGAAGTAGGCCCGGATGACCTCTCAAAGGTCACAGGTCACAAATTGCACCATGAACCTGGAAATGGTCCAAGGATACTATGATGTGGAGAATATGAAGGCATTCGCAGATGAATCTACACAAATACAGCACAATTCCTGTTTTCTCCATGCAATTCCTATGAAAAGGTTATGATCCGTACCTGACCCTAGGTCATCGATATATAAAAAACCGGAATACATTTTGTAGTACTTGGTGAGCCCATTATGTGGTATAACTTTCAATACGATAGATTCTCCCATTTATTACTTATGCCACCTTAAACATTTTTGGAGATGAGGTGACTTGGCCTACACCGGTGACCTGACCTGAGATGACCCGACCTTAAAATGCTGACGAAAGTTGCGAAATTGATCAAGGATAATGTGTGCTAAATACGGCGGTGCTTCGCGCCGCCGTTTCTCATGCCACCCAAAAATTCCGAGGGGTGTTCAAACACCCCCACCCACCGGAGCGATGATCAAAAAACGATTTTCACAAAATTATACCTGTGTTGCTCCCATTTCAAAACGTTTGGCCGACCACCTGTATTTGAGATGGAAGTGATCGCACAAATAAATGAACTCTAAAACATAAATAATTCGTCTCGATAACAGTCCCCCGCACCTTCTACAGTCCCTGCTGCAGGTCCTCCCTCCTGCAGTCCCCCCCATCCTACAGGCCAGCGCCTCCTGCATGTGCTCGTCTCCTGCAGGCTCCACCCCAGATACAGCGGTTGTGAGGCGGCTGCACAGTTGGCGTGCGCGGCGCGCCGCTGGCGTGCTGGTGTTGGTGCGGCTCAGCTGGTCCGGGGCAGCCCCACAGCTGTAGAGGCAGAGACCACCCCCTCGCCTCCTCACCCCAGCCCCGACGATACCACCGAGCGGGACAGAGCCCGCAGAGCGACCCAGCAGAAAACCTACTGACGCTGGCCAATAACTGAAACTCGGGCACGCTGCCCAGTAACTGAATCTCAGGCACGCTGGTCAATAGCTGAAACTCAGGCACGCTGGCCAATAACTGAAACTGAGGCGCGCTGGCCAAAAACTGAAACTCAGGCACGCTGGACAATAACTGAAACTCAGGCACGCTGGACAATAACTGAAACTCAGGCACGCTGGTCAATAATTGAAACTCGGACACGCTGCCCAGTAACTGAAACTCAGGCATGCTGGCCAATAACTGAAACTCAGGCACGCTGGCCAATAACTGAAACTCAGGCACGCTAGCCAGTAATTGAAACCCACTGACGCAGGCCAATAACCAAAACTCATCGACGCAGCATTTCAGAGCATTTGCATTTTTGCATACTTGTCCGAATAGGGGCCTGCTCCCCTACTTTACATCCAACATCAGCCAGATTTGGGAGAAGCGTGGATGTTTGCAACCAACAAGTACAAGTACGGAAACAAGTACGGAAGGCGACAAGGGGCCCAAATCCCATGATTTTTTGTTTGAATCGTTTTGTCAGCCGGAGGATGAAGATGGACTGGTCCTTAATTTTCAACGGTGGCGACGCTAATGTATTTTTGTACCTCTCTCTATGGTATGTTTGCAGCTTTCCATTAACTATGGCCCTGTACAGACGCACGAAATTCTCAAATTAATGATTATTTGATTTGCAGTGCCAATTTTCACGGCTGAAGATCTCAAAGGGCTGAATGATCTGAAGGAGATGCTCATAAGGGCAGGAAAGCTGACGCCTGCTTTTGACAAGATATCACAGTGTGCTCAGCGCAGCGAGTGTAACAAAGAGGGGGTCACCAACCGCTGAAAGGTGCGCTGAGGATAAAGAGCGGCTGCCGCTGTGACCATAGCTGAATTGAAGATATCAGGCTCCTCTTCTATAACTACGCCGGCTAGAACTTCTCCAATTATGTTTTACTTTGTATCAAAAGGTCACTGATACCCTGAAAACAAACAATGGTTTGTTGCACGCCAGACTCCAAGCTGTTGAGAAGATGCATAAATTAGCAAGGAATTGCGCCACTACTCGGGTACTCCGAAACTTGCCGCGCGCCGACGGATCCTTCCACACGTCGCTCCGCACCGTCTTCTGCTGCGGCGGAGCTGCGCCGTCCACCGCCGACACATACCTCAGCCTCAAGGTATCCGCCTCAGTCTCATATCACATCAAAGGTAGCCGGTGCAAAAACTTGTGGTGTCTATGTTAAGACCCGTATGGAAAATCGGCCCGTTTGCATAACGTCCAGCCCTTTTGCAAACGGGCCGGACTTTTACAAACAGGCCAAAGCTGGTAAATATGTGTGTAGTAGATAATGACAAGTTTACTTAGTTGATAGTATGTCGGTTAGGAGAAAAAATTGTGAATCGCGAGGTGCAAGTGAGTGACTTGTCAACCATGTCAGTAATAATTTTAATAAGAGAAACACGCCATTAATGTTTTGAAAGTCTTTTGAGTAATAGCTTTTGTCATGACACTGCCCTGTGTCTATCAATAGCTGTCATGACACCGTTAAATATTTACTGATACCTATATATCCTTCTGAAAACGCCTAAGCATAAGCATAAGCTTGGGTATAAGCGACCCCTGTTTTAGTGAAATATTAATTTTAATATTAGGTAAGTATGCACTTTGATTAAGTTGCTAGTCATTCTAGATACTTGTTAAATATGTTTGCAGTCAAATTCAATGCAACTTATGAAAACATGGGCTTTTTGTGTTCATTCACGGCTTTGACATACAGTTTCTTATACTGCAGCCCACATCAGAGCAAAGAGATCAAAAGAAACAGTGGATTTAAGCAACAGTGCATTTAATACAAATTTTGGACCAGCTCCGCGCAAACTGCAATACCATCTCCAATAAAACTTACTTGCAGAATGTTTGGGGCTCCAAAGATAGAGACAATGTTAACTAGGCTGTAGACCACCTCTTCTGCTGACTTAGATAATGACGGTGATCACCAGAAATGGTCTTGGCCTGTGGCTGAGTCAGATCCTTAGCATCGTTAAAACTTATTTTTTGGCAAACAAGGAGCACTCAGTTATTTCTGGATACATATTTACTTTGATAACGGACAACGTAGGTACCAGATCATCATTGAATACTAAGGCTCTACAAGCAGCAATATATTCAAGCATTGCAAGCATTTCTTCACGCATGTAAATGGAATGCAGTGCAGTTACAATGCTTGCCATGATCAGAGAGATTAATATTAACTTATTTTAATCACCCAGTTTACAAATTCATTGGAAATAAAGGAGATTCATGAAAATGAAAAAAAAACATTACATTCATTAAACTAAAAACGACAGACCATCTCTGATAGACCAGACCCAACAAGTTTGCACACAACTTAGTTTTCATGGTCTAAATGCGATCCGATCGAACCGCAGATCTGGATACATCGTGGAGTCGTCGAGTTCATGAAGTGCTATTTTTCCAACACTTTAGCACAGACCGTGCCTTAGTGCTGGGGAAAACACTTATACTCCATCAGCAATGCGATCCGGATCACATTTTGGCTATAGAAACTAGGTCAGTGATTATCGTCCTAATCCAAAATCCAATCAACATGTATGGAATACAACTAATTTGATGATGAACTGGATTCAAATGCGCGTCCAGTTCCGAAGCTAAGCTGTTCCGGCACTCAGCAAAAGGTGGATGGGAGGTCACCTGGGATAATTTGGCTAGAAAGGCCGCAAAGCAGCCAATTTTGATTCAGTAAAGCAGAGGAAGGTAGACTGCAGCATGAAAGGAAAATTAATTTGAATTTTATTTCAGCTACTTAATTTCCTTTACCTAGAAAATATGGCAGCCTTACCTAAACCTTATATGATGGGGGGCGCTGGCATATCCTCTAATATAATTCTCCTGACCAGATATGATTGTAAATGCAGATTAGGTGGTGCTGAATATTTATCAAATTCTTAAATCCATGACTCAAAAAATAAATATTTTAATATGGACCTGTCCCCAAACTAGAAATAGACAACAACCTGAAATCGAAGATTGCAAACTTCTGATGCCTATAATTAGGGTTCAATCCAGGGATGGTGCAATATTCTTAAAGGTAAGTAGGCGACTATGCATAGCACTTATCAGAGATTCAGCAGATGTCAAGGCGACGAGCCGGTCCAACCACCCCTGCACTTCGCAGATAAAAGAGGGTGTACAACGCTTGGTCTTGCGGCGTCAGGTCGGGTCACGTGTTTTAAAATTCATTGGAAATAAAATAGATTCGTGAAAATGAAAAAAAATCATTAGGTTCATTAAACTAAAAAATTCTGACTTTCTGTGATAGACCAGACCCGATCAGTTTGCAATAGATCAGGGGGTGGAGTGGGCGGGATTAATCCAATGCGCTTCGGTCCAGAAGTGAAAAAATTAGGCATGATGCAATTTGGACCTACTTTTCATGAGCTTAGATCAGTAAACGCGTGCCAAGAAAGCTCCTGCGTGTAAATGCATTTTACTTAAATCTGTTTTAAGCGAGCTGGCTAATTTGTAAACGGGCCGGCCGGTTTGCAAACGGGCCAGGATACAAGAACACCCAAACGGGCCAGACTTTTTGCAAACGGGCCACATTGCTGGCCCGTTTGCATGGCCGGCCCATTTGCAAACGGGCCAATTTGCTGGCCTGTTTGCATCTGGGCCGGCTATTTGGCCCGTTTACAATGGGCCGGCCCGTTTGCAAACGGGCCAATTTTCCATACGGGCCGTAACATCTATATTTAAGGTGGGAGACAGCCAACTGTTCAGGTCCGAGCCGACCCAATGATACTTCCCGGAGCCTGGGGGCAGACCCGACCTTTAGAAATATCTCTCAACAGGCCCGACCAGGCCCCGTGTTCAAAACACGATTTCGAGAAGGAGCCAAGGTGACACTTGTGAATTTGCGCTTTTAAACTGGATATGTATCGGTACATTTCACTGTTCAGACTGGGCATTGGAGAAAGTTAAACGCACGCAGAGTCGCCAGTACCAAAGACACGTTTGGCATGTAAGTTTTAACCCTCGCCCCACCGGGGGGCCATCGATGGCCCCCCTAAGGTTTTTCCGGGATAGCAGAAAAACGACGAGGCGCAGCACCGCGGTTGAGGGCTCTACCTCTTACTGCATCATTTTCCCATCATCCCTGAAATTTTTACCCCGGGTCACCCAAGGTCAGGTCACCAGACGAGGTCAACCAAGGTCACCTCACCTCACCTTTAGAGCTCTGTAAGAGCTACATTTCAAAGTCGATCGATTTGAAACTGCCTACACTTCATGACCCTTCCAGGGTCTACAAGGTGTATATCCGGGATTTTTCGATTTCGTGCCCTGAGGTCAGGTCACGAGGCGACCTCTCCCATTGGAAAAGCATGGGGAAAAGCTATTTCATGATATAAAAGCCACAAAAATGATTGCAAATACTCAGACTGCTCAGAACAACGTTTTTGGACACCCTTTCACGGATCCCAGGGGTCATATTTGCCCCTTTGACTTTTCCAAGGTCATCCAAGGTCACCGGAGGTCAAAAACAGTATTTTGACAATAACTTTTGACCTAATTGAGCTAGAGCAGTGAAACAAACACCATCGTGTTTGTCTTGTCACTGGCTTTCGTTTGATATACGGCAAGGTCACTTTTTGACCTTTCGTGACCTCAGGTCATATTAGGTCACGAGGTGACCTCTGGCGGTCAAACCACTGGCGGGAGGTCTTTACGTTCCACATAGCGGAAAAAGTACTGGCAATTTGCTATCAAATTTACTTTACCAGGCCTCAATAGCTCTAATGACATAAGAGTTATGCCCAGTTTGCTTAATCGTTGCATATTTGAGTGAAAATAGCCGATCTTGACCTAATTTGACCTCTGGAGGTCAAACCATTGACCTGAGCACTAAAACATGCGAAGTAATTTCTTACTGAATTCACGCGAGCTTTCTATTGCATTTTGCAGATTTGCGCTAACGCCCATATTTTCGGAGTTAGAGGGGGCCATCGATGGCCCCCCCGGTGGGGCGAAGGTGGCGCCGGACTCCCGGTGGGGCGCGGGTTAAAGAGATCAAAGGGGGAAATATTTCTCCGCGCAGCGGGACTTGAACTTTACGTCACATTTCCAAGTCACCTCACACCACGTGACCTCCCAAGGAGGAGGATGTCGATGGATGATGAACTTCTACCTTTTTCTCTGTGAACGTAAATGGAATGTGGCACCTTGATAACATGATTCTAACTGAGATAGTCAAGTTGTAAAGCAAGTCGGAAAACCCGGTACTCCATATATCATTTGCCTTGGAACTCGACATTTCCGTAGAAAAAATGAAAACCCACCTGACACCAACCCCTCATCAACTCCTCGCCGGGCGGCCATTGTTGTGAGCTGCTGGTGTGACGACATATGCTGACGTCACGATGGCATCAGCCAATCGAAGCCCTTGAAGCATTTCAAGTATGGTAGTGGTTGCCAGATCATGAAATCATCCACAGGCAGATATTTATTTATTTTCTTAAAGGAGTATTTTCAAAAACTAAATATTGAGCTTATTGAACATTTTTCAGAGAAATCATGAGTGGTGTCATTATTTTTGGCTAAAAGTACGCCCAATTTCACTAAATTCCAGGATTCGACCAAGGTGCCACATTCCCTTTAAGTGCTGGTGATGTTGCAAAGCTTGAGTTGAATGAAGCATCGATAAATCGGTTTCTCGGCATGCTCTATCGCATGGCTATCGCAGATATTGCTGCTCAGCGCATCTTGGGGGAAAGTTTAAAGGGAAGTAGCATCTTCATAATGGGATTTATCATACCTTACCAAACGCTGCAGGCATGGCCATTTTCATCACAACTGAAACTGGTGGGGCCTGAAGGTGGGCGATTTAGCATGAAACGACCACTGAATCTGGGCTTATTTTACGGACTCCAATATTTCCAACATATCATTTTTAATTGCGCCTTCCAAATATTTCTGGTCCCTAGCTTCCAAGACAAAACAGGTTTCCTAAGTAAAATTTCTACAAGGGTTTGATAATAGATCCATCTGCAATGAGTTTGGTATTTAATAAGACATAATGAAAATACTTTGCTTTGGAGATTCTCTGAGCTGTTCAAGGGCATATACTGCACTGCTTCCACCTTCTTCTCCATTCTAATTTTAGAGCTACTATAAACTATATAATATAATTGAAAACTACTATAAACACTCTTAAGCTGACGTCGAGCCTCCTCGAGCCAATATCAACTCCCCTTGTGCATGTCGAGCATGTATGAATGTTATTCAGATATCTATCTGTCAACATCCAATCCCACACCATATGATATCAGTAGCTGGTGCGTGATAATATCGCCTGGACTTAGTCAGGCAGTAGGCGACATATCTGACGGGTGCGATGTTCGAACGCTCCCTGGCGCCGGCAACACATACCGGGCCTGTGCTCGAGGTCAGGACGTCGCGGAGGTCGCGCCCGGGTCGGCGACGTGGCGTCGGCGGCGACGGAGGGGGTGAGTCGGCGCAGTACAGGTCGGCGGGACTCCAGCTGCCGGCGACCGTCGGCGGCGAGCCGTGCCGCTGGCTTCGCGCTGCTAGGTGGAAGTGTCCCGATGGCGGAAGCCCGTGGTGGCTCTCTTTGCGGCGGCTGCCCCAGGAGGTAATTCGCAGTAGCTTGAGTTCGCTTTCAGCACAGACGAGTGGAGTTCGTGATGACTCACTTTCGGGGACAACAGCACAGAGGGAAGATCATAATGACTCTGCTTAGCCAGTAATGTCGCGCTAGACAGGTCGTGACTACTCATTTTCGGGGACAACACTGAGGAGGAAAGGTCACGATAACTAGTTTTTGACGCCATTACTGTTGAGGAAAGGTCATGATAGCTCACTTTAGAGCTCACTCCTGCCAGCGGTAACTCTGCGTAGCCGTCGTTCGACGGGCGACCGCCGGCGGGCGCGTCCGTGTGATTCACCAGTCCACTGCGGGGCAGCTCGTGGTAGCGCGTCTGTGCGGTGCCTATGACCCGCCTGCTGCCCAGCGCCTCTGTGCTGGAGCTGGAGGAGTCGGCCGAGTGGTCGGCCGCCGCGCCAGCCCGGCTCAGCCGGATGTTCAGTCCGCTGGAATAGCTGCGTGCCGGCTGCATGCCGGCGCCACCAGCGACAGCTCCCGCGGACACCTTGTGGCGCGGTCCCGCCGCTGGCGACATACGGCCGTACGAGAAGAGCCGGCCGCGCGCGGCACCGTCGCCGAAGCTGCCGCTGAGGTGGCGCTGGCACACGGGGCAGTCGTACACGTCATGCTCATCGGCAGCATCCTCCCCTGCGGCGTCATCGTCACCGCCGCACCACATCACAGCTGTTCTGGCACACTCGCCGATGCCCTCCCCACCTCCGCCGCGTCCGTTCGCTGTTCCACCGACGACAAAAGCGATCGCACCTCCGCTCTCGACGGCGCGGGCACCACTGGCCAGCGCGCGCAACCGACGCCACCACCTCCCGCGCCGATATATAAATAACCGAGGCCCGCCAACGTGCCTGCTCGGCCACCGCTCAAACCTGGGCCCTGTCGGATTCCAGGTCACACAGATGCCTGCTCGGCAGAGTGCCCGTGTGCCGGGTACACCCAAGGTCACATAGCGGCCGAGGTAGCACTGCTGCTGTCGCGAAACGTGTGCCGGGAATCAGAGCCCATGTACCAATAAAGACAGTGAAAGGTATAGAAACTAAGAATTTTATACCTGCATCCCAACCATACTATGCCACCTCGCGACTTTTATCTGACCTGAAGGCAGACCAACCTATGAAGTTGATCTATTAAGGTAAGATAGTTTATCACCTCATATAATATATATCACCTCATATAATACTGCGATAGAAAATGGACCACTTTGTCAAAATTCTAAAAATAACTATGGGCAAGACAGGTCTGAAAATCAGAAAACTACTTTTTGTTTCCACCTTCAATCGCTCAAAACAAAAATACCGCATCTTTTCTTACCACCCTGAGTCGACCTAAGCGTCACAAGTAATTACGAAGCCAAGCTGATCTGTCTGCTTTCGGTGTGTGACATAGCAAAAGCCATGCCATTTGTTCACATTCATCACGTGAGATCCCCTGCCAGATCTAGAAGGATCCCGACATGGTTGGAATCGCGACCTAAAGGGCCATAGGGCCGTTTAGTTCTAGCTTTATTAAGGGCGAATATACCAATGGTGGTTTCTAGACACGCTCTACAAAACTGTTATCTTAGTTCAAAACACATTGTTAAAGTGGAGCAGTACCTTTAAAATGAGCAGTGGAAAGATCTTTGGCGTCAACGTGCAGTGGATCGATCCTTAAGTGCCCCTCTGAGATATCAGAAACCAAAAGAACAATGTCTGCTAAGAGGTGTGTGGGGGTGATGATGATCTACTTGATGTCAAAGTTTCATTGACCTAGGTTTCTTCAAAGTGAAATGAGGTGGTAAAAGTCGAGTCTGGGCCGTGCTGGAGACCTACTTGGAAATGCCGTGATTGTGCCGAAAAAACGGGAATGCACGAAGAGCGGACTAAGGTCATGGAAGGAAGGGTCCCACACAATATTCTCCCAAATTTTAAGTTCAAGGTCATTCAATGCCAATGACCTATGACGTAATAATATGCCATATTCCCAATAATGTATGTGCAATAGGACCAGCACTATAGCAGCCTTCAGGCGGCAAATGAGGGTTTGACCTTGGAAAAGGCTTTCGACCTTGACCTGGGACTTTGACCGAGACCTTGGGTAGCTTAAGCTATGAAGTCATAGCATAACATACGTTATACTGATTAACCCGCGCCCCACCGAGGGTCCAGCGCTACCTTTCGCCCCACCGGGGGCCATCGATGGCCCCCTCTAACTCCGAAAATATGCGCGTTAGCGCAAATCTGCAAAGTGCAATAGAAAGCTCGCGTGAATTCAGTAAGAAATTACTTCCCATGTTTTAGTGCTCAGGTCAATGGTTTGACCTCCAGAGGTCAAATTAGGTCAAGATCGGCTATTTTCACTCAAATATGCAATGATTAAGCAAACTGGGCATAACTCTTATGTCATTAGAGCTATTGAGGCCTGGTAAAGTACATTTGATAGCAAATTGCCAGTACTTTTTCCGCTATGTGGAACGTAAAGACCTCCTGCCAGTGGTTTGACCTCCAGAGGTCACCTCGTGACCTAATATGACCTGAGGTCACGAAAGGTTAGAAATTGACCTTGCCGTATATCAAATGAAAGCTAGTGACAAAACAAACACGATGGTGTTTGTTTCATCGCTTTCTAGCTTATTTAGGTCAAAAGTTATTGTCAAAATACTGTTTTTGATCTCTGGTGACCTTGGTTGACCTCGTCTGGTGACCTGACCTTGGGTGACCCGGGGTAAAAAATTTCAGGGATGATGGGAAAATGATGCAGTGAGAGGTAGAGCGCTCAACCGCGGTGCTGCGCCTCGTCGTTTTTCTGCTATCCCGGAAAAACCTTAAGGGGGCCATCGATGGCCCCCGGTGGGGCGAGGGTTAACGCTATCTGACCGGTATACTGGGGCCAATGACTTTGATCTGTGATCTGTGACCATGACATTGACCTTTACTTGGGCTGATCTTGACATATAGCCTCAGGGGCGTAGGAACGGTTTGAAAAGTGGGGGGCCAACCTAGAGGGGGCCCACCTCAAGGGGGGCCCCAGTCCACGGGGGCCCGTAATTATAAAAAAATCAGTTATCTCGTTTGGTGTCAATAAGGCACGCATGCACACAAGGATGTCAATATATTATATATATACTGTAACTGCCCTGAACTGTTGGGGGCCCTGAACTGTTCGGGCTGGCAGTGATTGCTGAGCTGCATTCGGATGATGTCTTCGAGTTTTCTTTCTCGTAGTTATTGCTTGAAAAGATATTACGGATACGGTCAAGCTCTTGATGGACGAGCTCCCAGGTGCTGCAGTGCGTGAGAGCCCGAGAGAAATAGGCTCTGATCACGCTGTTTCCGTTGAGACATTCGCTTTTTCCGTTGAGGCAATGGCCGGTGTTAGTCTCTTTGCGGTAGACATTGGTTTGGTACTTGTTGTTGGAGGCATCGACCTTTACATCCAAGAAAGGGATTGTGTTTTCTACGCTTTCTTCGGTACTGAATTTGAGCTCTGAGACCTCTTCAAGATTTCTCTTAAGAAGATTCAGTTGGCAGCGTCCTTGATATCGGTAAAGATATCATCTGCGTAGCGGTAGTACAGGTGGGGTTTGGTTTCCATCGTCTGCAGTGAGTTTTCTTCCACACAGCACATATAGCTTCGGGCGAATAATACTCCCAAGGGAGAACCAATCGCAATGCCATTTACTTGGTAGATGAGTTTGCCTTCTGGGCATCGGAATGGAGCACTTCTTGTACATATGGATAGCATTTCTTTCAGAACATTACGTGGTACCCGAGGTTGTGGTATCTCAGGGTGGTTGAAGGCATAGTTGAGGATAATCTGAATAGTCTCATCAATGGGAACGTTCGTGAAAAGACTCTGGGCGTCAAGTGATGCAATTATGCCCTTCTCTCTCTCGGAGCTTGAGTATTTCTAGAAATTCCATAGACGACTTCAACGAGTACGTTCCGAGTATAAACGGAGACAAGATATCTGTGAGATATTATAGGTTTCATCGGGTTGCCAGCCTTGTGCGTCTTTATATTCCCGTAAAAGTACCCAGGGTTAAACTCACCGATGATGCGTTGGAATTTGATGTCTCGGAACGTACTCTTTCAACTCGTCTACGAAATTTCTCCGAGAGAGAAAGGGCATAATTGAATCACTTCACGCCCAGAGTCTTTTCACGAATGTTCCCATTGATGAGACTATTCAGATTATCCTCAACTGTGCCTTCAACGACCCTGAGCTACCACCACCTCGGGTACCACGTGATGTTTTGGAAGAGATTCTATCCAGATGTACAAAAGTGCTCCATTTCGATGCCCAGAAGGCAAACTCTTCTACCAAGTAAATGGCGTTGCGATTGGTTCTCCCTTGGGAGTATTATTTGTCTGAAGCTATATGTGCTGTGTGGAAGAAAACGCACTGCAGAAAATGGAAACCAAACCCCAGCTGTACTACTGCTACGTGAATGATATCTTTACCAATATCAAGGACACTGAACAGCTGGACCTTCTTAAGAGAAATCATGAGGAGGTCTCAGAACTCAAATTCAGTACCAAAGAAAGCGTAGAAAACACAATCCCTTTCTTGCATGTAAGGGACGATGCCATCAATAACAAGTAACGAACCGATGTCTACCGCTGGAAAACCAATGCCGCTTGGGGTCAGTGGTTATATGGCCGCCCGGTAGCTCAGTTGTTAGAGCGTTGGGCTCCGGCCTTTTGCTCAGGAACATGAAGTGACTGTGCATGTACACATTGTGCATGCTTGGAATCGGTTCCACTGAGACGCTCCGGCGCCCTATGTTTACTCGAAGTAGGTCGGCTGGCAACTGACTGGTGAGCAGAGATGGCCTTACGCTACGTTACGTTACCGAATTATGCTACGTTACGGTTCGATTTTTGGCCAAAACTACGCTACGGAATTATGTTACCAGGGGGCGTAGCCAAGGGGCGGCAGCGACAGCCAGCCCCCACCCCCCTGAGGACCCGAAGAGCCCCGCTGAGGGCACGATTCTGTAAAAAGCAGAGCCATTTTTACCCATCAGGGCCCTTTGGAGCTGTCCCAGAAGCCATTTTGCCCCCTCTGAGCGAAATCCTGGCTACGCACCTATATGCTACGTTATATTTCATCGAGTACGGAATTACGGTACCTTAGCTACGGCTACGGTAAAAATATTTCGCACTACGATATCAACATTGTGTTCACACACACATACTTCAACCCTCTTCCCGGTGGGGAGGTGTTTGACATCCCCTCGGGTTCTACCGGTTGTACGAAAAAAACGGCGGCGCGGAGAACCGCCGTACTTGACACATCTTATCCTTGATCAATTCCGCAGCTTTCCCCAAAAATTCAAGCTGGATAATCTCAGGTCAGGTCACCAGGTTAGGTTATGTGACTTCACCTTCAGAAATGTTTAAGGTGTCATAAGTAAGAAAGGGGTGAATCTATCGAATTGAAACTGCTTGCAAATAATGGCCCTACCGAGTACTACAACCTATAGGTTCCTGTTGCAATGTTTTACCTGTGACCTCTAAGAGGTCATCTGAACTGCTGGGGAGATTTTCTGACTTGGGTCAATATCTTTACAGGAAAGGACGATAAAACTTTTATTATTATTATTATTATTATTTTTATTATTATTAAGCAGCCTAGCTATATGGCATATAACAGTTCAGGGCCCCCCATACCAGATCAGAGGCCCCAGTTAAGCACAGCGGTACCCAGATTAGCTCAGGGCCCCAGCTAGGCTTAGGGGTCGTAGGGTGGCTGATACAGAGTCTCAGGAACACAGTGGCGTAGCCAGGATTCAGCCAAGGAGGGGTCCGACTACCGTCGGGGGCCCCATGCCGGGGTCCCCTTAGTAACCGGGCCCATCTCCTATATCTTTTGTATAGTATTTTAACATTATAACATTCACACGAAGGAAATTTTGTTGTGCCTTTTTAAGCATTCTTTCTTATTTTGTTTATAGCTTGGTTTTTTTCGATCCGACCAAGTGTTGGTAAACTAAGGTCACCAAATATTAAGGATGACTCATACCTTAAATGGTAGCGTGGCTATAATAACAGCTTTGAGCCATATTTCGGGAAGTTCAATGTTGATGCACGCATGATGTTAAACCTGAGTCTACTTCAATTCACTCGAGTAATCAGACATGAAGTTATTGGAGGTCAGTCGTCTTGAGTACGAAGAAATGATCTTCTACGGGAAATGATTAGCAATTATATCCTGGTGTCGAATCCATGGACTCTTAATCAGGAAATTTCCAAAGAAATGAAAAAAACGAATAAAGATACAAGGGATATGGTAGTGTGTCCCGAACGTTACATAACCTCTATTCCGTCGACAGATCCTGTTGAGATCCAGTTACTTCCTTTACCCTTGCTATCTTGTAAACGAGCAAATTACCAATGCAAAAGGCGCTCAAGATATCTATCGCCTTGGCTCACTCTGTTATTGTTATTTTCAACCTTTCATACCTATTTTTTTCTTTTTGGGATTATGCTCATCAATTTCTTTCATTACCCTTGTTTGTCTGGTTTCCTACGAAAATATTGGAAAGTTGTTTATTTCAGAATATTTAGGAATGTAGTTATTGGTGTTAAGCTAATATATTAAAAATTGACTAAAGTGCCCAATTCCCGGTTCGATTTGCTCTTATGGTAAAATTAGATTAATTTTTGCCTTTCCTTCGTTAATGGTGCCTGATCGACATGTTTCAATTTGTGCTTTTTTAGTACGCAATAGGGGTAGGTACATTTTTTCCGAGGCATATGATTGTGAAATTTTTTATTTGAGCTCTGGGGCCACCTAAGACCAACACTTGGCGGCGCTCACAAAGCTAATTTTCGGCCGCTCTCTCGATTAGATCTCAGTGGGTCTCGGAGACCGATTCACGGCGCCTCTTGATCAAAACTGGGGGCCCCTGAGAATCTCTCGGTGCTCCTGAGATTAGTTATCGGCAGCACCTCTGAGACTAATTATTGGGCCCCCAGATTTGCTCTGGAGGGGGCTGAGACTGAGTATCGTGGTCATCCAGATTAGCTATTGGGGTCCCCTGAGGCTGTCTTTGTAGTGGGGGAGGGGGCTGGGAATGACTTCCGAGAGCCCTCTGAGACTTACTCTAGGGCGCCCCTGAGAAAAACACCTCAGGAGGGGGAGGGGTGGAATCACCTCTGAGACTGAGTCTTTGGCGTTCCTGAGACTGACTCGGAGGCTACAGATTAGCTCTCGCGGGCCTAAGGCTAACTCCGGGCCCGTGAGACCAAAACTCGGGAGTACCTCTGGAAATTACTCTCAGAACCCCGAGATTAACTCTCGGATGTCTCTGAGACTGACAACCGGGAGCCCTCTGAGACTAACTTTTGGGTGCTCCCTGAGATTGACTCTCGGGGCCGCTTATACCAAAACTCGAGGGGGGCACAGCCTGAGGCTAAATCTCGAGGGCTCCCAAAATTACCCCCTCTGGGGCCCCCTGAAACCAGCACTCTGCGGATCAAATTAGACTAACTCTCGGACCCCGGATTAACTCGGGGCCACCTGAAACTAAATATTGACTCCTGAGAGAGAAGCCCGTGAGACTATGAGGGCCCCCTGAGACCGACTCTTGGGGTGCTCTGAGACTGACTCTTGGGATTCTCTGAGACACAATCTCAGGGGAACCCCGAGACCGAATCTCGGGTTCCCCTAAGACAGAATCTTGGGGTCCCCTTGACCGACTCTTGGGGTTCTCTGAGACTGACTCTCAGGGGCCCCCCTGAAATAGACTATGTTACAGGGCCCTGAGAACCACTCTCTGGGGGGCCCCTGAGACTAGCTCGGCCCCCTCCCCTGAGACAGACTCCCGGGGTCCCTGATAGCGAATTTTGGGGCCCCTGAGACCAACCCTCTGGGACCCCTAAAATCTACTTTCGGGGGCCTTGAGACCGACTCTCAGGGCGGGGGCCGTGAGGCCGACTCAGGACGCCCTGAGAACGAATCTTCAGGGGCCCCTGAGACTGACTCTGGGGCACCGTGATCAGAGAATCCTTTGCAGTGGTTCAGATTGGCCCAAGGGGTGGGGGTCTGCGGACGCCTAGGGCCCCCTTGGCTACACCACTGCATCCAAACTTTCGGGGGCCCTCTGAAATCACCATTTGCAGGCCTCTAAAATAATTGCTCCCCTAGACCAATACTCCGGAGCCCCTTGATGCTGATGCCCGGGGGGTCCTAAGACTAAGCTCGGGGTCCCACTTAGATCAGGCTCAGGGGCACCCTTAGACCCATGCTCGCGCTTTTCTCAGGAGTAACTCGACACCGATGTTCCGGGGCCCTCAAGATCAATATTTCGAGCCCCCCCAAGACTAATGCTCGGTGCTCTGGAGCCCCTCGATGCCGATGCTCGGGGGTCCTGAACCCGGGCCTGGAGGCCCCTGGGACCAAACTCTGGGTCTTATGAGGCCAATGCTCGTGCCTCACTCATGAGTCTCTCGATATCAATAGTCGGGGACACCCCGAGGGGGGCCCTGAACCCCTGAGACCAAGCTCGGTGCCCCTGAGACCAAGCTCGAGGGGACCCTGAGACCAAGCTCGGATGCTCCCTGAGACCAAGCTCGAGGGCCCCCTGACACCAAGCTCGGGGGTTCCCTGAGACCAAGGTCGAGACCCAGTGAGACCAAGATCGAAAGGCCCATGAGACAAAACATCGAAAGGCCCATGAGACCAAGCTTGCCCCCCTCACCCTAAGACCAAGCTCGGTTGTCCCCTGAGACCAGCTCGAGGGCCCCTGAGACCAGGCTCACGGGCCCCCGAGATCAATATTCGGTATTCCAGAGCCCTCGATACCAATGATCGTGGTCCCTCCGAACTCAGGGGGCCCCCGAGATCAATGTTCGGTACTCTGGAACCCTCGATACCGATGATCAGGAGCCCCTGAGACCAGCTCGGAGGGCCCCTGACACCGAGCTCGGAGGGCCCCTGACACCGAGCTCGGGGCCCCTGAGACAAAGCTCGGGGGGCGCTGAGACCAAGCTCGGTGGCCCCCTGAGACCAAGATCAGGGCCCCGAGACCAATGCTCGTGTTTTCCAGTGCATACGGTCAGCCTTATGCATCAGATGCCCTCGGATGCCTCCCCTGAGTCCAAGCTCGAGGGCCCCTGACACTAAGCTCGGGGAGAGGGGGCCTGAGACTAAGCTTGGGGGCATCCCTGAGACCAAGCTCGGGGGTCCCCTGAGACCAAGCTCGGGGGTCCTGAGACCAAGCTCGGGGTTATCTGAGACTAAGCTCGGAGGGCTCCCTGACACCAAGCTCGGGGAGCCCCTGAGACCAAGCTCGGAGGCCCTGAGACCAAACTCGAAGGGTCCCCTGAGACCAAGCTCGGGAGCTCCCTGAGACCAAGCTCGGGGGTCCCTGAGACCAAGCTCGGGGGTCCTGAGACCAAGCTCGGGGTTATCTGAGACCAAGCTCGGAGGGTTCCCTGACACCAAGCTCGGGGGCCCCTGAGACCAAGCTCGGGGGCCCTGATTCCAAACTCGAAGGGCCCCCTGAGACTAAGCTCGGGAGCTCCCTGAGACCAAGCTCGGAGGGCCTCCAGACACCAAGCTCGGGGCCTCTGAGACCAAGCTCGGGGGCCCCTGAGACCAAAATCGAAAGGCCCGTGAGACCAAGATCGAAAGGCCCGTGAGACCGAGCTCGGGGGGACCAAGCTCGGGGGCCCTGAGGCCAAGCTCGGGACTCCCTGAGACTGAGCACAGGGGTCCTCCAAGATCAATATTCAGTACTCTGGAGCCCTCGATACCGATTATCGGGGGCCTCCTGAGACCAAGCTCGGGAGGCCCCCCCGAGACCAGGCTCAGGGCCCCCGAAATCAATTTTTGTGTTTTTAGTGCATAAGGTCAGCCTAAGGGGGTCCGCGGACCCCTGAGACCCCTCCCCTGGCTACACCACTGTCAGAACATCTCAAGGGGCCCATTCAAGCTCTCGGCCGCCCGGTCAGTGGCTGTAAAGCCTTATAGGGGGTCCCAGACCATCTCAGGGGCCCTCAGTTCAACACAGAGGCCCATATTAGCTCTGATGACCAGATAAACTTAAGGGCCCGGCTCATCCAGGGCCCCTTGTCGGCATATTTGGGGCTTGAGAACAGTTCAGGGTTTCAATTAAAGCTTATAACCAAATTTCAGAGCAGTGGCCCTATTCCTGTGCAGGGGCCTCAGATAAGTTTAGGGTCTTCTGTGCATCACAGGGGATCCAGATTGGCTCAAGGGGCAATATTAACTTTACGGTCCCAGCTCAGCTCAGGGGCCCCCAGGTCGGTGGATATAGGTTCTGGCCAACTCACGGGGCCCTGTTTAAGGTTACGGCTCCTAGCTCAGTTTAGGCATCCTAGAACAGTTCATACTGCCCAAACCATCTCAGGGGCGCTCAGTTCAGCTCAAAGGGCCCAGATTAGCTCGTATGGCATCAGAGGCCAGTTCAGGGGCCCCGAGAAGCTTAGGGGAACTTAAAATCAACTCATAAGACCTCAACTTAGTTTAGGGGCACAGATAAGTTTAACGGGGTTCCCGGGCAAGCTATCGGGACAGTTTGAGTTTCTTGCTTGATATTACAGTTGTTGATATTCTTATCTCCGTTGCGGGGGCCCATCCCAGAAAAGTGGGGGCCAGTGGCCCCCTGGCCCCCCGGTTCCTACGCCTATGTATAGCCTGATAATATGTATGACGTTATGACGTCACCACTCGGTATACGATGTAGGGGAACTGGTGCGATCGCGCGATTGTGACGGTCTCAAAATATAAGTCTGACTTTCGAAGCCTATAAAGCAAACATGTATTGACCAATTTTAACAATTTTTCCCCAAATCTACGCATTCATAAATGTTCTCAAACTCGGCTAAGTAGCGTTTTCCAGAGGCGAACGGCTGTCCGGCCACCTTGGAAAAACAGGTGGGACACTTTAGGACCCCGTCCCCTGCGCCTGTTAACCGGCGCCCCGGTGGGGGTGTTTGAACATCCCCCTCGGGTTTTTCCAGCGGTAGGAAAAATAACGGCGGCGCAACGCGCCGCCGTACTTGGCACACCTTAGCCTTGATCAATTCCGCAGCGTTCCGCAAAATTTTAAGGTTGAGTCATCTTAGGTCAGGTCACCAGTGCAGGTCAAGTGACCTCACCTCCATAGATGTTTAAGGTGACATAAGTAAGAAATGGGTGAATATATCGAATTGAAACCTACACCATATAATGGGCCCATTACGTGCTACAACATATATTCCGGGATTTTTCATATCGATGACCTAGGGTCAGGTGAGGATCATGACCTCTCCATTGGAAATACATGGGGAAAACAGGAAATGAGGTGTTTTTGTGTAGATAAAGCTGAGAATACCTTCGTATTCTCCAAATTGTAGTATCCTGTGCACCTTTCCAGGTTCATGTTGTAATTTTTGACCTGTGACCTCTAAGAGTTCATCTGGGGCTATTTAAGCAGTTGTCAGACTTTGGTCAATAATTTTGCAGGAAATGGTGGTAACTCCCATACTTGAAACCATTACCTTGGATTCTTAATTGCGAGTCGATTGATATGCATATTGATAATCTTCCTCCATCCTAAAACAGCGGCGCAGCCGCAGCAGCGACCCCAGGGTATTCCACCACTTACCCCATCATCCATCCACCGCCCTATATTGCTCACTCATGTCCATACACGTCAAAAGCCACCCAGTGGAGTGTCCGCACAAAATAAATAAAAAAACAACCAATGACTATGCTAGGTTGAAAAGTGACCTTGACCTGACTTGAGGTCAGGTCATTTTTGTGTTTTGACCTACCATAGCAATATTATACCTCGTTCGATTTTCCGTGACAAGAGGAGACGAATGGTGCCTAGAAATGGTTCTAACTCAACTCTCTACGACCCTAGAGCCCAAAAATACCACCCTAATATGCAATATTCTTTGACCTGTCATGAGCACAATATTGGCCTGTGGCAAAAAATGATCTGACGTAGTTTCTTCATTAATTTTTATGAGCTATCCACCAGTTTTCGCGTTTTTTGCTATTCCGCATAGGAGCCGAGTTCGAGGGGTGGGGTGTTTGAAAACCCCACCACGGTGAAGGTGTCTCAGAAGCCCAGCAGGGCGGAGGTTACAGGGAATGTAGAACCTTACTGTAATTTCAGACTGCAATGGCTTTAGGGGCAGTTAAAAAAAATAATGGAGTTTTCCTTGCTTCTGTTAAAAGATGACTGATAAACCAAATATTTCGCTATGTTGAATTTCCTCAGTTACATATAGCATGTCTCCTGATCAGCGTAACGTCAATTCGGCGTACTATCTGGTAATGCTTTGTACCAGATTGAACCTCCTTTATTTGCGCCATCATGAATTCACACGAAGCATTTTTAGCTAAAGGAGGTCAAAGGTTACAGTTCAAGGTCATGCTAGCATTTTCAAGGGCATGGGTCTCGGCGCTTTCGGCCAGGTAAACGCACCCAGCTTGACGTACATTTTGTCATGTCATCATAGTTAAGGGTAATCAATTTCCAATCCAAGGTCACAGCTTGAGGTCATCGGTCAAATTCAGACCCCCCATTTCCCGTTCAAGGGTCGTTATAGTGATAATTATACTTTAAATTATGGAGAATATCTCATATTGTAACTTTATAGCCCAAAGACCTTCAAGAACCCACAGCCCAACAATTCAGAGAGTTGTATGAGACCCTCTCTCCATGGCCTTAGTCCTTTTCCAGTGTATTCTTTAATTTGTTCGGCATAGCGACGGGATTTGCCAGAAGGCCCCCAGTATCCCCCAGATTTGACTTTTATGACCTCATTTGACCTTGAAGATATTGACCCACGTCAATGAAAGTTTGCTACAGTGTAGATACCTGAAGGCCACACTAGATCCCAAACGGGCATCTTCCTTACGCGCTTGGCCTGGGTACTTAAAGGCCTCCTCAACTGTGCATTGGCGCCAATCCCCCTCCGAAAGAGTTTTTTTACATGGGGTGCGAGTTTTTATTTACATGTAACATATAAAAAATAAAATCATCCAAGCTATAATAATGCACCCTGATCAAGGATCTCAATGAGTGAATTACTCAGAGAATGTGTCAGGCAAGTTACCGCAGGTTGTACGTATGCATCGTTTGCAACCGAATCTTCTTCACTACTGTCGCTGAAACCGATGCTACCGTAACCGTTATTGTTCTGTGACAGCCCCCGATGACTGAACACTTTATTTCTATCAGGTAACTTCGGGGACCATTGGCGCGATTTACCTGAACTTCTCAAAGCTAGAGTTAAAATTGTGTTCTATTTTGTTGACGCTTTTGTTTCTATCAGGTAGCTTCAGGGATGATTAGTGCGTTGTACGTGAACACTCCTGAAATCTACAGTTGATCCTTCACCGCTTGGGGATCTGATTGGACCCTCCTCCACCTCAGTTTTCCGCGAATGATTCCAAGCATATTTTAATGAAACGCGCGTCGCCCTCTCTTCCTCTCTTCCCTGTATAGCAGCATCAGACGACCAACCAGAGCCCTACCCTCCATTATTTTCTGCCCCGTCCGGCCGTATCAGACGACCCACCAGAGCCCTGCCCTCCATTCTGTTCTGCCCCGTCCGGCCGTACCAGACGACCCACCAGAGCCCTACCCTCCATTCTTTTCTGCCCCGTCCGGCCGTATCAGACGACCCACCAGAGCCCTACCCTCCATTCTGTTCTGCCCCGTCCGGCCGTATGTGACTGCTCGCGCCGAGCAGCAATTCCCTGGTCAGCCGTAGAGCGACTTCCCACCCGTGCCCTGTCCTTTTACCTTTTCGCCCTGCCGGGCTCATCTTGAGTGACCACCAGTGCCAAGACCTTCTCTCTTGATTGCATTTCCCGCCCCATCTGTTTGCTCCTCTTGCCCTATATGGCTGCCCACCAGTGCCCTGTCCTCTGCTCTTAGTTTTTCCTTTTTTAATCCCATCTGAAGGCCGACCAGAGCCCCACCCTACGTTCTCTACTGCTTTTTTCTTCTGTCCTATCTGACTGCTTGCCAGTGACCTGTAATTCCTTCTTCTCAATCCTTCCCGGCTCTATCCGACTGCCAACCAGTGCCATGTCCGTATTATCTTTAGCCCTGATTAGCCGTTTCTGACTATCCGCCCGCCCCCATTCCCTCCTCTTCGCCCAGTCCGACCCCAGCTGCTCGTCCATCACGCCCTGTTTTACCTTCGTCTTTGCCCTGTCCGGCTCAATCCCACTGCCCACCAGCACCCTGCCCTTTTTCTATCCGCCTCGCCTGACTCTAATTGGCTGCCCGATAACACTCTGCCCTCCTCTCCTATATTCCCCACCCTCAAATGTGTACAGCAGCGTCCTCTTCTCCCACTTTTGTGCCCTGTCTAACCCTATTTGACTAGTATCCTCCCTTTCCTTCCTGCCACCCTGCCCGGCTCTACTTGGCTGTTCGTCAATTCTCAGCCCTGCTCCCTGGTCCATCTTTCCCGGCCACAACTGATCGCCCCTGCTATTCCACTCGTCTTTTTGCTTTTCCTAGCTCTATCTACCGCTTACCAGTGCCCTATCTTCTCTTCTTCTCCACCCTGTCCAGCTCTCTTCCTACCACCGCCCTTCCCCTAATCTATCCTGTGCTACCCAGCCTTCCCTTCTGCTGACCAGCGCCCTGTCGTCCATTCTCTTCTGTCATGTCAAGCTCCATCTATCAGTCCACCTGCGCCTTGTCCTTCCTGTTTTGTTTTCTTCCCTGTCCGGCTCTATCTGAATGGTCACCAGTGCAGTGCTTTTCATTCTATTCTGTCTTTTCCGGTCCAATCTTTCTTCCCACCAGCACCTGGCCCTCCCATTCGGATTATTGGAGTTTTAGGGCACTGCAGCTACAAAGGCTATTTGTGCCCGGGCCCTCCTATTCTCTGCCAAGACAAGTTCCATCTGACTGTCCCCAGCGTGCTGTCCTCTCTTCTTGTTGGCACTACTCTGCTTTATTTAACTGCCCATTAGTGCCCTGTCCTCTTATCTTGTCCGTCCTTTCCGATCTCATGGGCCTGAAAATCTGCACTCTGCTAAGCTAAAGCAAAATTACGGGCAACGTCTGAAAGATTTTCACCAGACGAAGAGAAATTGTACAAACTATTTTGGTCAGGTTAACATTAAGGTCACGATATGTCAAAGACGTTCCATGGGGTTACATCAGGATATTAAAATTTATCCTAAATATATTTTCTGAGCGGTGCTAGAACAGCTTTTTAGGCTTCATTGGAGTCCTCTCATCCTGGTGAATCGAATGAGATGAAAATACTATAAAATACTAAGTGAAAATACTAGGTCAACATGTGAAAATGGCAGGACCTCAAGCCAGCACATGGTCTCATGTTGACCTAACATGGTCCTATCGCACATCTTGCGAATCCCAGTGGCAATACAAGTACAATCACGTCCAAATAGAAGCGTTATCTCAGCTCCGTGCAAAGTAGCAAAAGAATCACAGCCTGCGCAGGTGGCCACAGATGACCTCTGTTAGGTCTGATGCTAAAAAAACTCCAGATTGATGGCCAAAAACCTTGTTAAAATTTCATGATATGAGAAATTCCAGCTTGATCAGCCCCATGCTCGATGAAAAAGCCCCTCCTTTCTTCCCCCACATATTCATAATGTGGGGGGGAAAAATTAACCCCGTTCTTAGGGAAATACCACGAAAATTTCGAGATAAAAGATTTTGGACCCCAAAGACTCCATAATATTTTGAAAGCTTTGGTCAGGTGCCTGGAGTTGATGGACAATTAGAAACTAAAAGCTAGTGGCGGATCCAAGGGGAGGCTTGGGGTGCTCAAGCCCCACCGAAATATCCGAGCCCCTATAGTTAATACATAGGTGAGGGGCTGCTTGAGGTACTGGCGGGTGAGGCTCGAGCCCCTAGCCCCTAGCCCCCTAATGAATTCCTGGATCCGCCACTGCTGTAAGGTATGTTGTTCTGCGTCTCATTGTTTTTTTGTGAATCCTGGCAAGCCAGGAGGGAAGGTCCGAATTTTCCCCTCCCCAGTGGGTGTTCGTTAATGTCCGTTCAGGGCCTTATGCTATCCTTTTTCTTTAACCCCGGCATCGATGCCCCAAGGTTTTCCGGGATAGCAGAAAAACGAGGCGCAGCACCCGGTTGAGGGCTCACCCCACTGCATCATTTCCCATCATCCCCAAAATTTTTACCCCGGGTCACCCAAGGTCAGGTCACCAGACGAGATCAACCAAGGTCAGCTCACTTCAACTTTAGAGCTCGTAAGAGCACATTTCGAAATCGATCAATTTAAACTTCCTACACTCATAACCCCTCCAGGGTCTACAAGGTGTATATCCGGGATTTTCGATTTCGTGCTCTGAGGTCAGGTCACGAGGCACCCACATTGGAAAGCATGGGAAAAGCTGTTCATGATATAAAAGCTACAAAAATGATTGCAAATACTCAGACTGCCAGAACAGCGTTTTTGGACACCCTTTCACGGATCCCAGGGGTCATATTTTCCCTTTGACTTTCCAAGGTCATCCAAGGTCACCAGAGGCCAAAAACAGTATTTGACAATAACTTTGACCCAATTAGGCTAGAGCGGTAAACAAACACCATCGTGTTTGTCTTGTCATTGGCTTTCATTTGATATACGGCAAGGTTACTTTGTGACCTTCATGACCTCAGGTCATATTAGGTCACGAGGTGACCTCTGGAGGTCAAACCACTGGCGGGAGGTCTTTACGTTCCACATAGCGGAAAACGTACTGGCAATTTTCTATCAAATGTACTTACCAGGCCTCAATAGCTCTAATACATAAGAGTTATGCCCAGTTTGCTTAATCATTGCATATTTGAGTGAAAATAGCCGATCTTGACCCAATTTGACACTGAGGTCAAACCATCGACCTCAGCACTAAAACATGTGAAGTAATTTCTACTGAATTCACGCGAGCTTTCATTGCACTTGCAGATCTGCGCTAACGCCCATATTTTCGGATTAGAGGGGGCCATCGATGGCCCCCGGTGGGCGAAGGTGGCGCCGGACCCCGGTGGGCGCGGGTTAAGCCAACTCTGCACTTGTAGCACTTTCACTCCACTGGTAGCTTCCCTGTCATATGATCTGATACTGTCTACCTCAAGTCAGTCTTTCGCCTGGCCCGAGTCCAAAAGACCTGTCAGCCATGACCAGGGCTGAAAAGACGTCAAAGTGGAAAATCGAGGAATGGCAGAATGGTGTTTTCAAAATGTAGAAAAAGGTCAGAGTTGTTTATCCCAACAAACGTAACATAAGACAGACGCACTTTTTTACTACTAAGACAGACGCAAACAAGTCACTTCTTTTAATTACACTTTTGGTGACCTGAAGATGTCCTTTTGGTGGAAAGATTTGTACTTTCGATGAAAATATGTGCCTTGCTCAGCCGAGAAACCACCATCGCCCACTCCTTTAAATATGCCCTAGTATATTCTAGGATACGAGGCCGAAGATACTCCATTGCAAAAAGCCACGCCACCGCTGCATTTTCTAAAAAAATCTGCAGTTGTCTGGAGAGAGCAGGGTGACTGGGGCATCTGCATTACCCTGTGTGTTGAAGCTGTTCCAGTTTGTCCCACAATTGTAGATGCTGAAAAGAATAAAGAAAACTGCTTGACATATTTGGATTATTAGCACGCTGGTGATTTAAAAAGACCAAACATGATGTTTTGCTTTCTTTCCATATTCTTGAAGCTGTTCAGGTGAATTTTTTGCTGTAAAATAATTGGTCAATCGGTGCCAACTAGGATTTTCTGCCCACATATTTGGAGTCTAGCTGCAGCAGAAACAAGAAAAAAACACAGGTGAAAGAAACGGACCACCTGAAATTTGTATACGTTAGATGAAGCAAGGTGGGCATTCCTGGTATGGCTGGGCCCACTTAGCTTGGAGACTTGAAACAACATTTGATGGCCGAAACTCCCTTTTAGTTTCCTGGGCAGGAAAAATTTGATGATTGCAGGCCTACCATCTAGGGTCCAGTCTATTGAGCTTTCCGAGCCTTTCGAGCTTAAAAGGCGGGTGCATGAACAAAACAATTATTATCTAACTGATGATTGTCAACTTCATACGCACAGAATTGGAAACTGTCTATCAAAGCCGATATGAAGCAACCCCGTGCAGCTTCAATAGTGAAATAATATCTGTCACAACATGAGCCCCTTTGCGTGCATGATCACTATCCTTAACTGAAGACAGTTGCAGTTCATTACATGGCGGAGCATTCTAGGAGCGTTAAGCGATTGGTTCCAGATGCCTGAGCTAAGGGCGTCGCCACGGATTTCTTTCCATGGGGGCCAGGATCGAAGGGGGCCTCCTATCCCTGGTCCTGAGGGAGCCTCCTAGCTTTTGGGGGCTTCCATTTTGTAATTCATTTAGAATCTTGCTTCATAAGTAAGGGGCCTCCTGTGTTAGCCGTTTAGGGGCCTCCTTTATAAGTAAAGGCGCCTTCACCTAGTCCATTTAGTGGGCCTCCTTTATATGTAAAGGAGCCTCCTGGATAGGCTGTTTAGGGGCTTGCTTTATAAGTAAAGGGGCCACCTATGTGGGCCGTTGAGTGGGCCTCTTTTTGAGTGAAGGGGTGGCCTAGGTAGAACATTATAGGGACTTCTTTATAGCTGGTGGGACCTCCGCCAAAGGCCAAATTAGGCCTCCTTTATAAGCAAGTACGCTAGGCTCTTTGATACTCAAGGGGCTATTCCAGACCCTAAGTGTCAAAGAAGGCCCCTTAAGACAGGTGGAGATCCACCAAAAATTCATGGGGGCCGTGGCCTCCATGACCCCCATGGTGGCTACGCCCCAGGCCTGAGCTGAGTGGGCGACAAGATCATCAGTTGATCATGTATTGGGTAGACGCTGCGTGCCACTTCCTCCCTCCCCTCTCACACCGTCTATCATTGTTGACTGGTAGAGGAAGCAGATAACAATTTATTTTTTCTGGCTAATTGCGGTACTAGTCCCTTTTACCCGGCCAGGCGGAAGGGGGCAGGCTACTGTTAACCATGTTAGAAAGTCATAGCCTTTTAGACCCTTGGGCTCACTTGGCAATCAATCAAGACGCGTCAGTGCCAGTTCGCTACAACTTGAGTCAACCGTTGTGCGTGGCGACAGAAGCCCCGCCTCCGGTGAGGCTCAGTCAGCACTCCTGCCCCCGGACCGAAATAGGCAGAGTCGACAAATGAGGTTCGGTGCGAGCCGACAGCGGCCTCGCTGCAGTGCTTTGTTTGCACATCATGCCAGCTGACAAACGACTAGCGAAACGCGCGCGGCAGGAAGCCGGGCCCGCATTTGTCACCCGCCCCAAGGTACTCTGCTCTTCTGGGAGGCCTGCGAAAGTTTCTAACAACACTGAGCCCACGTTGGTAGCACCCTGGCGGTGGGGCATGGGTGCGGCGCTTCAGTGAGCTCCCGCTCGTGCTGGGGTAGCGCAATGTCCCTAGTTGTATATTTGGGGGCCATACTCCCCGTTTTGCGCTCACCGAGCATTGCAGCGCTACGAAGTTTTCAACCCCTCCAGTGGGGACCCGTTTTTCTATCAGTACGTTTTCTTTACTGCAGGCACCCTAAAAAGAACGACTCAGAGAATTGCCGGATGGTGCCATCACTAGGGGCTATTTAACTACCATGGCTGAACATGGGGGACTCTAAAGCGCCTCACCTGCTTTTCGAATATGGCCAGATAACGCTGCTTGGCTACATTTGAGAGAGCTTACGAGCGCATCGATTGGTGAAAGATTTTTAAAATTGGTCAATTATGTTTTATTTCTAGGCTTTCAAAGTCAGACCTATATTTTGGATTGCCACAATCACGTGGGCGCACCAGTTACTCGACATTGTAGACCGAGTGTGGTGACGTAACAGCACATATAATCGGTATATGTCAAGGTCGCCCCACATGAAGTTCAAGTGCAACGGTGACAGGTCAAGGTTATAGAAGCATTTCAAGGTCATTGATCCCAGTGCTTTTAGTCAGATGGCGTTTCTCAGTACCTATAACATATATTTTGCTATGATAACATAGGTAAGGTTATTCAGTGTCAAGGTTAAAGTCACCGGACAAGTCAAAAAGTCAAGAGTCAAGGTTAAGGTCTCATTTCCCGAACAACAGCTGCAACAGTGCTAGCCATAGTGTATATTATTGACAATGTATCATATTGCGACGTCACAGGTCAATGTCCCTGAATGAACTTAATCCCAAAATTTCACAGGAAACTGTGCGATACCTTCCCTCTAGGGCCTTAGACCACTTCCACGTGAATTTCCCGTTTTTCGCATAATCCGAGGTCGAAAAAAGAGCCAAAATATCACCAACGGAATCTGAACCCAAACTTGGTGTGATAAAAAATGTTGAGGCTTGGTATCTAACCGGGATTATTTGACAATCCTTTAAGTCCTTCTAAATTTTAATGAACGTATTGACAGACTGCGCGTCAGGGCCTCACACTGATTTGAGCACAAACTCGCCTGCTTTGTCTCCGACTTCATCTATTTTTGTCACCAGCATTGTCGGCGAGTTGACCGATTTTCCGACCTCAGCGAATAATTACGGCATTTACCATCAGGTCCCCAGCACGGCCAACACTTCAGATTCATGAACTCATCTAACCTTGTAGGTATTGACCTAGGTCAATGAAATTTAGCCATAATATAATAGATCACCATTGCCCCAAACACCTCCCAACGGGGGTCCTTCTAGCCATCTTGGTTTTTGAGATATCAAGGAAGGAGGCCCTTTAGGACCCCTCAACTGCACGTGTTAACATATGGAATTTAATTTCGTAGCCGAATGTTTTAAACCAGGTCTTGTAGTGGTAGGAACAATGCACCTGAGCTCCAACAAATACCGATAACAAGTTTTGATTTTGACAGCTTTGGCTGTTTGGCCTCCAAGAGGCTAAAATCAGCGATATCTGGGATCGCTCTGAACTAAAATAGGTTACCGCCACGGCACGCTCGCTCGTTTTTACCACACCGTGCGATCTTTTCTGGTTTCTCGATGTCAGAACGATAAAAACTTGACCCACTCACGTCCAAGGGGTAGATAGATGGATGAATTTATTTTCTTCCGTTCTCACACTTCATAAGGTCACATGCACTTTGAGATTGGCGCAGAAGCCAAAAGACTTAATTATTGGCGCCGCTCTCATCAATAGCGACACATAACAGCAGACATTGACATTAACACTTCAAATGATGCTCACATGCAAACATCTAACCAAAATAAATAAATTTTCTAAAATTTTAAGAGTCTTCACTCAGTTCCTGGCCCCTCCGAGGCAGCACTGTGGGCGGAGGCCACCGGACACGTCCACCGCCATGGCCGCCACCCAGCGCCGCACCCGCCGGCGCCCCGCAACCGCTCCAGTTCTCAAAAGAATCTCTTCGTTTTTATCAATGATTTTTGGAAAGCATGGGCCATCTCTCGCCCAGTATCCACGCCGAGGCCGGTGCTGGATACCAGCGCAACTAGTTTGATTGGGAGGGGGGAATATTATGGACGTTTAAACCTAAATTAGTTAAATTTTGGAAGAGCTCAGCACGTGTGGAGCCTGTTTCCAGCTTTTTGTAGCCTAATCCAAAATATTTTGGGGCTGGCCTAAGACTAAAATACTCGAGAGTATTTCCTTTGAATGTGACAAAGTTCGTCGTTCTGAGCTCATACAAATTCATGAAGAAACTATATTAGTCACTTTTGGGCTGAGGTCAATATTGAGGTCATGACAAGTCAAAGAAAGTGGGATTTCGAGTATAATTTTTGGGCTCTGGCGTCTCACAGAGTTGAGTAAGAATCATTTTCAGGCACAATTTGCTTTCTCTCGTCACGGAAAATTGAATGATGTATAATATGACCATACTAGGTCAAAACAGAAAAATGGCATGACCTCAGCTCAGGTCAAGTTTACTTTTTAACCTAGCATAGTCAATATGCATATCATTCCACTCACAATAGCATTTCGAACGCAATGATATCAAAATAAAAGCTGCATCATCATTTCATGCAAAGTTATTGACCTATGTCTGAAAACTGATTAAATAGCCCCAGATGACCTCTCAGAGGTCACAGGTCAAAAATTGCACCATCAACCTGGAAAGGGGCACAGGGTACTACGATATAGAGAATATGAAGGTATTCTCAGCTTTATCTGCACAAATACATCAAAATTCCTGTTTTCCCATGTATTTCCATGGTCCGTACTTGACCGGAATATATGTTGTAGCACTTGGTGGGCCCATGAGGTCACCTGACCTGTCCTGGTGACCTGACCTGAGATGACCCAACCTTAAAATTTTGGAAAAAGTTGCAGAATTGATCAAGGATAAAGTGTGACAAGTACAGCGGCGTTCCGCGCCGCCATTTTTTCGTGCCGCGGGAAAAATCCGAGAGGGATGTTCAAACACCCCCCACCGGGGCGAGGGTTAACTTTAACTCTAAATGACGTTTTATCTTTCTGGCTAAAACAAGAAAATTGAAATAAAGTGAATGAAGGACTCTCTCTCTCTCTTCTCTCTCTCTCTTTCTCTCTCTCTCTCTCTCTCTCTCTCCTCTCTCTCTCTCTCTCTCTCTCTCTCTCTCTCTCTCCCCTCTCTCTCTCTCTCCCTCTCCCTCTCTCTCTCTCTCAGCGTCGCCAGTCGGCTGAGGGGGAGGGAGAGCAGCAGCGGCAGTAACAGGCTTTACGAGTCGGCCGGCGCCCGCAGGTGGCTTCTCGCGGTGTTTTCGGGTTTCGCTCGGTGACTGACCGCCAGCCCACCCGCGGCAGCGCTGACACACTAACGCTTGCTTCTTCCTACATAGCATTGAGGGCGAAAAATATCACTTCTTTCCAAACCCAATCTAGGGGTTCACCCAAGTAGCGCTGAGAGATCCACGTGGCTCTCAGTTTCATAGTCTACTGTGTTCACCTCCACCTTCACATTGCAGGGTGTTTTTTGTTTTGTTTAACAAAATGAAGAAGAGCGGATTTTTGGCACTTCAGACACTTTTGTTCTTCGGGCAAGTTGATTGGGCTTTGAGAGAGCTCATTGCAGATGTATCCCTTTTTCACGGGCCGCATCAAACTTACCACAGATGAAAACTTTTGATCAGACCTGAAACCCTGCTTTTGCACATGATTGAAGTCCCAGAGGTGATTTACACCACAAAAATTTGTTCTATGGATTTTGAATTCCCTCGAAGCGCGACTGTTAATCGATGCACCTGAGCATTATTTCATGTCCCGGCGCTTAACATACCTCTGCACATGATGTTATGCTCCGCTGACTGGTGGACGCCTCTAAGCATAATTCGAAGGGGAACTGCTTTACCTGAGGAGTAGCCCTCCAAAATGGTATAAAACATAAATATCTGGTGTTACTTTGTACCTATAAAATAAGAGAACGTAGGTACACACCTGACACCGCACTGGCACCTCGATGATAATTACCATCTCATGACCCGAGCATCAGAACAATGTTTTCAAATAAAAAAGATGCAATGTATTATGCGGACAATTTTCATATTGGGCCATCCAGTGTTAAATACAGTACATGCACTTTTAGCGGATACAAACGTAATCTTTCTAGTGCCTTTTGATTTTTGTGTGGAAAAAGTTTGTATGCGAAAAGCCTCACAGCAATAGTAGCTCCGTTCCCTACCCCTTCCCTCTCTCTCCTCCCCCCCTCCCTCTCTCCCTCCCCCCTCTCTCTCTCTCTCTCTCTCCCTCTCTCTCTCTCTCTCTCACTGTCTCGTTTTTCCGGCAGAACTTGTTTGAGACCCGATTTCTGGACCTTGTCTGGCCTCCACCGGGTCACGAGAGACGCTGCGACGTCTTTGTTGCCACCCCGCGATGCCACTACTAAGTAACGCCACCGCGCCCGCTGTGACGGCATCACCCAGCGTGTCCGCACCCAACCGGCCCACTCTAGGTCACATGCAGAAAAAATCCATTCATGATGTAGCTCCATAGGGCCCATATTTCAGAGCGGGAAATGCCTGGCCATGGGTCAAATTTAGGCAGCCTTTTCACTTACCACCTCCAACTAAGAAGATGACAGTAAACGGGGGCAGTGTCGGACATGACGTGGGATTCACCTAACCACCCGGAACCGTTATCATTGGAGGCACGGACCTGGTCAGTCTTCAGGTAAAGTATCTGGTGGAAATCCCTGAATGTGCAGCCTCGCTCCCAATCAGCAGAGCAGCTGCTGTCCTGCGTCTCGGGATTTTCCTGTCCTGAGAAAGTGAGATAGCCTCGCCGAAAGATGGATGAGTAAGAGAGATAGGTGAGATACATATTGCGTTCTATAATATACAGCAAGTAATATGTTGCTTATCAGTACAGAATATGCTGCACTTAATACGTTGCTAGCGTCTCACTAGGGCTTTTAGAACTTAGTCCAGCATTAACAATAATATCCAGTAAATTTTCGCGCAGGCCACGCAGACTCCTCTGGCTGTTTGTGAGCTTCTTTGAGTCACCCTCCGCGCAGGAGCGGCGGCGGCGGAGGCGTTGATGGCATTTTCGCGCGTCACAGACGACGGCGTCCCGGAGACCCGTCCCTGACCAACAGGCCGCATCTTACAGCCACCTATCGATCCCACTATTTACTCGGGCTGGCCCAGCTGACGGCGACGGTGGCGCCACCTGCTCAGGGACGGACGCCACCTCCCGCTCTGGGAATCCGGCCAGGAGATCGACTGAGAGCGCTGACGCCCGCCGCGGGGAGAGATCGTAGCCTGTAAACTACTTCCGGTGGCAGTGTGCGACTGCGACCGACAATAGTGTGCTGCAGTTCCGGCGAAAATATCTTAGAATACACTTCCGCCTGTGCTAGGTTTTGAGTGTGGTTGATCTGAGAGGCGGGGATGCTGAGCTCCTTACTCAGTTCAACGAGGTCAACAAGCGGCTCAACTCAGGTCAACGAGGTCAATAAGCGGCTCAATTCAGGTCAACGAGGTCAACAAGCGGCTCAACTCAGGTCAACGAGGTCAACAAGCGGCTCAACTCAGGTAAAAGAGGTCAACAAGCGGCTCAACTCAGGTCAACGAGGTCAACAAGCGGCTCAACTCAGGTCAACGAGGTCAATAAGCGGCTCAACTCAGGTCAACGAGGTCAACAAGCGGCTCAACTCAGGTCAACGAGGTCAAAAAGCGGCTCAACTCAGATAAAAGAGGTCAACAAGCGGCTCAACTCAGGTCAAAGAGGTCAACAAGCGGCTCAACTCAGGTCAACAAGGTCAAAAAGCAGCTCAACTCAGGTCAACGAGGTCAACAAGCGGCTCAACTCAGGTCAACTCAGGTCAACGAGCGGCGCAGCACAGCACTGGTGTGCTATGGCGCCAGTGCGAATGAAAACAACCCCCCCCGCCCCCACGCCCGGCCGCGTGTGGACAGCCACGTGGTGGTCGTGATCTCAAAAAGATGAAATATGGACGGAAAATAAGGGAAGGAGTCTGAGAAATTAATTTGCTGTTTGCCAGAGCTGATTCCTTGCCGAAAAGCCTTGAACGTGTCCCATATTTGCGAAATCAATCAATTATGTTAATTTTCATAAGCCAAACATCGGCTGCATGAACAACTTCCCTCGAAATCTCCTCATGATATCTCCAATTTCCATCCGTGGCTTCCATCTCTAAAAAATTGGCTAACTAATTTATCCTACGCCCATTTTTCCTGAGCGGATTTCCTGAGTTTACAGAGTGGAGGTTGACTGTGCGGCCTACACCCATTTTTCCTGCTACTGTGAGTCGTTTGTGAGTTTACGGGGCGGAGGTTGGCTGTGCGGCCTGTACCCATTTTCCTGCTACCGTGAGTTGTTTGTGTAGTTTACAGGGCGGAGGTTGGCTGTGCGGCCTGCAACCATTTTCCTGCTACCGTGAGTTGTTTGTGTAGTTTACAGGGCGGAGGTTGGCTGTGCGGCCTGTACCCATTTTTCCTGCTACCGTGAGTTGTTTGTGTAGTTTACAGGGCGGAGGTTGGCTGTGCGGCCTGCACCCATTTTTCCTGCTACCGTGAGTTGTTTGTGTAGTTTACAGGGCGGAGGTTGGCTGTGCGGCCTGCACCCATTTTTCCTGCTACCGTGAGTTGTTTGTGTAGTTTACAGGGCGGAGGTTAGCTGTGCGGCCTGCACCCATTTTCCTGCTACCGTGAGTTGTTTGTGTAGTTTACAGGGCGGAGGTTGGCTGTGCGGCCTGCACCCATTTTTCCTGCTACCGTGAGTTGTTTGTGTAGTTTACAGGGCGGAGGTTGGCTGTGCGGCCTGCACCCATTTTCCTGCTACCGTGAGTTGTTTGTGTAGTTTACAGGGCGGAGGTTGGCTGTGCGGCCTGCACACATTTTTCCTGCTACCGTGAGTTGTTTGTGTAGTTTACAGGGCGGAGGTTGGCTGTGCGGCCTGCACCCATTTTTCCTGCTACCGTGAGTTGTTTGTGTAGTTTACAGGGCGGAGGTTGGCTGTGCGGCCTGCACCCATTTTCCTGCTACCGTGAGTTGGTTGTGTAGTTTACGGAGCGGAGGTTAGCTGTGCGCCTGCACCCATTTTCCTGCTACCGTGAGTTGGTTGTGTAGTTTACAGGGCGGAGGTTGGCTGTGCGGCCTGCACCCATTTTCCTGCTACCGTGAGTTGTTTGTGTAGTTTACAGGGCGGAGGTTGGCTGTGCGGCCTGCACCCATTTTCCTGCTACCGTGAGTTGGTTGTCTAGTTTACAGAGCGGAGGTTAGCTGTACAGAGGCGGCTCTAAGCGAGGCAGCCGAAGTGATCCACGCAGTAGAGCAGGACCGGACGGACCATCGGCGGAGCACCAACAGCCGCACCCTCCCCTCCACCGGAAATGACAGACTGATATGATATTCAGCCGGCTGTCTCGAACAAGAATGGCGGGGAAAAGAAAGCGGCCATGACGCACGTCCATGTGCCAGGCTCGTTTTTAGGTTTTATTTTCTTACATCATTATTTATGCTCGGTGTTTTATCCCATGTGCTTCTTTTTCGAAGCGTCATGTACAAAAACTAAACGAATACAATAGGGCACATTACAATATTATTAAAAAAACACACAAGGTGTGCACTGATGTCAAGATCGGATAATTACCGGAGCTACCGGACGTGTTTGGAGATGTAAGGACGATGGTGACCCGAACTCAGGGATGTTAACGTTTACAAAACATCGCCTAAACTTGACCTCTCGCCCTGCTATCCGTAACCCCCCCCCCCGCCCCCATCCCCAGATTAAATACCAAACAAGTCACTTCACTGTCAGATGGTGAATACGGAATGCGATTGAGTGGGAGGAAAGCACCCTTTGCCTTTTTCAGGCATGAGTAAGGACTATGATCGTTCGCCAATGTCAACTTCATTTTACATTATTTTGTATTATTGTCGTTGTTATGGAAGGAACAAATGAAGTGGTGGCACATGCCAACGCGAAAGCAGCTTTCACAGGACGGAGCCATAAGCGGATCAAGGGGGAGGGGAGGGAGTACTTGATGCCCCCTCGATCAACCCTCGGCTCCATTCGAAATGGTCACAGTGCCCCCCCCCCTAAAAGGTCGATGGCGCCCCCTGAAATATCGAACCCACCCCCACGCCCCAAAGCTCACGTCCCAAAGCCCACGCCCCAAATCACCCGAATTGGCGACCCCACGATAGATAGGATTTGGCGCCCAACTGATTGGTTTTACCGACCGAAAAGTGGCGCCCCTGGTCTAGACGGCGCCACCTCGAGCATACCCTCTGATTGGAAAACCCGGATCCGGCTATGGATGGAGCGACGCTATATGCCACCAGAGGCTGACTGAAATAGCTGCAAAAACACCACTGCACCGGAGACTGCAATCTCGACATGGAAATGACACCAGTGAATAAAACCAGAAAAAAATCACCCGAAGCTTTTTACAACAGTTTTGGTGCCCACGCTTATCAACAAATTGTGATGAATATCAATGAATTAAAGATGTACCAAATCATCGGAGACAAAATTGAAAGCTATATTTTTGAAATTCTACAAAAGTGCAATGCTATAAATGAAAAGAAGAAGAGGAAGAGGCTCATTAGAAGGAAAGAGGGTCATTATTTACCCTGTACGAAAATACACCCGCTTGGTGTTTTAACAATACTTGCAGTTTTTCGGCTCTTTTCTTAGTAGCTCTGTTGGGCATATCTACTCTCCTTTTTTAGTTTCCAAAGCGATTGGAAAGCCGGGAACAGCCACGCTAGACACATTTTTCTCTTTGGTTATTGCACGTATGCATGCGCATATACTGTTATAAATATTGTGTAAATGATAATGTTTTCAGGAAATACATTGGTTTGCATTCTTTATGCACAAAAAAACATTTGACGTTTATTAATTCGCCCGTTTCTTTCCACCTGAGCCCTACTGCTTTCAAAATGCACCGCACCAGATTGCACTAGAGGCGCATTTAACTATCGCTCCGGTAAGGTGTTTGAACACCCCGTGGAGTTTTTCCGGCAGCATAAAAAGGTGGCGCAAAACACCGCCGTACTTGCCACACCTTATTCTTGATCGAACTCGGCAACTTTCCTTAAAATTTTAAGGTCGAGTCATCTCAGGTCAGATCACCAGTGCAAGTCAAGTGACCTCACCTAAAAAATGTTTAAGGTGACATAAGTAAGTAAAGCGTGAATCCATCGAATTGAAGCATATACTTCATAACGGGCCCACCGAGTACTACAAGACGTATTCCGGGATTTTTCATATCGATGACCTAAGGTCAGGTACGGATCATGACCTCTCCATTGGAAATGCATGGGAAAACGGAAATTGTCCGAAAAAGAGCTCTATTTCTGAAGATACTGCTTTAGATACCTTCGTAAACCCCAAATCATGGTATCGTAAGCCCCCTTATATGTTCATGTTTTAAGCAGGGGTCTAAAAACTTGCCGATCTACCTACGCCGTCGGCGACCCTATCATCTTTTGGTTGGCGACCCAGCAACCGTCTCAAACTCTGATTCCATCTGTTTTCCTATGATTTTAGCTTCCACCATCCGCTCCTGCTTCTAAATATGCTTACCCTCTCCACTGTCTCCACCCGTCATCGTAATACATACAGAGCCCATCAAAATCTATTGGATGAAGTCTGCCAGTTCCTTTGGCCAAGAATGGGCAGAATCTACTTCGACAAAGAGCCAAGTTAGCCCTCGTTTCCCGGCTTGTTTGGCGTTTCTGAAAGACAGCTTGGCTACAACGGGGCATCTTTGGCCGATTACATCTGGTATCATCACCGCCCTTAGTTGCTGCTAGTCTATGCTAGTTATGTTTCTTCTTACTACAATTTTTGGTTCCAATTTTATGAAAAACGACTGAAATGACCTGGTACTTTAGATGATGCCATCTCCCTGTACCGTATTTATGTACTATTTCTAAGTTCAAACTAGAATGTACTAGAATCTGTCACGAGTCGGTACCAAGTCGATGATTTTCATTTTTTTCTATAGGCGACCAATGGGAGACCAGGTCGGCCGAAACCGCCGACTTGCAGTGGTCGCTTGGTCGCCGGTGGTCACCCTGGTACATTTTCGGTGTCTGCGGCCTTCAGAACGAGCGCGGCGCGGGCTGCCGCTAATATTTTTGTATTCTTGTTGGGAGCAGTGAGCGCCGTTTTTGACGACTGGTGTTCAATTTGTTAAATCCAAGGGGCTAAATCAAGATGTGCGTTTATCATAGACAGTCCGTGCAATCTAGGTGGGTTTTGGAGTCTACTTGCAATGATGTTTCCTTGTTTTGCTTTATCGCGAAAAAGTCTCAGAAGGAAAAAAACTTGAATACAAGTGGTGCATGTTTAAACCCTTTCCAACCACAATCACACTAAAATGTCATCGTAAACATTGTTGTATAGTCACACATTCCCAAGGGGTGGATTTCCTAAATGATTTTTGGGGTGCCTAATTATGAGACTATCCATAACAAGTATACTGTTTTTGATACCACCATGTTCTTGCCTTATACCAGTGTGCAAAGTACGACATTTTTGACGAGATCTCGTCGGTGTGAGTGCCCTTGGAGACAGGACCGACTGGTGCAAATTTTATCAACCTGGTGCGAACTTGCGAGGTTAGTGACACTTAAACTAAACAAATAATGGCTGAATGGCTATTAAGACACAGGAGGGGGCCTTATAAAAAATTCCTTAACTAACTGACTAATGATTGAGGTAGCATTGCATTGTAGGGGTAGGAACCAGTCTGCAAAGTATGGCAGCAGGCCAGACGAGTCGCACCAGCCATCTAAAATTCTCGCACCACCATCCTCCAAAAATTCGCACCAATATGCCACATACCAGGGAAAAAAATGCACCCATTCCTACCCCTGCAATGCAATGCTATCTCAATCATTAGTCAGTTAATTAAGGGCTTTTTATAAGGCCCCTCCTGTGTCTTAATAGTCATTCAGCCATTATTTGTTAATTTTAAGTGTCACTTACCTTGCAAATTCGCACCAGGTTGATAAAATTCGCACCACTCGGTCCTGTCTCCAAGGGCACTCGCGCCGACGAGATCTCGTCGAAAATGCCATACTTTGTACACTGGGGTAGGAATGGGTGCATTTTTTCCCTGGTATGTGCCAGATTAGTGCAAATTTTTGGAGGCTGGTGGTGCGAGAATTTTAGATGGCTGGTGCGACTCGTCTGGCATGCTGCCATACTTTGCAGACTGGGCCTTATAGCTGGACATATAACTGGGTGACCAAGTAGGCCTGTTATTTATAAATTTTAAAGTCCCTGAAATGAGAAATAGGAAAATTTTAAGGATGCTCTTAGTAGGCACAGAAAATAACTTGAGCTTTCATTTGGGGTGCCACAGCAGTGACGGGTGCAAGGGATCCCTGAACTCGAGTCCAGGACCCCTTAAGTTTGAAAGGATTAAGGGCGGCCTGAGGAAAAGGGTACCCCAAAATTGATTAAACCAGGTCTGTGAGGCAGAAAATACCTTGCTACTGCCCCCACCACTAGAATACAAATGATGGGGCTACAGATGGAGCTTTGAAGTTTAGAAGTTGTGAAAAATGGCATTAAAGGTACTGAAAACAGGTTTTGTTGTGCTAGGTTGGCTCACGTCATCTTCTGTATGGCCATGTGTCTTGGTCTGTATATATTATTATCTCAAGTGGCAATATAAATCAAATATTAAAAAACTTTTTTATTGTTTCACTAGGTATCTATTAATTTATTTTGTATATGACTAGGGTTTTATTTACACAGATGCACCAAGACATGTGAATGATCATAATAAACATGTTGAGCTTCAATATTTGAAGCAGGGTATAAAGTTTGATTTCCTGTTTCTGCTTCAAAGATAAATGTCCTCTAAAATTTTAAGAACAGAAATAAGCCAGGTAGAAAGAACAAAAGTTTGTTTCATGGCCTAAAATATTGTTCTGGAAAATGGTCTCATGCATTCCCATAATTGAGAATGGGTGTTCCCATCTATGGGTCAAACATTCCCATTTATGGCACTGTTACCATTTTTAAGTCACACCAACCACAGTTTCTCCCACTGATTGATGATGATAGCCACCCTTTTGGGTGAAGTGTGCCATTTTGGTTGACAGCATGCAATCTCAGAGGGCTGCCTGCCCCTTACTAAAATCCTAGATCCATCTCTGTGCATTGGTACCCCATAAGGGATATAAATGTGCATTCCTGCACAGCACAAATATGTGATAACCATTTCCAATTTGCCAGAAGACTCCACTGCAAGGACAATGGTCCAATCCAAGTCTGCCAAACATAGAATAAGCTGTGTCTTTTGCACAGATGGATGCACACTGGGTGATCAAGGTGTGTGTGTATGTTTTTAACTGACTGATTATATGCATCCAAGTTTCTGATAATATCTTGTATTTTTTGTCACAAGAAAGTTGAATCGTTTTGTTTTCTCTAGTATGGATGAAATATGGAAGCACTGCCACAGAGGTACATCAGAAATATCACAGAGAGATTGTGTCCACCACAGTGACGGATCTAGGATTTCGTTAAGGGGGGCCCAGGCTCGGAGGGCGCCGAACCTGGGGGCGCCGAACCTGGGGGGCGCCGAACCTGAGGGGCGCCAATTTCAGTGGCGGATCTAGCCGGTCGGTTTAGGAGGGGCAAACTAAAGTCGAAAAGCAAAAAAAAAAAAAAAAAAAACGTCACGCAGTAAAAAGCTGCGCTACCAATATCACTTGCCCGTAGAATTTTGGGTATTTGAGGCAAAAAGCCAAAAAAAACTTCACGGGGTGAAAAGTATGGGCTCGAGATACTTCTTCCTATCCAAGGCTGGCTATACTATGCCTTGCTATACTATGGAGGTCTGGCTATACTATAACTGAGAATTATTTATATTTACTCCATGATTCTGATGAAGGGCTGTGCCCGAATATATAATCTTCAGTGTTTTTTTACATTTCCGGATTCGAGGGGACAGGTCAGGGAACATCTTATCAACTTATGTTCTGTTTGAAGTTGAGAGTTGGAACACCAAAATCTTGCTTATAAACTAAGGAGTAGGGGAAAAAGGAGGCTGATCGCTTTGGGGGGCGAAAACGCAGATTTGCCCCGAGCTTTTTCGTTTGGGGAATGCCTTTTTTTCCCTCCCCCCTTGGATCCGCCACTGGCCAATTTACCACCAAAAAGGCGGCCAGTGTCAATGAAGAACGCGTTTAAAAAAGGATTTGTAAATGCTTATTTTTATGAAAGCTTCCTCTTAGTGAGGACATGTTCACGTTTACCATCAAGCATATTTCGGGCCAGCTAAGGACTGGTACCGTGGTAGAAAATGCTGTAAGCACCCACTGACACTAACTGGAGCGCGATGAGCAAATAATATAGTTATATTCGGTCATGGTAAAAACTGACGTGTCGTATCCACCACCTCCACTTATCACAGTTGTCCTGGCTAACGGCTCAATACTGAAATACCCGATTGACGCTAACCTGAGCCTCATAGGCCGCAGAACCTCTGCGGGCCTGGGCCCCTGAGTTTTCGGTGACTTCGATGAGTTTATATCGAGTCCCCTCAGCTGATCTGGGACCGCTTTAGTTAACCAGACTCTCACACTGAACTTGAAACCTATATGTCGCCGCTGAAGTCTATTAAGCTTTTTGGGGCCCTTTTATTGATATAGGGCCCCCTCAACCGGTCCTGGGCCCTCTGAGCTAAAAAGCTGGAGCTCTGAGCCTGAGCCCCAAGCTGGATAAGTGTCCCTTAAGCTGGTCAGGGTCCCTGAGTTGGTATTGTTTTCGTTTAACTGATATAGATCCCTTCAGCTTGTTTGGGGCCCGTTGTGCGTATCTGGGCACTAGTTCGTCGAGGCACCCAGCTAGTCTGGCCCTATTAGTTTTATGGGCCTTCTGAGCTTCTGCAGGTTCCCCTCAGAGTGTCTGGGCCCCATGAGTTGAAAATTGGACCCCTGGGTTAGTTTTGGGTCCCTGAGCTTATTTAGAAACCGTTTAAATAGGTAGGCACCCCACGCTGGTCTTGAGAATCCTGTGTTGGCGCTGAGGTCAAATGGGCTCGTCGGGGGCCCTTATCTGGGGCCCCCTTAACTGGCACGGGCCCCTCAGCTGATTCTGGAGACCCAAAATCCCTCCTACCGGATTCCACCCACGCCAGATTTCCTGACTCCCTGAGGGCCCCTGGGGGCCATTGGGGATTTTTCCCGCGATCAGCGCTAGGGCCCCCTCCCCGAGACAAAGCTTACAACATGCCTCTGTGTATATACTCTAGCATCTGCCAGAGTTGAGCTAGAATCATTTTTAGGCACACTTCGCTTCCTCTCGTTACGGCGAATGATCAAATAATGCATAATATGACTATACTAGGTCAAAACATAAAAATGATCTGACCTAAGGCTAGGTCAAGGTCACCATCTAGCCTAGCATAGTCAGTATGCATATGAATCAACTCACAATAGCAATAAAAAATGGTATCAAAATACGGGTTTTGTCAATATTTCCTGCAAAGCAATTAACCCAAGTCTTAAAACCTGCTTAGGAAGCCCCAGATGAACTCTCAGAGGTAACATGTCTAAACTTGCAACATGAACCGATAAAGAGGCCTAGGATACCATGATTTGGGGAATCCGAAGGTATTCCAAGCGGAGTCTGCAGACATAGAGCAATTTTTCGGCAAATTTCCGTTTTACCCCATGCATTTTGAATGGAGAGGTCATGATTCGTACCTGTCCCTAGGTCATCGATGGGAAAAATCCCGCAATAAATGTATTAGTACTTTTTGGGCCCATTATATGGTACAAGTTTGAATTCGATAGATTCACCCTTTTCTTACTTACGCCAACTTAAACATTTTTTGGGGTGAGGTCACTTGACCTGCACTGGTGACCTGACCTGAGATGACGCAACCTTAAATTTTGAGGGAAAGTTGCGGAATTGATCAATGATAAGGTGTGACAAGTACTGTGTCGCTTCGCGCCGACGTTTATTCGTGCCACTGGGAGACCTCGAGGGGGTGTTCAAGCAACGGGCCGGAACGGGGAGCGAATACTCTAGAACAGGGCTGAGGCCAAAAGGGAAGGCTCTAAACAATGTCTGCAATTTTTGGGGTCAAGGTCCTTCAAGGTCATTGACCTATTACGGCACAACCCAACATATTATGCCTAATTTACGCTATAACTAGCGCTGTGCCCAAGCTTACCAATGACCTTTGATCAAGCCTTGATCATCAAGGCCAGTGACCTTTAAAATTGACCTGTAACCTTGATCTAAACACTGAATAACCTTTACTTTGATATAATAGCATACGTCATAATAGGAATCGTAACATTATGCAACGTCATTTAGGGGCTGTCCAGGAGTACCTGTGCTCATCAGGGACACCTATGCTCTCTGGGGGGCCTTTGCTTCGATGAGGCACCTGTGCCACCCAGGGGCGCCTTCGCTCCCCAATGGACGCAACCTAGCTATCCAGGGGCATCTTTGCTGTTCCGGGGGTGCCTTTGATACCCGGTGCCCAAGGGGGAGCTTTTTCTTATCCAGGTTCACCTTGGTATTGAGGGGCGTATTTTTATTCAAGGTAACCTATACTACCCAGTGGCGCCTACCCTATGCAAGGGGCGCTTAGGCTATCCAGGGGGCGGCACTTTGCTATGCATAGGGCGCCCTTATGCTCTCCATGGGCACCTCATTCAGAGGGTGCCTCTGATATTCAGGAGCGCTTTTCCTATCAACAGGGTACCTGTGCCATCTTGGGGCTATTCTTATCAAGGTACGCTGCTGTTATTCAGGAATACCTACACCACTGTCGAGGGTCGCCTTTGCTACCCAGAGGCGCCTTTACTTCTTAGGAAATTTGGCGCCCGTGCTTTAAGGAGTGCTTCGGCATCGATTGATTGCTCTATTATTGGGCTTAGGTGCACGTGAACCTTGAGCTCATGTAGCGCCCATATTGTTGCTAAGGAACGCTTATGCTATCAAAGGTCGCCTTTACTATCCAGGGCCGCTGTTTTATTCAAGGCAGTCTGTTCTATCCACGGGCATCTGATATTTCGGGGGCGGTGCCTAGGATTATTCAGGAGGCGGTTTTTTTCTCTACAGGGGCGCACTATTGCTTTCCAGGGGCGCCGTTACTGCCCAGGGGTGTGTTTCTATCCAGGGGCGCATATGCTGTCTAGGTGTATTTTTCCATCACAGACATGATTGAAATACATGCCCCTACGTTATCCTGGGGTGCTTTTTGTCTCCGGTGAGGCGCTATTTTTCTCTTCCGGGCACCAGTTTATCCAAGGGCACCTATGCTGTCCAGAGAACCTTTGTTATCTAGGGCTGCCTTCGCTGTTAATGGGCACCTTTGCTACCCAAAGGGAGCATTTTACTTTCCTGAAGTGCCTATTTCCATCTAAGGGGAACATATGCTATCTTGGAGCGCCTTTGCAAACATGGGGCGCACTTTTCTATCCAGGTGTGCCTTTGCACTTGAGGGGGCGCCTCTGCAATCCAGGAGGAGCCCAAAATAGATGGAGAATAAAAATTCTGAAATAAGGCGCTTGAACACTGAAATAAAGTGCCTAGTTATCAGAAAGAGGCGCTCATCTGCTGAGCGGGGAGGACTGCTGGTTGGTGAGGGCAGCGTTCTCGGAAACGGGGCGCACATACTGAAAAAGGCACCCGGTTGCAGCGATGGAGCACTAAGCCTTCAGTTATGGGTTAATGAAATGTGGTTAATAAAGGCAGTTCATGCATAAATTGAGCGCTCGAGCCCTATAACAGAGCGCGCAACTGTCGGACAGGTGTGCCAAACCATAGACAGAAGGGCAGCTGAAGATGGAGAGGGACACCTATGATATCCTGGGGGCGCCTGTACTCTCAAGTGAGGCGCTTGTTTTCTTTCTCAGGCGCCTAGTTTATCCATGGCCGCCTATGCTGTCCAGATCATCTATTTCAAGAAGGGTTAACTTTGCTGTCCAGGGGCGCCTTAGCTATCCAAGGGCGCATATGATATCTGTAGGGCGCTTTATGCAGAGGGCGCCTAGGCTGTCCAAGGGCGCCGTCCTAACCAAAGGCCGCCTTTCGCTTCCCTGAAGTGCCTATTTCTATGTAAGGAGTGCATATATTATCTAGGAGTGCCCTTGATATACGGAGACGCCTTTTTGTCCAGCGGCGCCTTTGCTCTTGAGGGGCGCTGCTCCAATCCAGGGTAGCTGAACATGGATAAGGGACATCTATGTTATACAGGGGGAGCCTGTTCTTTCCAATGGGGCGCTCATTTTCCTTCTCAGGCACCTAGTTTATCTAGGGAGCGCATAGGCTATCCAAAGGCGCCTTTGCTTTCGAAGGGGTGCCTTCCTAGGGGCGCCTTTGCTATCCAGGGGCGCCTTTGCTGTCCAAAGCTCTTATGTTATCCAGGGTTGTCTTTGTTGTCCAGTGACGCTTTTGCTATCTAAAAGTGCATATGATATCCATCGGCGCTTTATCCAGTGAGCGCCTGGACTATCAAAGGGCACTTTTTCTATCCAAGGGTTGCATTTATTTTCCTGAAGTGCCTATTTCTATCTAAGGGGCTCCTATTCTGTCCAGGGCACCTATGTTTCCCAGATTTGCCTTTGCTGTCCAGGGACGCCTTTGCTATCCAAGGGCACCTTTCTTAACCAAGGGGTGCATTTTGCTTTCCTGGAGCGCCTATTCCTATCTAAAGGGCGCATATGTTATCTAGGAGCGCCTTTGATACCAAGAGGCGTCTTTTTGTCCAGGGGCGCCTTTGGTCTTGGGGGCGCTGCTCCAATGCAGGGCAGCTGAAGGTGGATAAGGGACATCTATGTTATACAGAGGGCGCCTGTACTTCCCAGTGGGGCGCTCGTTTTCCTTCTCGGGCTCCTAGTTTATCCAGGGGCGTCTAGGCTATCCAAAGGCGGCTTTTCTATCGAAGGGGTGCCTTCCTAGGGGCGCCTTTGCTACCCAGGGGCGCCTTTGCTGTCCACGGCACTTGTGTTATCCAGGGTTGTATTTGCTGTCCAGGGGCGCCTTTGCTATCCAAGGGTGCATATGACATCCGTAGGCGCTTTTTCCAGTGGGTGCCTAGGCTATAAAAGGGCGCCTTTTCTACCCAAGGTGAGCATTTTATTTTCCTAAAGCGCCTATTTCTATCTAAGGGGCGCTTATGCTGCCCAGGGCACCTATGTTACCAAGATTTGCCTTTACTGCCCAGGGGCGCCTTTCCTAGCCAAGGGCGCATATTATATCCGTAGGGCGCTTCATCCAGTGGGCGCCTAGGCTATCCAAAGGCGGATTTTCTATCGAAGGGGTGCCTTCCTAGGGGCGCCTTTGCTACCCAGGGGTGCCTTTGCTATCCACAGCACTTGTGTTATCTAGGGTTTTCTTTGCTATCCAGGGGCGCCTTTGCTATACAAGGGTGCATATGGCATCCGTAGGGCGCTTTTCCAGTAGGCGCCTAGGCTATCAAAGGGCGCCTTTTTCTACCCAAGGTGAGCGTTTTATTTTCCTAAAGCGTCTATTTCTATCTAAGGGGCGCTTATGCTGTCCAGGGCACCTATGTTACCAATATTTGCTTTTTTCTGCCCAGGGGCGCCTTTCCTAGCCAAGGGCGCATATAGTATCCGTAGGGCGCTTCATCCAGGGGGCGCCTAGGCTATCTAAAGGCGGTTTTTCTATCGAAGGGGTGCCTTCCTAGGGGCGCCTTTGCTACCCAGGGGCGCCTTTGCTGTCCACAGCACTTAGGGTTGTCTTTGCTGTCCAGGGGCGCCTTTGCTATCCAAGGGTGCATATGACATCCGTAGGCGCTTTTTCCAGTGGGCGCCTAGGCTATAAAAGGGCGCCTTTTCTACCCAAGGTGAGCATTTTATTTTCCTAAAGCGCCTATTTCTATCTAAGGGGCGCTTATGCTGCCCAGGGCACCTATGTTACCAAGATTTGCCTTTACTGCCCAGGGGCGCCTTTCCTAGCCAAGGGCGCATATTATATCCGTAGGGCGCTTCATCCAGTGGGCGCCTAGGCTACCCAAAGGCGGATTTTCTATCGAAGGGGTGCCTTCCTAGGGGCGCCTTTGCTACCCAGGGGTGCCTTTGCTATCCACAGCACTTGTATTATCTAGGGTTTTCTTTGCTATCCAGGGGCGCCTTTGCTATACAAGGGTGCATATGGCATCCGTAGGGCGCTTTTTCCAGTAGGCGCCTAGGCTATCAAAGGGCGCCTTTTTCTACCCAAGGTGAGCGTTTTATTTTCCTAAAGCGTCTATTTCTATCTAAGGGGCGCTTATGCTGTCCAGGGCACCTATGTTACCAATATTTGCTTTTTCTGCCCAGGGGCGCCTTTCCTAGCCAAGGGCGCATATAGTATCCGTAGGGCGCTTTATCCAGGGGGCGCCTAGGCTATCTAAAGGCGGTTTTTCTATCGAAGGGGTGCCTTCCTAGGGGCGCCTTTGCTACCCAGGGGCGCCTTTGCTGTCCACAGCACTTAGGGTTGTCTTTGCTGTCCAGGGGCGCCTTTGCTATCCAAGGGTGCATATGACATCCGTAGGGCGCTTTTTCCAGTGGGCGCCTAGGCTATCAAAGGGCGCCTTTTTCTACCCAAGGTGAGCATTGTATTTTCTAAAGCGCCTTTTTCTATCTAAGGGGCGCTTATGCTGTCCTGGGCACCTATGTTACCAAGATTTGCCTTTGCAGCCCAGGGGCGCCTTTCCTAGCCAAGGGCGCATATGATATCCGTAGGGCGCTTCATCCAGGGGGCGCCTAGGCTATACAAAGGCGGCTTTTCTATCGAAGGGCTGCCGTCCTAGGGGCGCCTTTGCTGTCCACAGCACTTGTGTTATCCAGGGTTGTCTTTGCTGTCCAGGGGCGCCTTTGCTATCCAAAGGTGCATATGACATCCTTAGGGCGCTTTTCCAGTGGGCGCCTAGGCTATCAAAGGGCACCTTTTTCTACCCAAGGTGAGCATTTTATTTTCCTAAAGCGCCTACTTCTATCTAAGGGGCGCTTATGCTGTCCGGGGTACCTATGTTACCAAGATTTGCCTTTGCTGCCCAGGGGCGCCTTTCCTAGCCAAGGGCGCATATGATATCCGTAGTTCGCTTCATCCAGGGGGCGCCTAGGCTATCCAAAGGCGGGTTTCTATCGAAGGGGTGCCTTCCTAGGGGCGCCTTTGCTACCCAGGGGCGCCTTTGCTGTCCAGGGGCGCCTTTGCTATCCAAGGGTGCATATGACAAATGGCATCCGTAGGGCGCTTTTTCCAGTGGGCGCCTAGGCTATCAAAGGGCGCCTTTTTCTATCCAAGGTGAGCATTTTATTTTCCTAAAGCGCCTATTTCTATCTAAGGGGCGCTTATGCTGTCCAGTTCACCTATGCTACCAAGATTTGCCTTTGCTGCCCAGGGGCGCCTTTCCTAGCCAAGGGCGCATATGGTATCCGTAGGGCGCTTCATCCAGGGGGCGCCTAGGCTACTCAGGGGTGCATTAGTTCCCCATGGCGCAATCTTGCTATCTAGCGGCGCCTTTTCTTTGCCGGGGCGCTTTTGTTATCTTTCTAAATTTCATCTTCAACATTTTACGGGGGCGCAAAAGACCAGTAAAGGCGTCTAGTGTTTGGGCAGGGGCGTTTTGCCATGGTTTTAAGGAGTATGTGTTCATTCAAGTGGAATAAGTGGTATCTACCACCTTGGCGCACGAAATGGGTACAGGCGCGCCGCTCATATCGGGCGCCTTCGGCGCCCGATATGAGCTGAGCTTTACTGGGGCGCTTCGGAGCTAAGGGGGCCCGGGCCCCCTGGGCCCCCCCTTGGATCCGTCACTGGTCCACCACAAAAGAACAGGTTGCTGAAATGCAAATTATTCTTCTCAGTACCCAATCCTGGTCCAAATAGGTCATCAGCAACTATTCTGGAAACTTTTTCAGTCCTGATTATTAATGCTAAAATGCATCAATTAAGAGCTTTGGAAATAGTTATCATGGGAATGATGTCATGGAAAGAAAACAAGGTTATTCCCAAGAGACAGCATTGCTATTGCTTTGAATAGAACCATGTTCAACAATGGAGTGAAAATCGGGCCTCATCTTAGCAATGGTTGATATTTTCCACTGCACTTCTGACGAAATGTTGCCAATGAATAATGTTTGAATTATTTATTTGAAATGTTACAGGAATTTATCTGATTTCTGACGCCTCAAGGTGAAGGATCACAAGTATTTCACGACGCATGTATGTACATGAAAACATTTTTCTAGTTAAATGAAACATCGGAACTGTTTCTGAGGCTCTTTTTAAGGTGCTGCAAACCCTTTTATTTGTCTCTAAGATAAGGCCTAACAATTTTTCACATGGATGGACACAAAATAAAACCATTATTGATGAGAGAACAACAATTTTGCATCAATCATGGTTGTATCTTGCTTGGTATAGAAGTGATGGGCGAAAATGTTAATGCCTGGGGACGCTCCCACGGAATTTTTACAGGGGAACGGACCCGGGCTTGTGCTGACCGGGGCAGGGGAATTGTGAGCATATTTGGTACCTGACAGCATTAATGACGAACCGAAAATTTTGGGGAGACCTCCCCCTGGTTGGCCAACAGGAGGATGCGTAGGTACCCCGTCCCACCGCTTTCGGCGCCCATTTAATTGCCCTTGTGTACGGGCAGTGTATCATCTTTGACCTCGATTGACCTCCAAACAGACTTAGCCTAAGATTAGTGGGCACTATCGACACGTATTCATGACTGCGTAGTGCGTATAAATGACTGATCACTATCCAACATTGGCTCTTAGGTCCGACATATCACGCCCAATGCGAGCGTTCTTCCTATTATAACTTGAAGCTACGTGATAACATCCCCAATATTCAGTGTCCTGTTGCGCCCTAGCCTTTGAACCGATATGAAAATGGATGTTGCCTTTGTGAAAGAGCTGGTCCGGCTCTGTCGAATAGCGTTGAGAAAGTGGTTCCGATTATTTTGCGTACGGAGATAAGCAAGGTTTTATAGAGCACTGCATTTGATACATTTTGACGTATATGAATTATCCCCCTCTGGTGACCACAGTATTGACCTTCCGCAAAAATTCCGGGAGTAACGCTGACTGCATTTCCGACGACCTTTCGATCGCTTTTTCCGCTTCTATCTTTCTTTGTTTCCGAGATCGAGGGTGTCATTTTTAACCCCCTCCCACCAGGGGGGGTTCATAGGTGATTCATGCTGGTCACCGGGGCTAGGGTTAAGGGCCAGCATTAGGGTGTTTCATTGTTCCAAAATGCAATATTTTGACGCATATCGACGTTCCCCTCAAACCTCATCTGCTTACAAGCTTCGGTGCAAGATTTCCATGTATTTCGATAATATTTAGAGGTCGCGCACTTTTGCAGTTTTTTATCAAATGTATTCAAATGTACAGATAAGCGTAGGAACGTCCAGAATATTGGGGAGGCCAAGGTGCATTTGGAAGTCATTTCTTTCCAGTCAACGCCATAGGGTTAAGGGTTAAGAATCAAGAATATTGGGGGGGGCTATGGCCCCCTGCCCCCTGTTCCTACGCCTATGAATGTACACATTTCCACACTGATACTGGCGCTGGTTTTCTTTTGCTTGGTTTTCTATTTCACATCTGAAATATTCTTAAAATTAAATAAAACATTTATTACTGCACAAGACTAGCCTGAGCATAAAACCCGACCGATTTCGGGAGCATCCGCCCCCGTTTTCAAGGGAGATGAAGAAAACACTATGACATAAACCTAACTAAGCGAAAAACACGAAGACAGGGTAAACTTTGAAAGAACAATCTTAGCTATGAACATGACGAATCATTTTAGAATTATTAGCTCTAAACACGTGTTATTTTTCAATTCAATCTCTTTGTTTGGCTGGCGTTTTAAGAGGTCCAAAAATCCAGAGAAGATGGTAACTTTGCCGATATTTATATCCATTTTGGTTCCGTGGTGGTTTGGATGTAAATTGCATCTTTTATTTCCCGCTGTTTTTGTCTTGAGTTGAAAGTTAAAGTCGTTGTGGTGTCCCATTTGATATAATGATCCTTTTCGAATGATTGTTTTGCTGTGGCCTCCGCTGCTCTCTCGTCAATTGACTCTCGCATTAGTTTTTGTCGAGATTTTCGGTGTTCGTCTTGTCGGACTTCCATCATCCTTTTGCTTTCTCAAATGTATATTTTTGGACAGTCATTACATTCCATCTTGTATACTGGGCCTGGTTTTTCCGGTTGTCTATCCTGTCCTTTGGTTTGACCAGTAATTGTTTGATCGTTTGATGTTCCTTAAAATATGTTCTTACGTTGAATTTAGAACATATGCGTCGAATCTGTTGCGATACTCCTACATATGCGAAGGATCATTATATCAAATGGGACGCCACAATGACTTTAACTTTCGACTCAAGACAAAAACAGTGGGAAAGGGAGATCGCCCTCATCAAGAAGTTCAACGGATTCGTCAAGGACGAGAAGCAGAAGCAGTACCTGCTCCGGGTGGTGGAACTCCATCGGAGGGCTCTACCCAAGCGCACCAAGAAAGAATGCGCCTCTTTCAAGTGTAATGGTTTTTGGTGATAAAAGTGCGCGACCTCTAAATGCCCTTTTATTTTGCTTTTAAGGGTGTCAATCGATTCAGTTTTACGTCTAGAGCTGGGGGAAAGTCGATATGACTTCGTTCCAAACAAACAAAATTTCACTATAGTGGGCTGAAACACCCTAGCCAGCATGTATAATTTTGTTGCTTTCAGATCATAAGTTTGACTTTAATACTGAATTATAATCTCATGAAATCACTTAGGTAATGACTTGATTCTGGCTTAGGTTATCGATATCGAGAAACCCGATCTATATTTTATAGGTTTTTTATATCTATATTTTATCGGAACCTTCCCCCTTGCACTCGCCAGTGATTCCCTATAGCCATATTTATACCACTTTTAAGACCGATTTTGTAATACATGTAGTATTAGGTTCGGCGACCATCTAAGAAGCTTGGATTTTAGTCGGCGACCACAAGCTCACTTTTTAGACCCCTGGTTTTAAGTTTGGACCTGTGACCTCTGAGAGGTTATCTGGGGCTACTTACGCAGGTCTCAGACTTAGGTCAATAACTTTGCGGGAAAGAATGATAAAGCTTTTATCTGATACCTTAACGTTTAAGTTGTTATTACGAATCCACTGGTAATCATATCGACTGTGCTAGATTAGGTGTCGACCCTGACCTGACATGAGGTCAGGTCAGGGTCACCTTTTTGACCTGTCATGACCTCAATATTTACCTGAGTAAGAAATGACCGGGTAGTTTCTTGATGCATTGTGATGGGATATCCATCAGCCTTTGCGTTTTTTCGCTATTCTGCATAGGAGCCGAGTTCGAGGGGGGGTATTTGAAACTCCCTCCACCACCACCGGGGCGAGGGTGGCTTGGAGCTACACCGGGGCGGGTGTTAAGAACACAGCTTTTCAATATTTTAACTTGAATTCGTCCATTACATGATTGGACTAGTAAGTCGGCCTCCACCTGAGCTACTTAGCTTCTGACTTTTCTGAGCCGGAGACAACGGGGAAAATGGACGCTTCCCCACTTATTGCAGCTTGTTCTTGATTCATATTGCAGCTTTCCCGAGGTGTACATAGTTTTAAGTCAAACCGCTAAACCACTTCAAGTGACCTCAACTTATGTTATCGCAATAGTCTGGTCAAAAAAAGTTTCAGCAATTGATCTGATATATATATATATATATATATATATATATATATATATATATATATATATATATATGATTCAGTCTTGGCTGAACGTTACTGCAGCTTTGGCTTTTTGTAGTTTTCTTTATAGGTTTTCGATGTCCCTGATAAGTTTTCGGTTTTCTTTGCTATGTTCGGGCACAATTTTTCCGATATTCATGTCATATTGAAGAAATTGAAGTCAAAATGCACCTTAAGTCTACCGGTTTCATTTATCTAACATAAACGTTTTCAAGACTGTGGTACGTTGAAAAATCGTTATAAAAAGCAAGGTTTGAATTTTGTATGTCTCGCACAAGATCCCATGCATATGAGCATGGCAAACAAACATGCACCACGATTAACACCACAGTTGAAAGATTCAAGTTGATTTAATTGTCTTAAAGGAAATCTATACAGTACGAGACAAGGAGAAAATGCATAATACATTCTAAACGTTACAGTGAAAGCACACGTGAGGGGAGGGGACTACTCTACGTTAGCCGAGGCCCCTCAAAAAGTAGGAGAGTTACCCTGGCGTTCTGCTTCTTATTTATTAATGGGTCGCGCTTCCTGATGTATACGGCTTCTAGTGCCGCCAGGTGTCGGACGTCTTGGAGCAATTGCGATTTTCCCGGTAGGTGTGGGTAATAAGGGCACTTTCCCCTACTTTGCAGAATTATTCAGTGCCCTGACCTCTCCATTACTACGAACAGAAATTTGTTGAAAACAAAGTGAAGGTCGGGTGGAAGAAAATATCAGCACTTACTTCGAACTCCGAGCAACCAGCGCTCATAGCAGACTTCCGAAGACTAATGTCACCTTAATGAGAGATACGCGAAAACTTGTATTGGCTAGATCAAAAGATCACAAAAGTTTGTTTAAGAAGTCCTGTTCTTATTTTTGCGAATTCAGCCTCCAAATGCCTTAAAATCGCTCTCAAAGTTAACACTTCTGGACGACTTATCAAGAACTCTCACTATCGATCGAATAACGCAGCCTCGGCTATGGCCATTCATTTATCTAAAAACTAGGCCATATCTGTTTTAAACAGTGGTGTAGACCCTCGAACTATCACATAAAAAATTACTTGAGAAAAACAACATTCCAAAACTCTTTTGAAACAGAAACATAGGACTTATAAGGACTCAGAATTGAAGATCAGATCACAGAAATGAGATCACAGAACAAATATCACAGAAATCACAATTGACCAATCGGAAGCCTAGGAGTTCTCATACCGGGGTCACATGACCTATCTCACGCAAAAGTTTCGTCATCCAGGGAATTTTGTAGACAACGACTGAAGACCCGAGGTACGAAACGACTGAAGACTTCAGAAATTAGCTTATGTTCCATTTCTAGGGCAAACTGAGAGAACATATATTTGTATTACAAAAACAATTACTTTAAACTTTAAAGAGCTTTTGAAAACATTGAGACAAGAGCAGGCTCCAGCCTTTTACCGGTACCGTTAACATATTTCAATAATAGGTGAGTGGCCTCAAAAATTTTGCCGAAGATACAAGAATAATTGACAGTATCGTAATCAATATTTTTTTTCAAATAGCAAGAAAGCACAATAAATTTTTTTCGATTATTTCCCTTTAATGGTAATTGGACATATGACTCCTGAGAGGCCGCCATGGGTGACTTAAACAGGATTTCATGCTTCAGTCAATAATTTTGCACGACAGGAGGGAAGGACTTCGTTAAAGCTACTCACGATCGGATCCATACCAACGATTTGGGGGGAGTAACTAGGCCCAACATCGTGAAAAAATGTTTTTAAAGAAAATATTCAACACTTGGGGAGTTGGGGGAATTTCCCGGTTTACCCCTCCCCCTCCCCATAGACCAGTCTGCAGAAGGTGGTAGGTTTCGACAAGATCTCGTAGGGGCAGCCTCTGGACAGACCTACCGGTTTGGGACAGCTTTTGCCCATCTTTGGGACAGGTAAGGAAACCTTGGGGTAGAAACCGCTCGGAGCCGGGGCAGACTTGGAGCAGCACTGGCACACTGAGGGGACACAGACGCACCGAAAAGAAGAAAAAGAACATACAGAAAATAAACAGTGAATGTTGTTTTCAGAGGCCTTCTGAAGGTATAAAATAAATTTTTGCCCCGGTGGACACAAAATTCTGCCCCAGGAACCAAGTTTATGCCCCAATTGGGGCAGGATTTGATCTGCCCCAATCACCTCGTTGAGAAGCCTGCCACGTTCTGCAGAGTGGCGACCCTAGATCCACCAGTGAAGTCATTGTGTATCTCTTGCTCAGGCTGCAAGTCGATTGTTGTGCATTATGAACGTGCCAGATTACGCGATGAGTAGAAATTGCCATGTAGGAGGACATCACCATCGCAATCCCTATCCCTACCCCAGTCTGCAGAACGTGACAGGCTTCACAAAGAGGTCTTGGGGGCAGCTCAAATCCTGTCCCAATTGCAGCATAAATTTAGCTGCCGGGGCCGTCTTTTCTTTCCATCGGGCATATCTTTTTACTTTATTCTGGAGGTAGGCCACTAAAAAACAATAATCACAAGATATGTTTCCAATTTTGTGTTATTTTTTTGGCGCTTCTGTGTCCGGATCAAGGTTTCCTGGCCTGTCCTAAAGATTGGCAAAAGTTGCCCTAAGCTGGTAGGTCTGGCCCGAGGCTACCCCGACGACATCTCGTCGAAACCTGCCACCTTCTGCAGATCGGCGCCTACCTCCCCCTCGCCAACTTGAATATATTTTCAACGCCGGTAGATTTTCAGCGGCAGAAGAGGTAGCTTTCCTGAGACTCAACCATTGTTGCAGAGGCCCAACATACCTCAGCGTATTCTGTGATGACGGCGCGACATCTTGAGATGGCCGGCACTGCCGTCCAAGTGAAAGGCACTGAGGCGTCTGCTCCCGAGGCGCGCACGAGAATACTCCACTCCCGGCAGCACCGGTCTCACGCCTGTGGCATCCGCCTGGTCGACACACAGCCAGCCTCAAGGCAGGCCTGGCAGCGTCCAAGCACACTGTTTTGCGTCAATAAAGCTTTTGCACTAGTTATACCAAATTCACTTGTGAGAGTATCATTTGGTCACACTGGCGGCTGTGCACGGCTGCGTCGTTCAGGTCAAATTCGTTCTGTTACGGGAATAGTGAGTCCTGCTGGAGCCCAGTAGCCAGATGGTTCACCACTCACGTCACGGAGAACTGAAGACAGCACCTAGCACACCGCTGCATGCTTCGGCCCCCAGATTTCGGGGTCGGTACAGATGCCCACTGGCCTGAAGCCGGATGGCAAAGCGGCCGCGAGACGAATGGTATCGATTGTGCATGCGGCCTGCCATCTATGAACAAGCTGTAGGACTAAAAGTAATGTGAAAGCCCGCCACGGGATTTGAGCGCACCTCTAAAAAAACAAGAACGGGTACTCTATCAGCAGCGACTCAGAGGGAGGCTCTTCCTGTTGAAATTGGAGGGAGCCACCTCACTGTGCTAAGAATTAAACACAAAAGATGGCTGAAGATGAGGGAGGGGGGTGTAATTTATAGTGAGAACCCTGTATGGCTGGGCGCTCTCCCAAACACATACCTTCCCTGTTGACTGAGTGGCCCTGTCGAGTTTCTTGAGCTGAGTTGATCACGCACATTGACGGGGGTCTGAGCCACCTTCACTTTGACGGGGGTGGTGGGTACCCCCTAAGATCTCGAAACCACGCTAGGTAACGAAAAACGGTAAACGCCGTTGGGTACCCCATCCACTTCTCCATCAAAAATATTTGTACCATTTTTTGTCAGGCCAAATTTTAGGTCTCTAGAGGTCAAAAAATGTCATCATAGGGATAGCATGTAAATGAAGGTTTCGGTCATCCATCTGAACAAGTAAAGATAGAGCAAAGCAACTTGAACTATATGAATCCTCGCAGCAAGCCGAATAGAATGATATATAATATGACCTTGCCAGGTCAAATCAAGGATTTTACCTGACCGGAGGTCAGGTCAACGTCAAATTAGATAAAATGCAAATTTTGAGAACTGCAAAGACAAGGCGAATCTAATGAAGTTAAAATCAACGCTCTATCACCATCCGTTACTAAGTTATTCAGTTAAAACCATTTTTCCCATGTATTCCCAATGGAAAGGTCATGGCTCGTACCTGACCTTAGGTCATCGATATAAGAAACACCGGAACATATTTTAGAGAACTCGTTGTGCCCATTATGTGATATGAGTTTCAATATCACAACCTCTCTTTTCAATCCCACACCACTCTCGTGATACAAAATTAGCTTGTATTCTAAAAACGTCGTGGGAGGCGATCTCATCTGGTCATCAAACTGACGTCATATACACCGACTACTCCTCGGGGTTTCAGAGTGTCAACCACAAATTACTGCTTCATAAGTTACAAAATTCCTATCAAATCTCAGGTGCCGCCCTCAATTGGCTCTCTTCTTACCTCACAAATCGAAAGCAACGCGTAGCTTTTAATGGTAAATTTTCTGAGTGGACACCTGTGCGCTCTGGAATGCCGGAAGGTGGAATTATCTCACCGATTCTGTTTGCTCTTTTCATCAATGATCTTTCGGACAAAATTAAAACGAACTGTCTTCTTTTCGCCGACGACGTAATATTGTTTCATAAAATTGTGACTCCTGAGGACTCAGAGCTACTTCATGCTGACTTGACACGTTTGGCTGATTGGTCTCATCTTTGGAAGCTGCAGCTTAATCCGTCCAAATGCAAATCATTTACAATTTCTCCGAAGAAGAAACCGATGCTGAACATCTACAAAAGTCAAAACCACGCCCTAGAAAAAGTATCTTTCATTCGGGACCTTGGCGTTTGGCTGGAGTTCAAATTAACATCCGCAGAACATATAGATAAAATCGTAAGTCGAGCAAACAGGATGTTAGGTGTGATGATTCGGTCGCTCCAGACTGGCCATCGGGTGGGAGGAGTGAGAGCGAGCTCGAAATTGAAATCCAAGTCAATTTTCACGGCATATTTTTCCAATGTTCTTTCAATTCTTGAGTTTGGATGTATCATTTGGGGTGGGTCTGCCAAAACGCATCTGGAAAGACTGGAAAAAATTCACCATACATTTCTTATCTGACTAGCATCCGTTTCTACTCAACCCTCCGTAAATCTAGGATACGTTGAACTTCTGCCCCATTTCAAAATCCCAAGTCTAGTCGAGAGAAGACTGCAATATGACATTACTTTTGTACACAAAATTCTAACGGCCCAGATCGATTCCTCCTTTCTGCTTGGTAGCTTCCCGCTTCACGTGCCGGCAAGAAGAACATGTGCAATGGCAGGCACTTTACTGAGCGCACCATTGTACACAGAGGAGACTGTGAGGCGGGGTGTGTACTGTCGGCTGCCCAAAGCTTTTAATGATTTTATGCTCGCCTGTCCATTTGCTGACTCATTTAGAATATCATCAGGTCAGTTCAAATCTCATGTTCGGAAATATGTTAGGCAGTAGGAACGCACCATTTATTTTATTTCATTGTATTTTATTGTTGGCCTTTACATATGTATTTTTTAATGTTTTAGAATTTTATTTTGTATATTTTTATCTTTTTTATTCTTACCTTGTATTTACTTTTTGTCTTGACTTGTTTTTTAACATGTATCTTATATGTAATTTTAAGGAATCTGGATGTTATCCCTGAATTGAGCTTTTACTGGGGGCAAGCCCCTGTTGCTCATATGAGATGAATAAATAAATCCGGTAAGTTCACCCTGTTCCGACTTATGCTATCTTCAAATTTTTTGAGGTCAGGTCACTTGACCTGTACTGTTGACCTGACCTGAGATGACCTGACCTTGATATTGTCCAAAAAGTTTTAAAAATGATGAGAGAAAAGGTATGCCAAATACGGCGGCGCTACACGCAGCCGTTACTATGCTATCTCCAAAAAAACCGAGGAGGCGGGGACCCGCCCACCCCGTCAATGCGCGTGTTAACACCCGCCCCACTGGGGTCCCTGGCATGACGCGCCCCGCTGGGAGGGCGTTTTTCGTCCCCCTCCGTATCTCATTCTCCACGAAAGATAAAGGAAAATTACAGGCGGAGTTCGAAAGCTCACAAGACGAAGATATTTGTTTACGGAAAAGGTCCTTAATCGGCTCAAAGTAAGGGGTACTGCTCACCCAGTCGAAAAGTTGGGAGGGAGGAGGGGTACCCACCCCACCTCTGCCCCTCCCCCCGTTCCCGCACCTATGATATCTTGTCGGAAAGACAATAACAAAAGCTGAATAAACTATGTCTTCGCTAGCTCTTCATTTTGCATGTTTCGGCCTGCCCCTGGGGTGCTGATTTAACTTGCCCAAGAGGTGAGGTGGCTCGAATCGGCTGCAGAGCTTTTTTGGAAGATCACAACAGTATGAATGCACAATAAATCAAGGTATGCTACACTCACGGCTAGAGACACTGGGTCACGCCACTTGGGGCCTTGTGGAATGCAGTTTTGAAATCATATTCGATTTGTTTCCTCTATGGATAATTCAGCTTTAAATATGCTCTTTTAAAGTAAAAAATAACTTTTTAGGGAACAAAGTGTATCAACTTGCGTCCAGATGGGGGTCTTTTTTACCCCCTAAGGTTTTTCCTGGATGACCGGGAAAAGGTGACGCGCAGCGGTGCCGTACTTTGCATAGCTATTCCGTCTTCTTTTGTGCACATCTTATGAAAATTTTACGTCCATGTCATTTATGGTCAGGTCATAAAGTCATGTCAAGCGACCACAACACTAACAATATTCAAAGTGGCACCAGTGAGATTAAGTTTAATCTATTGATTTGAGATTCATAGCACATTATAAGGCCACCGAGTAAAAAATAAGTGGTAACAGGATTTCGATATTAATGACCTAAGGTCATGTACGGGTCATAACCCCGCCATCGTAAGCCTATGAAAAAATTGAAATTTTCGTTTTTAAATCCGCACTGCTCTTATCAGCTTCAAAGCTTCAAGATAATGCATTCGTGACCGTATACTAAGGTTGATATTGACAATTTTGAGCCGTAACCTTCTTGAGGTCATCTGCGATCAACTAAGCAAGTTTGAACAAGTTACCTTATAACTTTTTGGTTAAACAATGATTACAATTTGATTTGCCATCATTGTGTTTGCTTTGTCACTGTAAGTAGGTAAAATGATCTACTTAGCATAAAACTCAAGCCAATGACCTCTGGGACCTTAAGTAGCCTCGACAGCCTCAAGGTGATGTTTTTCGTCGTATAATGAGAAAGTTACATGCTCTTGGCTTTGATGTAGTTAACAAGCAGTTCAGTACTCGGTGACTTTTTACGTCTGACCATTTTAAGGCTAAAGAGGTCATGGCCTACAATGTTCTATGGCCAAAACTGGCATTCTTGTAACCTAAAAGAAATTGAAAATCTCCGCGACTTTCAATCCCTTGGAATCAGGAAACAACATCACCATGAGAAGGAACTTCGGCGCTTTGTAAAATTCGACCTCCGGGTACCGATAGCCAAGGCCCCAGACTCCCCTGATAGCGACCACTTCCGGCTTATGAGATGGGATCAGTTGGGATCACTGAGCAGCTTTTAAGATGGACTTGATTTCAACCCGCGCCCCATCGGGGGTCCGGCGCCACCTTCGCCCCACCGCGTGGGGCATCGATGCCCCCTCTAACTCCGAAAATATGGGGTTAGTGCAAATCTGCAAAGTGCATTAGAAAGCTAGTGTGAATTCAGTAAGAAATTACTTCGCATGTTTAAGCACTCAGGTCAATGGTTTGACCTCCAGAGGTCAAATTAGGTCACGATAGGCTATTTTCACTCAAATATGCAATGCATAGGAAAACTGGGCATAACTCTTATGCCATTAGAGCTATTGAGGTCTGGTACATTATATTGGATAGGAAAAAGCCATACCTTGTTCCGCTATGTGGAACGTAATGACCTCCCGCCAGTGGTTTGACCTCCAGAGGTCACCTCGTGACCTCATATGACCTGAGGTAATCAAAGGTCAGAAAGTGACCTTGCTGTATATCAAATGAAAGCTAGTGATGATACATACACGATGGTGTTTCATTCAATGCTCTAGCTAAATAAGGTCAAAAGTTATTGCCAAAATACTGTTTTTGACCCCTGGTGACCTTCGATGACCTTGGAGAGGTCAAGGGGCAAATATGACCCCTGGGATCCGTAAAAGGGTGTCCAAGAACGCTTTTCTGAGCAAGCCGAGCATTTGCAATCGTTTTGTGGCTTTTAGATCATAAGACAGCTTTTTCTCATGTTTTTCAATGGGAGAGGTCACCTCGTGACCTGACGTTAGGTCACGAAATCGAAAAATTCCGGTTAAACACTTTGTAGACCCTGGCGGGGCCATGAACTGTAGGAAGTTTCAAATCTATCGACTGAGAACCGTAGCTCTTATAGAGCTCAAAAGTTGAAGTGAGGTGACCTTGGTTGACCTCGCCTAGTGACCTGACCTTGGGTGACCCGGGTTAAAAAAATTCAGGGATGATGTGAAAATAATGGGGCGAGAGGTAGAACCCTCAACTGCGCTCCTGCGTTTCTTCGTTTTTCTGCTATCCCGAAAAAAACCTTAGGGGGCATCGATGGCCCCGGTGGGGCGAGGGTTAAGGGCACGTCAGCGGCTAAGACTATATGTGAGCATTTAAGATGTTCTACATGCTATCGTTTTTCCAAAATAAGAACAGTGATGGCATCCTTCTGCCACAGAGGGGCTGTTTAGCTGTATTCCTCACAATATTCATCCAGACGTAGATCACTGCTTTGCCAAAGAGGTCACTCACTAACCAAAGGAGAAAAGTAATATATTAAAGAATAATAGTAACAAGCAGCTGCGCATTATAAATTATTTTTGTCACTAAAAGTTGTAAATTGCAGTAATCAGGAATTTTAAAAAATCCGGGCTTTAATTTGTCTCTGACCAGAAATCGTATATGAACAACTGAAGCCATTTCAAAGGCACAGGAAATCCCACGTCTAACTGCGCTGGCGCAATGGCCCGTGCCCAGAATTATGGGCAGTGGTGTCTCTCTGAATGGCTATAACCATTACCAACGCTACATTTTTCATGGGAAACAGGTGATGTCAGAAATGGCTGGGGCTAGCGTCCGATGAGGTCAACCGCAAGGGGGGCATTGGCCCCTGCGTGCGGTGGCGTGACCTGCGGCGTCGATTGCGAGAGAGCGGGGGCTCCACTGGGGCCCAGGGTAATGATAGTCACTGGTCCGAGGTCAGTTCACCTCCATCAGGCAAATAACCGGCCCCGGCGGCTAGCAGATGCTGCCCCGACCTCACGCAGCTGACGGCCCCGCAGCCCGCCTCAGGCCGATTTCACACAGCTGCACCTCCCGAGCCCGGCATCATCTTCCACTTAAAACACAAAAACCAAGACCATCCGCCCGCACGTATAACACTTCTTTTTGCAGAAACTCTAGTGTATTTTCAGGGAACAAGATAGTTTGGCGATGATTATGTCTTTCTATATGATTGCACCTTTCGTTTTTCATGCAGCTTCTCCCAGTTTGACGGTCATTAAAACCCTCAGTCGGAGGACGTCGCTACTCCTGCTCACGAGATTTTGTCAACTTTTCCAAAATTGAATACCAAAGGTCCGAACAAGTAGTAATTTTCCCCATTGGATACCAATTTTTACCCAGAGAAAATAAAAGTTTTTCCGAACCAAAATTGTATTCGGAGTGTAGCAAGAGAGAAAATGGCAATGCCCAGTTCACGGAATGCATAGGCTCTGCCCCAGATTATGGTACCATATTATGAGGAAGGATTGCTTGCACCTCAATAGGTAAAAGCCTTTTTTAAAATGCTTGATTTTTTGCGCCCTGAAACTTTTCCCAACTACGTTGGAATGAATGGGATTTGTCAGACCTCTGGCTAATATTATAACTAAGAATAAGGAATGAAAGAAATCTATATTACCTGCACGTGTGAAAAAACAAAAGGGTATAACTCCACACAAACCTGTTCCATATGCCGTCATGCAGCCTGCTGGTCATGCAGATCATTGATTGGTTTCGTGAATTGAGGTGGAGCACGATATTCGGGCACTATACCATTATTATGGCTGGTTATCTTTTTCTCCATCAACTTCTGAACAAAAACACGGTAATCATTCAGACACCATTGAAATGCTCTCGTCAAAGAAATCGAATGATTTATGGCTGAAGTGCTGGGAAAAAGGAGCATTATACTCATCATATAAGAAAGTCCGAAAGACACGCCTATGCCTTATTTATTATTCCTCGCAATTTGATATAACATGAATGTATTGGAAAAGATGCGTGCTTGAAACATTATACGTGCAATTTTTAATTTTGTTTATATTCTTTAAAAATGTTAGGTCGAATCCAAAAGTTAATCAGACCTCAAGTTAAAACAATCACATTAAGTGACCTGGTATTGTAGTGATGTACATAAATCAATCCAATTGCATTGGAAATGCAAACATAATGACTGTGAAACGAAGCTCCATCTTCCTCTAGCTGAAATTTATCAAGTGAATTGCCCATACTCGCTTACTTGTCCTCGGATGACCTACTGAAGGCATCCAACCTTAGAACTGGGCTGAGCACGCAGAATGTGGAAATTTTGAAGCTTACCTGAGCCGTATGTACCAGAAGGAAGCTTTTTCAAAGTTTGTTTCGAAGGTGCCTCGGACCTGGCCTGACCATTGGTCATATATCTGAAAAATCCCGAAAGCGGGATTAAGTCGTTTGGCGTCCTCATGGCGCAAAATTAGTTTCTAAATATTCGGTTAAAATCAGTAAAAGTGCAGGCTCAAAACTTTTGGTGGTTGAGGTCACTGAACATGGAATTACGACCTGATCTGAAGTGACGTTAGCCTTGAATTCGGAGAAGAGAGGACAACATGATAAAAGCAGCTATGCTAAGGATGGAAACGCTGCGAACACGCTGCTGTAATCCGGATACCTCGGGAAAAAACCTTTCTGGGTGGGGAGACCCCAAATTAGCGAAGGTAAATGGGGCTATACATGCAAAACTTTAGTCAGCTAGTTCGAATGAGAACGGTTCCATTGGACTCGTCATCGCCAAGAAAATCACAAATATGCTGGCACCACAAACGTTTCCACTCTTTTGTGTTTTGGTGCTCAGAGGGCAGTGCAGGCACCTAGCGTTCCAGATATTAAAGAAAAGTTAGCTAGTGTGCTGAATATTAGCAGGGTTTTAAATTGACAATATTAACTTCACACTTACTTTTGAGCATCTCTCCTTGGTCTTCACGGAAAAAAGAGCCAAAGCTTTCAGTACACATCCAGAAATGATTGCCTCTTACTTCAAATGCAGCTGGGCAAAACTAATTTGTTCAATTTTGTCATAGTAGGTACCCTCTTGGAATTGAGAGTCTTATAAAAAATTACCCTTTTGATTTTGTGTTCATTTTTCAGCAGCAGAGAGTGGCATTTTCCAAAGGTGTGTTTAGACATATTGCCTGATTAATTGGCTCTACATCTATGTTACTTATTTATGACGTCATCGGGGATATATTGGTGCAAATTCGCCGTGAATATTTTTGATCTTCAAAAAGACACCTTCCCCTATAAAACCTACATTTTGGCTAGGTTATTGCCTGATAGCACAGAATAAGCCACATGTTATCTGCATATGATATCTGGATGATAAGCCACACGATAAATATAGCTGTGATTCTGACTTCCAGGATCCGAATGCGTGTTACACGCCCATAAAGTAACGTTATACATACATATCTGCATAACATGTTTCATTTATCAGATTTAACTTTTGCCCCGGGTGGGGGTCTTTTTAGACCCCTCTCGGGTTTTTCCCAAAGTGACCAAAAAACGGCGGAGCTCAGCGCCGCCAAACCTATATAGTTGGCCCTATATCATGTTTACATCTTCCCTGAAAATTTTAGATCAAGTTCATATCAGGTCAGGTCACCAGGCCAGGTGAGGTGATATCGCCTCAAAACATGTTTAGGACTGCATAACTAAAAGAGGGTCAATCGATCAACTTGAAACTCATAGCAAATAGTGGGCCCACCAGGAGCTACAAAATATGTTCCGGGATTTTTACATTGGTGACCTAAGGTCATGTACCGAGCATGACCTCCCCTGTGCAAATTCATGGGGAAATCACGAAATGAGCTTTTCTCAGGAAGTATGGCTGGAATCAACTTCAAATATCGGTTAGGACTTGCTCTTAGCCCATTTCCGAAGTTAATGGAAAACATTTTGACCTGTGACCTTTGAAAGGTCACCTAAGGTCAAATGGGCATTTTTGGTGTTTTACTCCATAAAATTTTGAATAAAAATATAAAACTTCTATTTTGTTATTAAAGTGATTGTATGGTCACTGCAAGTCAAACGATATACATAATGACTATACAAGGTCAAGCTGGGTCAAACCGTTGACCTGGGTCAGGTCAAATTCTGAATTACACCTGGCATAACAATATCATATAGTATTCGATTTGTATTGACGAGAGAATTGCAATGGTGCGTCAGTTATAGCTGTAGATATCTTAATTGGTTCGGAAGTTATTAGTAAAAAGGCAACGTCATTATGCACGGACGGCTATGGACATTCCCGAGAACATCCCCAATGTTCAGGGACTTGTAGCTCCCTAGGGTTTAACTTGAGCCAAAAATCAATGGGTTATAAAGAAAGAGCAACTCAAGAACTTCTAAATGGTATTCGAAAAATTTTCATAGCTATCTTAGTGTTGGAGATAAATGAGGTTTGCTTAGTTCACCTCATATTAGCAATTTTTGACCCATTTTGACCTCTGGTGGCCTTGATATTAACCCGACGAGAAAGATGACCGAAGTATTTTCGATATCATTTATGGAGAGATTTTGATCACTGTTTTGCATTCTTTCTAGCTTTCTTAGTTTTTGAGATAGTGGGTGGTGGGTAACCTCCCACCAGGGCCCAGGCTGCTCGTACCTACTACCGGTACAATCGTTAATGACGTCATAGTGGCGTCATCAAATCTGTAAAATAGTCATTATTTTAGATTGAATAGTTAAACCATGGGCACATACTCTCTTTGGAAGCCATATTATGGTCAACTTTTCGTAGTTTGAATCGCATCAGTAACCTAGTCCATGAAATCTGCATCAACATTCACGCTATGACGTTATATGTGTAAATATTTCATCACAAACGGCATGCAAGCATCTGCATGTCCATTGGCTATCATTCCAGGTCAATAAAATTGGAATCCAGGCTCGAGTATTTGAACAGGGTAAGATAAACCTAAGGCATGACGATGTCCAAAAAAACTATCTATTGCATTTTGAATGGATAAAATCGGTTGGGTAGTTCTCGAGTTAGCAGAGGGTGTGCTTAAGAATCCTGTACCTGGCAGTTTATAGTTCAGACTTGAGCCAGGGACGGGTTAAGAACCGTCAGTCGTCACGAGAGCACATGAAAATGTCACATGGTAAACGGCATTGTATCAAATTTTATAAAATTGTATCAAGTCTATCGTGTATCAGATTAACCCTTGCCCCGGTGGCGGGTACGAGCCGCCTTCGCCCTGGTGGGGAGGGGGGCTAAAAACGACTCTCAAGATCTCAAAAATTAATAGAGCTAGAAAAAATCATAAAACGGCAATCAAAAGCTCTTCAAAAATGATATTGAAAATCCTTCCGTCATTTTTCTCGTCAGGTCAATATCAAAGTCACCAGAGGTCAAAATAGGTCAAAATCGCTAATATGAGGTGTACTAAGAAAACCTCATATATCTCAGAAACTACGATAGCTAGAAACATTTGTTTAACGCCATTCGAAAGCTCTTGAGTTGCTCTTTCATTACATTTGCAATTCTATTCGGCTCAGGTCAAAGCCTAGGGAGCTAAAGGTCACTGAATATTGGGAATGTTCTTGGGAATGTCCATAGCCGCCCATGCATAAGGACGTTTTCTTTTTCGCTAAAAACTTCCAAACCAAACAAGATACAGTCATAGTTGATAGACCATTGCAATCCTCTCGTCAATACAAATCGAATGATATATAATATTGCTATGTCCGGTCAAATTTAAAAATTTGACCTGACCCAGGTCAACGGTCTAACCCAACTTGACGTGGCATAGTCATGATGTAATACATTTGGCTTTCAGTGACTTAACAAACACTTTGATGACAAAAAAGTTCTATCTTTGTTTATTAAAAATGTATGGAGTAAAACACCAAAAAATGCTTGTTTGACCAAAGGTCACCTTTTAAAGGTCACAAGTCAACATTTTTGGCATCAACTTCAGAAATGGGCTAAAAGCAAGACGTCATTTATGTTTGAAGTTGATTCCATCCATACTTTCTGAGAAAAGCCCATTTCGTGATTTTCCCCATGTATTTACAATGGGGAGGTCATGCTCTGCACATGACCTTAGGTCACCAATATCAAAAATCCCGGAACATATGTTTTAGCTCCTGGTGGGCCCAATATGTGGTATGAATTTCAACTTAATCGATTAACTCTCCTTCTAGTTATGCAGTCCTCATCATTTCTTTTAGATGAGGTCTCTTCACCTGACCTGGTGACCTGACCTGATACGACCTTGAGCTAAAATTTTCAGGATCTATGTAAAAATGATGAAGAAACAGCTAGATTAAGTTTGGCGCCGCTGCGCGCCGCCGTTTTTTGGTCACTTCGGAAAAACCCGATGGGGGGGATCTAAAAAGACCCCCACTCGGGCGAAGGTTAAAGAATCAGACTGTCGCATTGTCAGGAGTAGATACATGTCAGTACCCGTCGAGGCGCAGCAGAGATGATGGCGGTACATTTCCCTCGCAGTGCCGATAGATATGCAGACCTACAAAATGAAATGACGAGATGAGACAGAAAGTGAAGCTAAAAGACATGCCCTCCACAACGCCTCAATAAGAAAACTGCAAACTCTTCCAACAGCTTCATCGATAAATATTGATGGTCTGGTCACAAAAAAGCGAGGAGAAAATGAAAATCCACGAGTCAAAGATAACGGGTACAAAATAGTGCAGAGCGGAAAGCAAGAAAGTTAGAACATGTGTGGTGAGTACACTGCTGGATCCAGCGAAAATCAATTTTCTCTCCCCGAAGCCGTCCGATTTTGCCTGAACCTCTTTCTTAAAAAATGAATGTTTTTCACAATTTGGGGTCCCATTGCACCACCCCCTACCTCCTTTACCTCGAACAACGTCACTGGGTGAGTATAAGAGCGAGAGTGAGGGGGAGTGAGAGAGAGAGAGAGGTGAGAGAGAGCAGGCTATAAGCGGGCGGGAGAGCGCGGCCTGGCAGACAGGCGCTGGCTGCGAGCGGAGGCGCGTCCGTACCGGAGAAGGGTGCCAGCAGGTTACAGGGCCCACACCGGAGCGGAGGAGAGCGAGAGCCTGCAGCTGACCATGGTGTCCCGGCTGCTGCTGCTGCTGCTGACTGTGGCGGCTGCCTCCGTCACTGGTGAGAACTGCCACACTCAGCACCAAAACACCTACCATTCTGACGTCAAAAACACACTGAAGTGTTCGTTCACTAAAACACCAAATTTTCTCAAGCTGCATGCCGTATTTTGTGACCGCTTTTGTAGTTGGAGCTCCAGGGTGATTTGAAGAATGCATAATTGGTTCTAAACTCTGCTTACCCACATATTTCAGCAAATCCAAAATCCAAACTTTGTGCGAGGTCCAGCGTACAAAGTACATATCTATAGTGCCATGAGAATGGGCTGTAGCAGTACTTAGGGGTAATTAGATAGGTACAGATTCGTGTCCCACACTGACACATTGCTGTTCAGCTGAGCATTGTCAACCATAAATTTGCTTTCTTCAAAATTTACCAATCATATTTTGTCTAATTTCTGCATGTTATATTATCATGGAATGGATGTAAATAATTTCTGCTCCATGATATTATCCTTAGCTGGTCTATCTTGCAATTAGAATGCTGCCAATTTTATCAAAAGAGAAAACGCCTTTCCCAAGTGCCAGGAATTGTGAGATACAAACATCGAGCCCAATATGTCATACAAATGGAGTCGCGTACAAATGTGAAATTGGGGCTGATAATGCTTCAACCTTGCAGGAAATCTGCCGGCTTTAACGAATTCCAAAGATCTGCATACCACCTTGTCCATAATATCTAGTAATTGCGAATGTTTTTGGAGAGCTTATAACTTTGCCAGCAACTGTCGTTAGGAAATTATATTTCTACCATCGGGTAACTAACTGCATCATTGCGATTGAATGTAATATGGTGTTGAGCAAAACTATTACCTAAATACCAGGGGTGTGCGTTTCCCCAAGACTTTGCAACACCCTTTAAATGAACATTTTTAAGAGCTTTAGCGCTTGAAAACAAAATTTTTTATTTGCAGCCGCAATGCGCGTCAGGTTTGAGAACAGGCCTATAATTTTAGAGGTATTTGACTGTAGCTGCGGAAGATTGATTCGCATAATACATGTATTAAGAAAATTAGGAGTAGAAATAATTTTAGTCGTATCAAATATTAATATGGCTAATTCTTTCATCGTGTTCCTTGTAAATAAGACAATATATTCATTTTTTGCAGGTGGTACTGTGGGAGTTCGCCGTGCTTATGGTTTCTAATAGCCATGAGTCACCGAAAAAGCTTACGTCAACCTTCACTTGCCATATTGAAACAGAAGTGCCCCTCTGTTACCGCCAATAAAGGCGTTTCGCTGACAGGAATGAAGAAAAGGTTAAACAGATTTCCACTTCATGAAAGGAGCACCTTCCATACCAGCTGTTACCAACACCCACTTCAATGTAAAATGGCTACGAAAGCCAGAATAATCCTCCGACTGCCAATTATTCTGGTTTCATCACCTTCTCCCTACAGGGGCTCGGTTGTTACCAGCGAGGCAGTTTATTGGGAGCTGCCCCGTAATTGGCCTTTGATTAACGTGGAAGTTCGTAGTAAAAACCGACGTGTTAAAGCTACAAGAGCTTGAGATGGATGCCAATTTTTACTTCCCGAGGCCATACAGTCGCCTTCCGGGCCAGTTCAATGACCTGGGTTTTGCATCGCACAGCCAACTGGCGCATATTGCTGCAATCGACGACGGTATCTCGTAAATAATACCCATGAGCCATCCAAAAGCCAAGTCAAAATAATCACATATTGTGCAGTAACATAGGTTATCATCGGAGTGATCAGAAATATGTTCACATCAATTCATATTCCATATTGCTATGCAACCCATCGATGTAACGCGTGATGCATATTGCAAGGTCACAGGGGACTAAAATAAAAAATATTTATTTAGAGATGGTTTTGAACTCTTAACTCTAATTTAGTACTAAAATTTCCTGACGTTTTCTTGAGTCCTAAAACGTGACAATATATACAAAGTGCTAAGGCATAGGGTATAATGGAAAAAATATATTTCAAGGCGCAAAAACGTAGAATCTGAGTCTTGATCCGTGAGTCTTGGGTTTCATGGTTGCTGTATACTACCATTGTACTTGTTTGAAAGCATAATTAACCTAGACTGTAAAGTAAAACAAGCCTCGCTAAGTGGAACAAGTCATAGGGATGATCATGGAGGCTTCTATAGAACGCAGAATAATAAATATTGAAACGCGGTCGCAAATGAGATAAAAATACCTGGACATCCAACAGGATAGCATTGTGAATTTAAAATGGCATTCGAATGAAATAGTCAGTGATCTCTTAATATCTTACTTAAAATTTGTACGATGGCAAGTGGAAGCCACTATTGAACAAGTAAAACTCAGAGAAACCGAACTCTCCTTGCCCTAGATCAATTTTAACCCGCGCCCTGCCGGCGGTGCTGTTTTTCCTCCTCTCGCAGTTTCAATGCGAATATCTACATCCAACTAACCGTCCCGATGATAATGCTCGGGGTAGCTGTTCCTATGTCAATTCTGCATCATTCCCGGCAAACAGAAAGTAGATACCTTTTCAACTTTTTGCGTAAAGCGGAAGTTTTTGAGATGATGTTCGCGCTTTTCCACTCAGGTCTGGCAGTGGCGGCCCGTGCCGCGGCCCGCTGGGGCCCGCGACAGCCTCTGACACAGACCGGGCTCGTCAGCGCAGGTGGCAGGTAGAGGGGTGACAGTGTTCGTGGTTTGGTCAGCTGATAGCGATCGAGGGGACGATAAGGACACGCGTGAAAATACGGAACAATGGCCCAGCCAGCATCTCTAACGCTTGCTTCCTGGAAAACGTCCCCAGACGGCATGGTGACAGCGCCAGGGGCTCGACAACATCAGCAGGGGCTAATGGGGTGAGAGGGGTGGTCTCAGGTCACCCTCCTTGTATCGTGGTTACGCAGGGGAGATTTCCACGCCAAACTTGACATTGTGCCAGGTTCACAGCTGGATGGCAAAGGGACAATTTGCCGTGTAAAAGGGTAGCCAACGGATAGGGATGTAAAAGATCCATTGGTAGGAATGGTGCAATTATCCATATCCTTTTAGTTCCTTGAATTTTCCTGTACATTTTATTGAATACTCAGGTGATTAAAAAAATGAATGACGAAAAACATACACACCCTCTCTCCATGCATGTCTATATTATGACATTTCTTTTTTATTTAGCTATTTCTGACACCACGTCACACTGTGAAAACTCTGTGTCCGTATCCCCGAAAACATCCATTTCCTATGGATGCCATTTTCTTTCATCTCAGCCAGGTAGAGCGCGTGTCAGTACGGCTAGGCTTAGCAAACCGAGGTGCGATCTTTCCGTCAGTATTCAAGATGAGACTATGCACGAACAATCTAAATATGTCAAATTAATTTCCCGAAAATTTATATGTTCACAATGTGTGTAAGCACAATGTAGGGGGCTACGTCAGTTGTTTTTGCTAGGATATATCCGACAAGTGACAAGTGCTTTATGCAGATGGCATATCAAACGTCAAAAGTTTCTTTTCCGCTTTTGAAATGGTCCCATCTAATTGTTTCGCCGTTGGGGCGCCATCCCACAGCGAATGCATGTGCTCGCTGGCGCGGCCGCCACTCCCAGCGCTCAGGCACCGGCGCCAGGTGCCGGCACCTCCTGTCTGAGGCTGTACCCGGGACACGGCGCAGGCGGCAGCGCGCCGCGGGTGGCGGCCGCTGTGGTCGGGATGAAACTGCAAGGTTTGGTTAAAAGGACTAATTTAGGCACACTTGATAGGAATTCATGTGTGAAACTTATACGAACAAGGTGAAAATGATTGAGGTGTCTTTGAGACCCTGTAAGGCACATACGACCGCTTACACTTCAAGTTCTCTATCAGTAAACCAGAGGAGGTTTTTTCAGCCATGCCGGCAGGGCGCGTAACTCCCGGGGTGCCGGCAGAGCGAGGGTTAATTTAATAACAAGAGTAGGGCAATTGATGCATTGATGTAGTTCTTCCGTCGGATTAACTAAATAATTTATAAGGCATCACCAATTTAGGATAAGATAATAGATTTCCTTAACCCGCACCGGGCTGGGGGGTTAATTTTACCCTCCCTCGCGAATTTTTGCGATATTTCAAAAACGGCGGAGCGCAGCGCCGCCAAATTTTCAGTACCTTTTCTTACATCAATTTCACACATTTCTGCAAAATAAAAATGAAATCGGTTGAAAACTTTTTTGAGAAATAAGCAAAAATGTGACGTCACTACAGGCGATTTTTGTACCAAAATCGCGCAATGTTTAAAGAGCTGCTGAAGCTACAGTTCTGAACTGATTTCCAATTTTCTTGCATCAAACGATAGGCATTATTGTGGTCTTCAAAATGGCTATCTCGGATTTTCAAAATTTTGGTTTTAGAAAAAAATATTTTTAAATTTTTTTAGAAAGTTACAAAATTTCCAAAATTTTCAAGATTTTTCAAAAACCGGATTTTATTTGGTAAAACACCATACAGTGCATATGCATGACAAATTTTGAGTCTCTAGCTTTATAACTTTAGCCTTGAGAGCTGCGAAAGCTCAGCGACTCACGCTCTGATTTTTAGGGCTGATCAATACTGTCTTTATTTAGTGAATCATAGTGACCCAGGATGACCCAGGATGACCTCGTACACGCTTTACACTACTTTTATAGTGTTTCTGAGACAAAACAGGTCCAAAATCATGTGTCATTTGGCAAAAAGTATGAACTTAAAAAGTTTACCTCTGATGACCTACCTTGACCCCGGCTGTGCAAGTTGAGACCAGAGTATTTCAGATATGATTCTCTGAACATCATAGCTGAACTCTGCATGCAAAATGGCTCAAAAACATGTATCGCATGACCACATTTGGATACAAAAATATGGTGACATTTAGTGACCTCATCTTGACCTGACCCGGTCATGCCACCAGCCTAACGGTCTCAAAGCACCTTGCTGCATTCCAGTGAAGGCTTTCCATGAAGTATGAAGCTCATAGCTTCCATTGCCTGATCTCCGTAGCATTGCAACCTCAAAAATCACGCTTTTGACAGCTGACCTCAGTTTGACCTTGACCTTGACCTCAAACTTTAAATTAAGTAAATGGTTTTAGTTTTTCGTGATCAGATCTTTCAATTGGCGTTTGAATTTTCCAAATCGGACCATTAGTTCGGGAGATAACAGGGGGTAAAATTTACACCCCCAGCCCCGCGCGTTCGGCTGGAGACCTCAGCCCCGCGCGGGTTAAGGTCAAGTCCGGTCAAGTTCAGGCTGAAACCCAGTATGACCATGATTATGACTGATATTTAACAACAAATGACCTCGAAAAAAATGCTGTATCTTTATTTAGCAAAAATTTTCTCTCTCAAGAGCTTAAGATTGTTTAAGTGAATCCAAATAGCCTTTCTGAGGTCGCTGGGTAAGGGTATTACAGTGCTCCTCTGAAATGAGCCAATGAGCTGATGATGTGTATAATGGTGAATAATTGTGAATAATTAGTTACACGTGGATCTGAGACACATCTGCTGAGAAAGGGCAGATCCAAACTTTTCCAGTGGACTAAGAGGCAATGCAACGGATTTGAACCGACCTTGAGCCAAACGTATCACAGGTTCCTGGAAAAAACAATTTACAGCCTTTCATGGTCTCCCAGCAGGAAAAATATGGTGCATTTTTTACGTACCTATTAATTGTTCCCTATTCTGTTCCCCCTTATTGCTCGTCTTTTATGTATTTTTGCTGATTTCTTCTTTCGCTTCTGCTACCCTGCTATTATGTAAAAATAAACAAACAAAAAACTGATCGAAAATAAAATTCATTCAATTAAACAGAAAGAACTCAAAAGCAGTGATAAGACAACTTTTAGAAGGTTGACGTCACTTGACCCAGCCCCGTAACTTAACAAGACATGGTCATGAAATGAAATAGGGCAACATAAAAATTAAGAAACAACTATCCCAGGCAGTGCTGCCCGTCTCTTTTTATGGAAATCAGAAACCCCAGACGTTTTCATTGGATATTTCCTGCAACCGAACAAATTTGACTTTTGATACCGTCGTGTCTGTTATTCCACACCTACGCACTTATTGTGCAGTTGTCCATACGCTGAAGGACATGCCGAACTCGCTCACACCAGCTCTGGTGAAACCTCCTGCGCTCTTGTGTTTTTACTCTTTAAGTCAAGTTTTTCCATTCGTCACTACACAAATTAACCGAGCGTTGACACCACGATTTGTCATTGTTGAGGCGCTGGTCCGAGAACGGCCTTTGCCAGCTGCAGTTATATAAGCTTTGTCACTGCCGCCGAGCGCTGACGTAAGTTCCCGAAGGAACGGCGCTAACGCTGAGCTCATTAATCACTGCACCATGGCATGCACTGTACCGCAGAGTGGTCGATTAATGATCAGCCAGCGGATAATACAGCACACCCCTTGCTCAACAGCTGAGTGCCGACACCGACGAAACAGGTCGGAACGGCAGCGCCGCACCTGGCTGATGTGCTGATGACTAGTACGGTGACGTGGCTGACTACGGCAGTAGCTGAGCCATCTGTTCCGCCCTTGCCCCAATCAACTGGCTACCTCTGTAAAAGCCAATTATGCCACTTTTCTCTGGTCGATCAATCAAATATGATTAAGTATGCAGATATAAATTTCAAAATAAAATATAGACTTACCGGCACTGCGCCCCCGTACGTCGACTTGCCGGAACTGAAACCCCGTATTTTAATTTATCGGACCTGCGCCCCCCTATGTGGATGTACCGGAAATTCGGGGTTTGTGTATGTTCTTTTTGGGTGCGCAATCGAAAATGTACAAGAAATCTCACATGCTATGTATGAATAATCAAATGGACAACTGACACCCAACGTCGCACCAAGTGCTATCAACTTAAAAGTCACAAAGTGGCATCAACTTTATCCTGATAAAACAGCTTATGGGATCAAGTTACAATCCCCCCTGGACATTTGGAAACTGAGAAAAGCAGAATGACACAAAAAGGTGGAAGCGTGTTGTTGGGGACCAAACCTATCTGATGGTGTATGACGTTTTAACGCCGGCTGTGCCCAAAAAGCTAGCCAAATTTCAGGCGCGTTTCTTTGCGGTATGGACCTAATGGCAAATCTCAAATCATTTAACAAAGTACTATCATGACTATAGGCACATTATAATCCAGTCTCTGGCAAACGTGGTGACCGTCACACAATATCCAGGCAAGTAGCCGTTATAAAAGGTCAAACCAGTTTTACCCCTAATGAAGTTCAATACTGTTTACCGACATACCTAAAAGTAGGAAATAACCGGGATGTTAAAACGCTTCGAGCAGTGTCATAATTTGTGGTTTTATATCATGAAACAGGTTTCATGCTTAAGAGGTCACCGACCAGGCAAGAAAATCCGGAACACAACGGAGGGGCGGGAGGAGTTTCAAATATCACTTAAATGAGCCAACAAAGTAGGGCCTGTCGGACCCGGCCGAAAAATTTCAGGGATGATGGAAATGTGCGGGGGGAGCCCAACCGGTGCGCCGTGTGCATCGAAAACATGCGGTTAAGCTAAGTCGATCGGTGACCTCTGGAGGACATCAATTAAATCACAGACACGTAACGCTTCTGCGCCAGGTTTGTACATACATGGGACATCTCAGAAGCCAGTTTTATAGCATCTGCGTTTTTTGGGGTATGCAATGACATATCGAAAACTTGATATGGTAAATGGGTGAACCCTGTAGCTTGAATTACTTGAGGCGTTTATGTAACCCTGGCACGCGAACAACTGCAGTACCAGAAAATGGCTTCCGACGCGCTTCATTTGTTTCTGTTTATATGTATGCATGACACATGAGGTAGTCTGAGGTCACTGACCTTGTCTGACCTCAGAGGGTCAAATTACAGTAAGTCACTGGAAGTTCATCCATGTTCTAGGGAATGGTTATTAAACGCAAACGAAAACAATACACAGGAATTGCATTGCACGGGTGAACTTGATATAAGATCAATGACCGCTGTTACCTCTCCTCAGGTCAATGAACTCGAAGGGTCTCAAATGGATCACACAGCTAACAAACTTACAAAGTTATAACAGTTTTATGACTGACTATCGGTACATTCAAGGGTTTGACTATATTTGGCTACCTCAGGCCACGACTTCTTTTAACCTTAAAAGGGTCAGACGTAAAAAGTCACCGAATACTGAACTGCTTGTTAACTACATCAAGGCTAAGATCATGTAACTTTCTCATTATACGACGGAGTACATCACCGTGAGGTTGTCGAGGCTACTTAAGGTCCCATAGGTCATTGGCTTGAGTTTTATGCTTAAAAGACACCTAAAAGACGAAAATGTGTATATATTCGCGATCATCTAGAAACTTAATACGGTTTTACTCAGCATGACGCTCTGTCTTGCTGTTCCTAAGAGTTCCACACACAAACAGCACTGCCGTGGTTTGCACCAGCAGGGGCGCCGAAGATTGCTGGGGTGTGCTCCAGACATGAGACTGAGCTGTACCTGTGACACGCACCGGCAGGGGCGCCGCAGATTGCTGGGGTGTGCTCCAAACATAAGACTGATTGCCTGTGACACGCACCGGCAGGGGCGCCGCAGATTGCTGCAGTTTTGCCCCAGACATGAGACGGTTTACCTGTGTCACGCACCGGCAGGGGCGCCGCAGATTGCTGGGGTGTGCTCCAGACATGAGACTGATTACCTGTGTCACACACCGGCAGGGGCGCCGCAGATTGCTGGGTGTGCTCCAGACATGAGACTGAGCTGTACCCGTGACACACACCGGCAGGGGCGCCGCAGATTGCTGAGGAGCTGCGTCAGATGCTGGCTGCGCCCTACAGTGGTCGCGTGCCCAGTAGTCTAGAGCCGCTGATGCGCGGTCGAGTGCGTGCCCAGCGCAACCCCTCCCAGTTCCTGGGAGTCAGCCCGTCTGCTCAGGACGTGCTGCGGGGGCCGCCGCCTCAGAGCATCCAGTCTCAGCAAAGTCGCCCTCAGCCTCGGCCTCAGCCGCAGCCTCAACAATTTCGACCCCAGCCTCAGCAGAGCCAGCCGCAGTCCTCACAAAGTCAGCCCCAGCAGCTGCGACCTCAGCCTCAGCGTCAGCAGGGTCAGTCTCAGCAGCTGCGACCTCAGCCTCAGCGTCAGCAGGGTCAGCCTCAGCAGCTGCGACCTCAGCCTCAGCTTCAGCAGGGCCGGTTTCGGCCGATATCGGAGGCGTCTTCCCGGCCTCGGCTCGCCGCCCAGGCAGAGCTTCAGCAGCAGCGGACCTCGCCGGGTCCGCAGAACTGCAGGCAAGTTACACCGCTAACACACGCTTAATATGACTTTAGAACAGCTTAGTTTCATCCCACTATAAATATATAATTGTACCCAACTGCTAGTGGGACCGAAAAAAATCACCAAGATTTTAGAGTGTTATTATTTGCTTATTCATCAGGTTTCACAATTTCGCCTAGCTCTATATTTGAAGGTCAATGTTAACAAAGGAAAGGTAGTCTTATCAAATTCCAAACACTAGAGACTTGTTCACAGATGTTTCAGTCATATGTGACAACATACCTTGCTGTTCTCTGTTCAGGCTTACAGCAGATAATAGCATAATGTGTGAGAATGCGCGATCTTACCAACGCCCTATCAGTGACGAAATAGTGCTGCATAGCACTGGTCAGGGAGAAGCCAGTCAGCCGACGCGTCATTTCTCTGGAAACTGGCCTGGAAGTTCGATCCAAAAATTATATGAGATAGCCTCTTTTGTTCTGACGGTTAGATGTATAATGTAATTATTTCGAAATAAGGGCTATGCAATTTGTCTTTATAACGGAATTGTCAAATCTATCACAAAACAAGGACTCAGAGGGCAGACCTCAAGAAAAGTATGTGCTCAGGGATTGTCGAAAACGCTTGAAGATTTAGCTAAGCTTGTTGACCAGCTATGCATGCAGGGGCGCAGCCAGGGGGGACAGGGGCACGTGTCCCCCCATCGGTACCGGAGTGCCCTTTGATCGCTAGGTGGTGTACCCCGTTTGGGCCGTGCCGCTCGAAATTTAGTGTCCCACGCTGTTGAACTTAGATGCAAGTAGAATGCATTTAGCGACCAAAACTATTGTTTGACAATTTAGTACCTTTTTTGGTCAGCTAAGGCATTCTGTCGCCTTTACAAGCACCCGGTAAGAGTATGGGCACGTAATCCGTTTCCAGCTAATGCCTCATCGTCGCCAATAATCGTACGGGCGGAGCTATTCTGGTGCCCCTTGAGCTCCTCTGGTGCCCACTGAGCTGGCCTTGGCGCCTTGAGCTGATCACGTGCCTTCTAAGCTAATCTGGTGCCCCCTGAGTCAATCCGGTGCCTACTGAGCAAATTATTGTTCCTCTTGAATCTATCTAATGCTCTGTGAGTTAGTATGATGCCTCCGAGCTTGCCTGGTGCCCTATTAGCTGTTTCCGTGCCCCTTGAGCCTTATCTGCCCCCTCCCCTTGCCTGATCTCATGCCTCCCGGAATTGATCCACTGTCCCTTGGGCCAATATGGTGCCTCTTCAGCTGATCAGGTGCCCCCTGAGCTGGTTATTGATGTCTCCTTAGATGATCTGGTGCCGCCTGAGCTGGTCTGATGCACCCTATGCTGATCTTATGTTCCCTGAGCTGATATATGTCTCTGCTCTGGTCTGGGGGCTAGGAACTGATCTGGCCCCCGGGCTGATTGATCTGGCGCCCCCTGAGCTCAACTAATGCCCCCTGAGTCAATCTGGAGCCTCCTGGGCCATCACTGTGCCTCCTGAGCCCATCCCATGCCCTCTGAGCTAGTCTGGTGCCCTCTGAGCTAATATGGTGCCCTTTATGCTGACCTAGGCCTCCTGAGTTGATAACGTGATTTCCCGAGCAGCTCTAAAGCCCTGAGCTGAGCTGGGTCCACAGAGGCTGATGAGGGCCCAATCAGCCGGTACGGGGCTCCTGAGCTGATTAAGTGCCGCCTGGCTTGATCTGGTACCCCTGAGCTGATCTGGGCCCCGAGCTGGTCGGGGACCACTGATCTGACTGATGTTTGTCCCCGAAGCTGATCTGGTGCCCTATGGGCCGATCTGGTGTACCCTGAGCAGCTTCTGGGGCTCCTGAACTGATTGGGCCCCGAGCGGCCCCGAGCTGGTGAGGGATCCCTGAACTAATTTGGTGCCCCTGACTTGATCTTGCCCCCTGACCTGACTTCAGGCCCCTGAACTGATGTGGGGCCCCATGAGCTGATCTGGGGCCCAAGAGCAGGTCTGGGTTCTGGGGATACTCTGAGATGGTCTGAGCGCTGAGCTTTTGAGAGCCACTTAAGTTGGCCTGAGGCCCCCTGAGGTGATCTGGAGCCTTAAACTGTTCTGGGGCTCCTTGAGCTGGTTCAAGGCCCTATGAGACTATCTGGGGCCATTGAGCTAGTCTGATGACCCATCTCTGGGGCCACTGAGCTAACCTAGTCCCTGGGTAGAAGCATGAGCTGCTCTGTGGTCCTGATCTACATCAGGGGCCCCTGAGCTGGTCTTGAATAGACAGAGAAAAAGAACACAAGGCCAACTCCCATCATCTCGGGGCGGGGTCACTGACCTAGCCTTCTCCCTGGAGGCACAACTGGGGGATGGGGAAACTGTTCTGGAGGGCTCTGAAGCACACTAAGGAGCCCCAGAGCTGGTCTTGAATAGATGAGGAATAAGAACACTATGGAAACTCCCTTTTTAAAATGGAGCTAACGAAGAATGAGGCATCGCTAAAACTGCTTGTGATGCCTAGGTACCCCTGGTCATATAAATTGCTGATTATACCGGTAGATTCTGGGGAGGGAAGATAAAAAGGCATGTGCCTCTGAGCTCAGAGCACAGTCCCCTAAACCAGGATTTCTACTAATTGATTTAGATTAAGAACTAGTTTTCACAATTTTCAGCCCTGTCACACTATTCCCATCCAAACCACCATCCTACTCACCTTTTCTTTACTCTTAACTGGGACCAATCCTTGAAAATCTGAAACTTTATAGAAGCGTTCAAAAGGTATGTCCCAAATTATTCCGGCAGCAAAAAAGTGTTCTTCCAAAAAATACCACTCCTCCTCGCAGGCCATTGTGAGAGACGAGGAACTTAACCCGCGTTCAACCAGGGCTCACTCGTCACGACAAAACCAGTGGGCATAACAAATGAATTTTCGACTCCAGTATGTCTTAGCTTGCACATGGTGACAGATATCACAGGCTCCGCTGATTTCTCTGATGTTGAGTGCTTGCATTAGTTGGCTAATTTGTACTTAAATCTATCGAAAACAGTCGTGTTTTGGCTACTTCCATGACATTTTGGTGATATTTTTCGGTGTTAATAGAGTTTTCCTTCCCCGTCAATGCTTGATTTGCATTTTTCTTAAACCAAGGATGTCAAAAAAATGATAAAAACAAAGATGTAGTAAATGTTTTAGGTTACGTTAAAAAGTGCCCTTTTTCTCCCGGGGTGCCCCTCAAAGTTGGCGTGCACCCCATACCAAAGCTCTGGCTGCGCCCCTGTTTGCATGATAATATATATGTCATATACAAACTGGTTTTACTCATAGAACAGCCCGCCATTGAACACGCAGGCAGTGAACTATAAGTGAACACGCCACCCAGCCCGGCGTTTTCTTCTGTCGGAATGAATGTTTAAGGGTAAAAATATTAAATAGACTCCACACGAGCGGAAACCTTTCGGATTTTCAGTGGCAGAAAACCTAGGGAGTAGGTCGTCTAGCTTCAAAAGATGGCTGCCTGAAATATTTATTTTTTAGATACTAGCAGAAGGTTTTGAATTAGAAGAAAGAAGGTCTAAGGGAGTTAAAAGGAAATTTCATTCACACTACTTTGTTCGGGCTCGAGTCAATATTTGAACGAGTGAATAATGGATTCTTGAGGCGACAGGTTTGTGACGCGAACACATTCGTTTTACTTGAGACCACCAGATGTAATTAAAGCGTGTTATCTGATTCAAATAGAGGAAGTGAAGCCGGTTTTGGTCTTATCACTCAAACAAAAGGCTGCATTTTCACCAGTGTAGGCTGGCACGATGCCGCTTACTCCAGCAGGAGGGCGGGCGGTGCCGTGACGCGATCCACGCCGTGACGCGGTGTGTGACGCCGGGCGTGACACCACTTTCGCTGCGGGTGGCCATCTGTGGCAGCGCGCTGACCTGAGCGGTGGTTTCCAGGCGAGGGAGCGCGCCGGCAGCCCGGTCACACACCCGTCGCCCACTCAGCTGCTGTCGCGGTGAGTGCCTGCCAGCCTGGCCGGTGACTCAGCCACGCTTCCAGCGCCTCTCACCCACGCCGTGGCACAACCCGCTCCCGCGCACCTTCCCACCGCTTCTGGCGGCTGGCTAGCTGTAGATACGAGGACTGACTGGTTGTGCACTGCCGTAGACGCTGGCATGTGATGTTTGTGTTGTGGTGTTGTATATGCACGTTTCGCAGCAGCCGGCCTGGACGTCCAGGTGCCGATGCGCCGATGCCAAGGGTGTCAGCAGGCTGGCGCTGGCTGTCAGCAGGCGGACACCTATGCCAGCCCATGCGCGGCCATCGCCTTTTCTGATAGCTCCTACCAGGGACTAGCTCCCACCAGGGACCAGGACATCTTCCAGTTTGCCAGCATTGGCAAGGAAAAATTTGGAAGAGCTTATTTTCCAAATCCATGCTGGACGTGATTGTTGAATATATGTATTTCTGTGTATAATTGTGCGTTGAAATGCAAAATGTCACACTGATCTTGGTGACTTTTCATCTTAGATTGTCATAGCCTATTCCGATGGCCACCAAGTTACTTTCTCTTTTCGATATTCTCTCAACCTTGGAGACGGTTGGTCTAACACTGACGTGCGTCGGATAAAAGTTATGTTTGATAAATTACGAGAGCAGCTGCTGGTTGGACAGCATAACGTCACTTCACAGCTTCAAAAAGTGCTTGCTGGTCGGAGGTGGCTCTCAGACAGTGGCCTCGGCGCCAGCGCTGGTGCCACACGCGGCCAGAGACTTCTACTGGGAACCTACCAGACTTTAAAATCACGAAGAAAACTTTGGCAGAGGAGAGTGCTGGAGTTGGAGAGTGCCCAGTCCTCTTCGGAGAGTAGCAGGGCTAAATGGTTTAATGGAGTGCTCATTAAATAGTGGGGAATAGTGAGTGCTCATTTGAAAGTGCTAAAATTTGAGAGCAGCTGAGTGACAATTGGAGAGTTTCTGAATTGGAAAGTACTGACTCTTAACTGGATAAAATTGGCCCGCAGCCGAAATATTTTTAGCATCCCCGCTGGAAAATAACTTGTTATGCGATACAATGGCGAATGAAATGAGAACAATAAGTTTTGGGTTCAACAACGCACCAACTGCAGAGCCTGCTTTCGTTTATATGAAAAGCAGAGCTGCTGTCACGAGGAAATAAGAGTTGATGGAATTATTAGTTTGCTCCTGTTATTGCGCACAACACAAAAAACACAACTTATAGCAAAGATCACATTTTTACAGCTAATGCATTACAATGTTTACACTATTACAATGTTACACAGCTATGCGTTACAATGTGACCCAAAATGGGTCACATTTTGACCCATTTAGGACATATTTTATAATTCGGGAACCATTAGACCTAGAACAAAGCCAAATAAACCAACGTGTTCATCTTGATCCAGGGATTCGAATGCTATGTGTCATGATCCTGAAAGGTCACACCGTGACCGTGACCTTAAGTCAAGGTCAAATAATGACCTTTCGAAGTCATGTCACATATCAATTCAATTATTGGGCCATGCCCGTCACTATGATGTCAAGTTTATTGCTGTGTCTTATCTCGTTCAAAAATTATACACAAACAATGTGAAAAAACCGTGACCTTTGGCAACCTCTGGTAACTTTTTTATTGAGCTGAACTCAAAATTGATGCCATCGTGCAGATATTCCATTTCAAGAGCTTTCGATCGATGTTTATAAACCTGATCTAGCTCTTCTAGAAGCCGAGTTGCACCCTGTTTCTTCAGCCTCATTTTAGAAGTCCGTAATCTTCTCACATGGGTATAGAAATGACGTCATAACTCGTTGACCTGACGCAATGCCAATTTTTAAGCGTTAGTAATCTCCTCACATGGGTATATAAATGACGTCATAACTCGTTGACCTTATCTGATGCCAATTTTTAGGCGTAAGTTGCCAAAATGATCACCCTGGAGGTGTGCAAAATGACGGGCCTCCATACAAGTCGGCTCGGAATCAGTCACAAATAGCCAAGGGAGGGGTATCCAATCAGACTCCCCAGGAGTTGTGAGGGCTTAACTTTCGCACGCACAGCTCATAAATGATTTGAGGTGGAACCAGACGGCCAACAACAAATGGAAGGTCCATGAACAACCTCTGCATATTAGCTTTGATAATATGCCTCCAAACCTGGAAATTCATTTTCAATGGTGCCAAAATGTTCCAAAATGTTCTAAAATATGTGTAAAATGAAAAAAAAACTGTCGAGCACACGAAAATTTTCTTCGGAAACCGATCCTACACAAACATTTGCGCATATAATCCTTAAGATATTACACCAACAGAACAATTATATCCTAAGCAAGTCATCAGCGTCTTTGGAATTTTAATGCGATCTGTTTTTGTCAGAATTATGGCAAAATGCCCAGGTTCGAGTTTTGTCGGTCGCAGAGTGTGAGAAAATACGGGCCATGCCAATGGATTATTCAGAAAATCGGGGCCACAATGCGCGAATAAAAATATTAGTTGGGACCCCTTTTAATTTGTTGGGATAACAGTATATTGGTTTGTCAGTCCTGAACTTTCTTACATGATACTGACATTACTTTCAATCACCCAGCACCCTCGCTTCCTGTTCGTTAACACGAACCCCGCTGGGGTCCCTGGCATGACGCGCCCCGCTGGGAGGGGGCGTATTTCGCCGCCCCCTCCGTATCTCATTTCCCAGGAAAGCTAAATAAAAATTACAGACGGTGTTTGAAATCTCTTCACGAGAAGAGAGAAATTATATGAAATATTTTATGTCAGGTCAATATTCAGGTCAGCAAAGGTAAAAAAGGTTCGGTACGCTTACAACAGGGCGGTGTACGTTTTCCTCTCTATATTTTTATTCAGCAAGGCTACAGCAAATATTAATGCATCATTGGATTTCTATCATTATGGCGAATCGAATTATGTATAATATGACCTTGCTAGGTCAATTTGTGAAAATGACCTCCCATCGAGCTAGGTCAGGGTCACAGGGTGACCTGATATGGTCATGTTGTATATAAATCGACTCCCCGTGATAGGACAAGCATAATGCAAGCAAAATGGGAGCTTTATCTCAATTCAGTGATAAGTTATTGGCAAAACAATCACTGTATGCTCCTGTGACCTGACATGGCCTTTGAGAGATCAGATGATCAAACAATCAACTTAATGGTCAAGATTGTGGCAAGAATACACGTTTTGATGATTTTCAGGTTCATCTATCCAGCTTTTGCTGAAAACGAGCCCCTTCTATTTTTCACCATAGACTTAAAATGGGGTGACCAAATTATTGACCCCCACCTTAGGTCAACAGAATCAACATTTCGAGATAGCAGATTTGTAGACCCTAGTGACCTTACCATATGGTGAAGGTTTCAAACTGATCAGTTGACAGATGGTCCTTAGGCACTGTTTCAAACTCGTTATCCTGGGTTTTGAGGTCGGGTCGCTTGACCTTGAATAGCTCCCTGACCTGACGTGGCCTGACCTAAAAAAATTTGGCCAGACACGTAAAATTGATCAGGAATAAGGTACTGTAGGTTTCATTATTCTGCGTATCTTCGTTTTTGCGTTATCTGGGGAAAACAGGAGGGGGCGAAATTCGCCCCCCCAGCGGGGCACGTGTTAACTGTTGTAATGTAAGAGGTCCTAATGTGCTTTCCACCTGTCTCAGCCACTTAGTAGTGCGGATTCGACAACTTCAACCCGATTTTGATAACGGCAAGAAAATAACTTTTCCTGGGGATGTTGGATTCGATTACGATAACTTGATGAAATCAGCGAATTCAATAAAATGATAACGATAAAGAATATTCGTAACTATAGATTTTCAAGAATATGATCAAGAGTAATACCCTCAACTTTTTAGGTAAACTTAGCTATCGACTGCCTTATTAAATTATTAAGTAATTTTTAACAATGTCTTTTTACCAAATGTCAGTATCTTTTCACTGAATTACTCGAAAAGTAGGCTTTAGTTAGACAGCATAAAATATATTTTTCACATCTTTACTGTAATGCCTACAGAACAAGCTGATGAACTATACGTTTAAAAAACTTTAAAAAGCTGGCCTATTTTGTTTGGCGACAAGAGAGGATCGATCTCATTTTGTTGTGAAAATCAGAAGTTGTCATGAAGATGCAATGCTTATTTCGAAAACCAAACGGGCCTTCGAGCAGTACGTTTTCGCTGTTGCACATTGTCAGGGCAATATATTAGTTGTGTATGTGTTTATGTTTGTACTATTTATTAATTATTTTACAGTACTGATAGTGCAGGGAGAGACAGCTGTAACATTAAATCTGTAAGGAATTCCAGAATCTGAGGCTTTTGCCAAGATCCCGCCCACGGATCAGCACCGACAATTACGACACTTATAGGGAGACAATAAAAAATGGAATCGGCACTGCTTGTGCAGTATCTCCGTAAATAGCACATAAGTAATCTTTATTCTGCAAAGTGTGGCAATGCAACATAACTGGAGCTCCTGCGAGAATCAGGTACACTCGGAAACACGTTATCTCAACTCAAGCCTGTTCACAAAGGTCGAGGCACTTAAATTACCAGATTGAAAAAGAATAAAACATTGCTTAAAAAGTAAGCAAATATTTGGGCATTCTTAAAAGTATACAACCGATGGTAAAGAAAGCACTCTGCCAACCGAAAAGTATGCTACCAATGCAGATAATGAAAACACCCAGGACGTGCCAAACATGGTACGGACAACAACTACAGACCTCCGGAGAGATTGGGGATGTCAGAGCTGCCGATCCGAGAAATTCGATAGCCAAGCGAAATCACCCTCTCTTTACGCTTCATGATTATATATATATATATATATATATATATATATATATATATATATAGGAAAGATATATAAATATATATATAATATATATATATATATATATATATATATATATATATATATATATATATATATATATATATATATATATATATATATATATATATATATATATATATATTTATATATACTTGCTCTGGGGCCCCATGCAGGCGCTGCATGAGGGTCCCAGCGTAGAAGAGCAGCCCGATACCATTGCTGTACTGAGGTAATCAATCAGTGAGGAAATCAGAGCCATACGCTACTTCGTTTATCAAGACGGTTAGGCCACTTTTTTACAAAAGCGCAGGATTAAATGGAAGAAATATGAAATGAATAGTAAAGATTAAAGAACAAGCAATCCAAGATTATGACATTTTGATATTGCACCCTCAATATGTTTCTTTATATATTCACAAAAAAATAATTCGATTTTAAATAAAACAAATTAAGTAGAGTTCGTCGAAGGTCGGGGCTCTTTTTGTTGCCCTGTAACTGCCACACACAAGGACAGATGGGAAAGTGCTGGGGAAGGATACAGATAACGTGTTTGATGTAATGGAAAATATAACAAGAATGGAAAGAGAAAAAAACCAAGGAACCGGAAAGACTGCAACGGTTGGTCGAAAAGTCATCAGTTAAGCAATTGTCTATCCATTCAAACAATTATTTCCTAAGAGACCAAAAATTTCTCAAAAGCATGGGATATATATATATATATATATATATATATATATATATATATAATGTTACGGGCAGTATGGGATTTCAGGCATTTTGCGAACTGCCCAGACATTTTGCGAACTGCCCAGGCATTTTGCAAACTGCCCAGAAAGCAGAGCAGTTTGCAAACTACCCGGTCATTTGGTCAGTTTGCAAACTACCTGGGCATTTTGCATAGTGCCCGGCTCTCCGGTCATTTTACAAACTGCCCACCCGGCGGGCAGTTTGCAAAATGACCGGTGTTCACATGAATCGGAATGGCAGTAGGCTTAGATTCAAAGTATAAAACAAAAAAGGAAATTATTTGACCCGCGTAGAATTGGTTTGAGCCACGTGACAACAGGACTATTGGTGGAGCTATGGGGCACCGGGGCACATTGACCCTCTTAAATGAGAAGCTTAAAACTGTTTATTCCCATTGCATTGAATGGAAATAAATGTATTGAAAAGTCCATGCTGCCCCCCTTAAATCTAGGCGTTTCGCCTGTCCTGACAGCAGACGGTGGCCGTCCAAAAGGCGGTATAAATGCAGCACTCTCATGGGGTTGAATATTGGCCGGCTACTTATTCGACTATAGTCCAGAACATTTAATGGAACATTGAGAAGCCCCCTCGTATTTTCAGGCGCAACGGGAAAATGACGGCGTGAACGCTGCCATACTTACCGTAGCCTATCCCTGATAAATTCTGCAGCTATTCTGAACACTTTAAGCTTGGGTCATCTGGGCTAAGGTCATAAGGCCAGATCAAGTGAATTCCCCTAAAATGCTTCTGATTGTATTAGCCAGGGCAGGATTAATCCATCGATCTTAAACCTTTCATATAATGGGCCCACCGGGGCCCAAAAAACGTATTCCGGTATTTTATTTTTTTGAAGAGCCATGGTGTCAGTTACGAGGTACGAGTCCTGATCTCTTCATTGTAAATGCATGGAAAAAACGCAAATTAGTTCAAAATTCTCTCATTTTTGGTTGATACGGCTTAAAAGACTCCTTGCACTCGGGATAGTTTTTTTCTTAGGCCACACGCAAGGTTCATTCTGCATTTTTGACGTATACCCTTGAGAGGTCATTTGGGAATACTTCAGCAGGTTTTGAGGCTATAATAACATTGCAAGAAATGGCGACAGAGTTACAGTTTGATACTGATACTTCTTGATGGTCATTATGAGTCGACTGATATGCATGTTGGCTATGTTTAGTCAGATCATAACATTGACCTGACCCTAGATTAGGTCATTTCTTTTTTTCCTAGTATGTTTTTGGTATACATCATGCGAATTGCCGTAATGAGAGGAATCGAATGACCCTGACTGTAATATATGAATACGTATGATACAATGAAATAAATTGACCCAGTCATACGCTAAAAAGAAAAAGTATTATAAGAAAATTATTCAACATCTCTTGACCTCAATAATAGCCTCAGAAAATAATGTTAGCGATACAGCTTCAGTATTTTTATGGGCAGTTAACAGCTTTTCACGTTTTTCGTTGCCCCACTCGGGAGCCTAGTTCGGGGCGAAAGTTGACCACTACCCCCCCCACTGGGGCGAAGGTGGATCTGAGGCCAACTGGAGCGCTGGTTAAAGGCCCCCGAGACCAACTCTTGTCCCCCACTACGAGAAAAATGTTGGGACCCCAGAGACCAACTCTGGGAACCCCGAAGACGAACTATTAAGACCCTCCGAGACAAGGATTCCGATGATGTCTAATCTTACATAATCAACTTTTGGAACATTAAGAACCCGCCCCGATGAGCCTCCGAATAAGTGATGGTGGAAAGTTCAAATATTAGGGAGGGGGAGCACCGTTGGCTTTTCAACTAATCTCTTTCAAGTCAACGCCATAGGGTTAGTGATACAATTTATGGTTTAAGGGGCCACCGTTCCCCGGTGCCTCCTTCCCAGTTCCACCACCGGTGCTGGAAGCCACCTTTGCCCTGGTGAGTATGGGGAGGTGTTCAAACCCCCCTCCCCGAACTCGGCTCCTATTCGGGATAGCGAAAAAACGCAAACGCTGTTGAATAGCTCATACAAATTCATGAGGAAACTACATTTTTGGCTCAGGCCAATATTGAGGTCATTGCAGGTCAAAGAATGTGGCATGTTAGAGAGGAGTTTCCAGGCTCTAGCGTCTGACAGAGTGGAGTTAGAATGCCTGTTTAGGCATCATTCGCTTCCTTTCGTTACAGTGAATCGAATGATGCTTTATATGACTGTACTAGGTCGAAGCAAAAATGACCTGACCTAAGGCCGGGTTAAGGTCACTATTCAACCTAGCATAGTCAATATGCATATCAATCGACTCTCAATAACAATACAAACGTAATAGAATCAAAATAAAAGCTTTATCATCATTTCCGGCAAAGTGTTTTACCCAACTCTGAAACCGGCTTAAGTAGCCCCAGATGACCTCTGAAAGGTCACAGGTAAAAATTGCAACACAAACCTGGAAAGGAGCCCAAGATACTTCGATTTGGAGAATATGAATGTCTGCATGCTATATATATATAAAATATTAATGAACCTGCATGCTGAGAAGTTATATTCCTTTTATTCCAGGGAGAAATGAATTTTGAACAATTGAATTTTTGTTAATTGTATATTCAGTTTGTAGACTGCCCAGGCAATTTGCAAACTGCCCAAGTTGTCATACTGCCCGTGAGTATTAACACTGGGTAGTTTGTGAATTTCCCGGGCAATTTGTATACTACCCGGGCAGTTCGTTAAATGACCGGAGAGCCGGGCACAATGCAAAATGCCTGGGAAATTTGCAAACTGACAAAATGGCCGGGCAGTTCGCAAACTGCCCAGCTTTCTGGGCAGTTTGCAAAATGCCTGGGCAGTTCGCTAAATGCCTGAAATCTCATACCACCCGTAACATATATATGTTACAGTTAGTATGCGAAATCAGTCAGATTGGTCTTGAGACAGGTTATTCTTCATTATGTCCCAAGACCAATCTGACTTGAAAGCCACTAAGGTAGTCTACAAGTTCAGATTGGTCTTGGGATAGGTTATTCTTCATTATGTCTCAAGACCAATCTGACTTGAAAGCCACTAACGTAGTCTACAAGTTCAACTGCCCTGCTGGTGACTGCGCGCACCGCTCCGATCGTAGCTACGTTGGATTCACGACCACAACGCTTTCGAGGAGATCGACCATGCACCTGCAAGTTGGAGCTCCAGAAAAGGACATCCGCCGCTCACACAGGGGACGACTAACCAAAGACATGTTGGTCCAAAACACGGAAATCCTAGCGAGACGCCATGATAAGAAAATGCTCTAAGTGCTGGAGGCAGTATACATCAGGGACATCAATCCCACAATCAATAGGCAGATGAACATCGCCTCGGCGCTATCCGTGTTTGACAGTGCCCCTCTTGGGCCTAGGTTATAGTGTGATAGTGTTGGGGGAGGGACTTTTTATGGGTAACGACGTTAGGCTAGTATTTAATGTTCTGATCTATCGATGATTATGCCGCAGTGGATAATTGTCATTGATAATCATTGATCTTCTAATGATAAGCGCCCTGCGTTTGATTTCGTGTGATTTAATTCAAATTTCTAAACCACTGATTCAAAGAAGTCTTAACCATTTTCGATCCGAGACGATGAGTGTTTTGAACTGTATTTTGCTATTATTATCACTATATATGTATCACTTAAGTGTTATATGTATCACTTATGCCTGGAGATGTTGTTCGTAACGATGAAACGTCGCATGCAATGGCCTTTAGTTCAATCCTGCATCAATTTGACCAAGACGATAGAGGCTTAATTCGCAAGCTTGAGTCTCTCAACTCAAAAAGAACTAACGCTAATTTCTCCGTCATTTTTAACGAAACATATATATATATATATATATATATATATATGTATATATATATATATAATTTAATATGTTTGCGTCGCCGTCCGTAGGACATTTTTGCACATTGCATCACACCTTGCGGGACATTCGTGTCCCCACGCTCCCCTTTCATGTGCCCCAACGTTCCAGGCGGTGGGGCCAGCCCAATTTTTCTTCCCACCCCCACTCCCCTAGCATGTGAGTTTGAAGCGGCACCTAAGGAACGTCTGACACAGAGGTGCAGAAAGTATGCTGGCTGTCACAAACTCAATGCGATGTATGCCTCCTCTGTCACAAAAAGCTGGAAATGATAATTGTATACTTGAATACTATTTCCAATATGCTGAATGTCATCTACCTGTCTCTTACTTTTGCAACAGACAAGGTTCAAGCACCAAGCCATTACTGCATGAAAGTATTAAACTGCGTTCTCATTTTTAGATCATGTTTATGTTTTGGAAGAAAAATTTCCAATTATGGATCATTGTTTCCAGCATTGGGATCATAACTTTTATTGGCAACTCTGACTGAAGTTTACCCCTAATGACATGCATTTCCCTTTTTGAAAAAGTTTCCATTTTTGGAAGGAGTGTTTCCAATTATGGTACATTTCCCCATGATTAAATGTGGCAATGATCATGAAAATAATTATTATTGGGAACTAATCTATGAATGGAAGCGTGCACCTACACACAATTGGGAACCCTTATCACAGCTTCCCCCCGCCCCCACTGAACTTCTATCTCACATATCAACAAAAGGGACAAAAATGTCAATGTCAACATAGGATTTGGATCTACCTAAAATGTGTTGGTAAAGTGGACCTTAGGTAGCATTTTTATAGACAGATCAAATGCTTAAAATTTTCCCCCAACACCTGATTATCACCTGCCTGTTCATTCTTTCTTGCAGTAAAAACTCTGAGGCAACTACCCTGCATAGATGTAAAATTATGTCTATTGGCCTAATAGGTACCTACAGAGGTATTGGAAGTCTCATACCAAAGAAAGATCCAGTGTAGTCAAAGTCCTGCTTTAACTCCATGCAGTTCAGGTCCTGTGTGTTGCTTACCACCACTGGTAGTAAGCAACACACCCCCAACCAGCGTTTTTCAAAGTCTCTTTCTTTCTGAGATTTTCTGCGATTTCCTGAGATGAGAAGGGGGTCTACTAGGCCCCCTCCAGTGCACGTTAGTGTGTGTTTTAACACTTTGTGGAGGACTGCATTAGCACACATTTGCTATATGCACAATATTGACATGATAATTTGATCATGAAATCTCACCTGAATTACTGTTGTTGCCAGTCTGTTGCTGGCGCCAAATCTCCCAACTTCCTCCAGCTCCAAATTTAGGTATCTAACCAATCTTGATCTAAGGCACAAATAAGGTAAGGCACAAGCAAGCTATGGAATGAAAAACCAAGTTTGATATGTGAAAGTGCATCAGTCTCAAAGTAGCCTACATTCATCTTAGATTAGCCATGGGCAGCACTATTTATTCCAGCCAGTCTTAGCCTGCACTTATCTCAGATATACCCCAAAAATATGCCCTAAAAAGTGGCTTCCCACCTGTGTACATTTTTGGCAGGCTCTACATCAAATAAACATTACGAACTTGTATTGTCGCTGTTGCGTAGTTTAGGTAGAATTGCTGCCCAGCTATGTTTATTTCTTTCACTCATTTAGTACTTTTATTAGTAGCTTTTAGGCGTACTTAATACTAAATTCAAAGAAATAGGGACCACTAAATCGAAGAGACTCAAACTTAAAATATTATTTAACCTGACAAATGGACAGAGAAATACGTGATAACGTATTTGCGTTATTTTTAATGCCTTAAATATGCCCACAATCATGTATTTCTCGAAAAAATTGACTGTCACATTTCGGGCATCTAGGCGGCAACTTTCTGGCAACTACTAACAATCAGCACCATTGGGCTGCATGTTAAAATCTGGCAACTGTGACAGCGGTTTCCGGGTTTTCTGCAGCGGGGGTCCCTCGTTTTAGTAGAAACTAAACACAGTACCAATATTGTATCACTGATGTTACGCTGTGCAATTGAAGAACAGAGTTGCTAAATTAAATTTATCGCTACACGCTTCATTCTGTATTTCGAAAATATGCGGTTTGATTTTGAACCATACTGTCACGATCGCTATTTTGTCACACTTATGCACCTCAATTTTCATAAATGTGTCACAAACCCCAGTAGCCGAGTTAGCAAGTTTCTGCACCTCTGGTCTGACAACTGATCAGTTTCAAACTTTCGTAATATGATAAGGTGATTAGGGCCTACAAATCTGTTATCTCAGTATTTCGATATGCTTTACCTAACGTGGGTCAATTTTTTGGTCACCTTATCTTATTATAAGTCTTTAGTGAGAATAGGAAGGGTTTGTTTTCAGTAAATACTGGAAAGATAAAGCTGAATATCCTCAAACTTTGCATTTTTACCACGATCTTCACCATAAAGATAAGTTTTTGACCATCTCACCGCTCAAAGGTCTTGTCAGGGCACAGGAGCATACAGTGATTGTTTTGCCAATAACTTCGCACTGAATTGAGATAAAGATCCCATTTTGCTTGCAATGTGCTTATATTGTCACGGGGAGTTAATTGATATGCAGCATGACCATACCTGTGACCCTCACATAGCTTGATGTCAAGCTGTTTTACCATTTGACCTAGAAAGGTCATATTATGCATCATTCGATTCGCCACGATGAGAGGAATCCAATGATACATAAAGATTTTCCCTAGCTCTCTAGAGGGGAACCTACACTGCCCTGTTGTAAGTCTATGGAACATTCCTTGGCCTGCACTGACCTCAATATTGACCTGACATAAAAGTCCTTATAATTTCTTTTTATCTCGTCAAGAGCGTTCGAACGCCGTCCAAAATTCTTATTTAGCTTCCCTCAGAAATGAGATACGGAGGGGATACGCCCCCCCCACAGCGGGGCGCATCATGCCAGGGACCCCAGCGGGGCGAGTGTTAATGTTTCATCGTACTTGCTTGCGAAGTTGTTTACTAATGCTTGAAAACTTAATCGCCTTCACTTTTTGTTGGAGATTCGGTTTCTGCAGCCTTAGATAGGTTACCTTCCATCACGACCGTGGTGGTCGCGATCGTGTCACCACAGATGCAACTGTGTTCAGTTCGTCGGGACCAGCAATTCCAGGTAATATCATCCGCAAAGGACTGAGCGTTGTGACGGGTTTGCTGCGTGTAGGGACGATTCTTGACGGAACCGAAGGATGTCTCACTTTTTTCCACAGGTTCTCAAACTGCTGTTACGAACCTTTTGTCTGGGGTGCAGGAAACAGTGTGTTTAAAGATGGTAACTAATTATTCAAAGAAAACCGCATGGCCAAGCAGAATCAAACAAACCAGACCCATTCGCCCCCTAAATGTATTGTGCATGCACTCCGAGACGGAACATTGGTAATAGCACATCAAGCGAGCCAGCAACGGGGTGAGACGGTCGGTAAAGGGAGAAGGATTGAATCCAATCGAAGCCACCAATCGAACCCGGACATGCTAGTTACTATCCAGCATTATGGCAAGAATTTAATGAGCTTGTTTCGATCAAGCCCAGGAGGAAGGAAGCCCAGAGAATCGCCCTGGGTTGTAACCCACCGAATCGTTGAGATCAACTCGGAGGGAGGGGAGGGAGAGGCGGAACAGTGCGACTTACCTGGCCGAGTCCGGTCCTGGACTGACCTCCCGACCCCGCTGGCACACTGACCTCAGCTCGGCTCACGCACGCGGACCAATGAAATTCGACGACACACTAACACGGGGCGGAAACAATCGAAAACCTTCTCGAACACTCAATCCACAACCTAACACGAGAGCTAAAAGCTCGGTGCCCACTCGGGCTCGAACTCACCATCACTGAGTAACTAATAATGAACAGCGCCTTAATCGACTGAGCTAACCTGCCGAGCGACCAGAGACACAGTCCCGACGTGTCCAGTGCGCAACACTACCCCCCTCATGAAAAGTCTGCGACCCGCAGACTTATTCCATAAACAAACAAAAACAGTATCCTGAACACAAACTAAATATCGCTAAACTGTGGGGTGTACTCTTTCCGGAGCTGCAACCAAGTTGGGAGTCTTGTCTGCAGCTTACGGTAACTGATCTGGGTAACATGGACGCCATCGTGCCGAAAGTACCCGATATCGGTCCCGATGTGACGACTCTTGTTGCGCTTGGAGAACGCCCTCCCAAGGTCTTTCACTTCCACAAGCGGTTGGCGTGCACAACCTTTGCCTTTGAGTGTGGAGCGCGTCGAATTCGGTAAGTGACATCTGAAAGACAGTTTACCACGGTGTTAGGGCCCTCCCAATCACTCATTAACTTAGGTGATCTACCCTTGACTCTTCTGGGGTTATAGAACCACACCTTGTCGTTTTCATCGAAAACCGAAGACTTTGCCCTTGCGTCATGTCTCATCTTCATTGCATCGCCTGCATCCCTCAGATTCGTCCTTGTCATCTGGTAGATTTCGGCCAGGTGATAATACAAACGCCCCACATACTTAGAACTGGCCATGGGAGCCTCCACTTCCGGGGGACGTCCGATCACCAGATCAACGAGTAGCCGGATCTCATGCCCCATCATCACCCTAGCCGGAGAGAAGTCTGTCGCCTCATGCTCCGATGACCGATATGCCATCAGCAAGAGCGGCAGCTTTTCGTCCCAGTCGTTCTGTGCCTTGGAACAGAACTTGGTCAGCTCTTGGCCCAACGTACGATTAACACGCGCACTGGAGGGGGCCTCGGAGGCCCCCCACCTGTTGTTCCAAGGTGGCCGGAGAACCGCTTGTAGCCGAAAAACGAAACGTCGCCACACTTAACGTTTAATAATTAACTAAAATACAATATAAAAAAGAAAGCAAAACCGGTGTCAGTTTTAGCAGTCTATTCAATATTTGCTTATATAAAATAGCTTTATGCTAAGGTGAAAAAATGATATACAAATATAGTAAAGTTAAAGTATTTTAACTTAAGAAGACCGAGTAATATAAAACGGGCCGTTATAACTAAAGAATTTAATAGCGCGTCGATTGGTGAAGACTTTTTGAAAATCGGCCGAAAATCTTTTGACTTATAGGCTTTCAAAGTCAGACCTGCATTTTGAGATCGCCGTAAACGCGCAGTCGGACCAGTTAGCTTGCATTGAAGACCGAGTGGTGACGTCATAACGTCATATAAGCGGGACTATACGTCAAGGTCACTTCACATGAAAGTCAAGGTCAAGGTCAAAGGTCACAGGTCAAGGTCATATCTGCACTTTCAAGGTCACTGACCACTGTGCGTCCGGCCAAATGACGTTACCCCGTCTGACATATATTATGCTATGACGTCATCGGTAGGGTACCCCAATACAAAGGTCAAGGTTAAAGGTCAAGGTCAAAGGTCATTGGGAAAGGTCAATCCTCATTTCCCGCCAAACAGTGGCTACAGTGTTAGTCAAAGTGTAAATAATAAGTAGTATACCATATGGTGACCTTAAAGGTCAATGACCTTGAATGACCTTGACCCAAAAGTTGTGGGGAAGCCTCTTTGAGACCTCTTCTCTATGAACCTTGTCCGCCTTTAGCTTATTCCCGCCATTTTCCTGCATAATCACAGCATTTACCAATCGATCCCAGCATGGCCAATATTTGACCTTTACGACCTCGTTTGACCTTGAAGATATTGACCTAGGTCAATGAAAATTGGGCATCATGTAGATCACCATAGCCCCCACCCACCTACCAAGTGGCGTTTTTCTAACCCTCTTAGTTTCCGAGATCTTATGGGGGGCCTACCAGGCCCCCTCCAGTGCGCGTTAGTGCCAGACCCCCTCCAGTGCGGGTGTTAAATCGCTCGACCATACCATCTGACTCTGGTCTCAATGGTGTTTTTCGCGTTTTCCTAACGCCCAGTAAGTCACAACACGCCTTGAACACTTTGGACTGAAAGCTTCCTCCCTGGTCAGAATGTAGCTCGAATGGCACCCCGAACAGTGAGAAAAAGTTATCCACCAGAGCGCGAGCAACGGTCTCTGCCTCCTGATTCGGTATAGCTATCGCCTCAGGCCACTTCGTAAAATAGTCCATAGCTACACAGATATACTTGTTTCCGGAGGTAGTTGTGGGTAACGGACCCGCAATATCGACTGCAACGTGTTCCATTGGAGCCCCAGAAACGTAGAGCTGCAGAGGTGCATTTCCTTTCCTTTGGGGCCCGTTTTTTAGCACAGCATGTCTGGCATGCACGGCACCACTCCCTGACATCACTTCGCATGCCCATCCAGTAGAAGCGTTGTCTTAGTCTACCAAGTGTAATTTTGGTAACCAGATGACCACTGGATATGCTGTTGTGTTGTTCCTGCAAAACATTTGATCTGAGCTTACGCGGCGTGACAACCTGCCAGTGAACACAGAAGCCATCTACAGACTCCCATTTGTGCTGGAGCACACCAGATTTGACCCTGAGGACATTCCAACGAGACCACAAGTCTTTTGTCTCAGGGCTGAGACAGCTAATCTCATCCCATGTGGGGTCTGACCTCGTCTTTCATAAGGTGCCGAAGGATCGGATCCATACTTTCGTCCTCCAGCTGGGCTTGGCGTATTTCAGCCAAGGAAACGCCCTCATGTGGAGAGCCACATTCCTCGTTCCCAACAAGGAGTGGCCCCTTAGAAGACTCCGAATGTCCTGGAGTCGGAGACGATGAAGATGAAATCGTATGCTGTGGTGTTACCTAGAAGTGCTCTTAGGTATGGCTGTGAATGATGGTTTTCAAGATGGTAGGACCTCGTTTCGTATTTCGACGAAGATACGTTGTTTCCTTAATTGTCGATTTATTTGCACCTGGCGTTGTGAACAGGTGATGCAACTTAGCCAAAGCTCCAGCACTCTCTTGTCAGCAGTTGACATTATAAGTCCTTCCTCACTCTACTGACATACTATCTTCTGCAGCACTGTGGGCCTCTGCCTCACTATGAGCTGAGCTCATCAGTCTGTACTCACAACTGCTGATCTGTGGCTGTCCTTGCACACACACTGGTATCTCACTGTTCTAGTCTAATCTGTCCACTGAACTGTCTCAGCTGCTCTGAGCTGACTCGGTATGGTACTGCCTAGGACTGCCTCTATCTGAATGCATCTACTACAATGAGGGACGCTAGCTCAGCGCTCCTTATATACGCCGAGTCGGCAGGCTTGGTTACATACGCCGACCAATCACAACACAATACTTCACAGGCGACAGAGTATGGTTCGATGCACTGGTCTGGAAGCTGATGAAATGCTGATGCAATCCAAGGCCAGACAGGTGGGGTGACACCAGCCTCAGATCTCGTGAGCCAATGAACGTTCGATACGTCATAGGGCGTTGGCTGGGGTGCATCGTACGATGGACCGGTGGTCATGAACCGACAGGCTACTGCGCAGTAACAGGCAGAGCTCTTTGTCTGAGTGCGACTGCACTTTTAACGGGATGGGGACGAAAAATGAATACGCATACTAGAGGACCATTAATTATCGCGTCATTTAGCAATTAAAGTGAAGTAGTAAATAAATTTTCGTTACATGTGGAGACACAGCGGAAGACGGGCGAGATTTCTTTTTCTTGGACCCTGAGCATTGAGCAGAGCCTGATTGCCGTGCAGACTGCAGACTTCTTCCTTTGGGCTGCAGTGGCGACACGCAGCATTGCAGAGTCGTCGGCTAAGCGCATCTGCGTTGTGATGGGCCTTCCTGGTCGGTACTGGATCTGGAAGTCATATTGGTCCATACGCGCAATCCATCTTGCCAGCTGACCTTCTGGCTCTTTCAGAGTTCGAAGCCATTGCAGGGCTGCGTGATCTGTACGAACCAGAAATTGCCGTCCATACAGATAGTGATGGAAGTGTTTCATACTTTCAACAATTGCCAATAACTCTCTTCGAGTCACACAATAGTTCCGTTCGGGACTGATCAGAGAACGACTGTAATATGCTATGACATGTTCTTGTTCGTCTAAGATTTGTGAGAGGACCCCTCCTATGCTGCAGTTGCTTGCGTCAGTGTCAAGCACAAACGATGCTGACTCTACCGGGTAAGCCAGAACTGGAGCAGTCACCAATACCTGCTTCAGAGCTTCAAAAGCATCTTGGCAATCAGATATCCAGTCAAACTTCTGCCCTCTCTTAGTAAGTTGGTGTAGTGGTGCTGCTAGCTGCTATCTTCTTGACGAATCTACGATAGTAGGTACACAAACTCAGGGAACTGCGAAGCTGTTTGACATCTCTCGGCACAGGCCAGTCTTTCACAGCGCTTGTTTTCTCTGTATCGGCGGCAACCCCTTCAGGAGAGACTATATGCCCCAAGTATCTCACCTTTCGTTGAAAGTGAGTGCACTTCTTAGGGCTCAACTTAAGTCCAACAGCACGCAGCCTCTTGAATACTTCGCTCAGGTGTTGAAGTTGTTCCTGGAACGTTGTTCCCATGACAATGACGTCATCGAGGTACACAAGCGATGTTTTCCACGCAAGGCCATCCAGAACTTGTTCCATAAGGCGCTCAAACGTCGCAGGCGCGTTACATAGCCCGAATGGAATAACCTTGAACTGCCAGAGCTTGGACCCGCTCCCGGCAGAGAACGAGGTCTTTGGCTTGTCCTGGTCAGCCATTTTTACCTGATGGTAACCTGATTTCAGGTCCAAAGTTGAAAACCACTCACTGCCAGACAATGCATCGAGAGTTGTATCGATTCTAGGAAGCGGATATGAATCCTTTACAGTGACCTTGTTGAGTTCCCGATAATCGACACAACAGCGAAGGCTACCATCTTTCTTTTTCTCCATCACGATCGGGAAGGACCAAGGACTGCTGGAGGGTTCAATGATGCCTTGGTTTTCCATTTTAATTAATAATTTTTGGGGTTTAACGACGCACCAACTGCCAGGATCATACGGCGTCGCCAACTCTCACCCTGTTGGGAGGGATTTTGGGGATCAGATTGACTTATTTAGAGGCTCCGCCGGGACTTGAACCCTTGGTTTTCCAGGTCTGAGATCATTTTCTGGGCTTCATCACGCCTTCCTAGCGGGATTTTCCTTGGTGGGCATTTAATTGGTCGTTGACCACCTGTATCAATGGTATATTCCGTAATATCAGTGCACCCAACATCCGTGTCATCCTTCGAGAATACACCCACGTATTCAATGAGAAGATCCTTCAGCCTCTGACTCTCCACATCTGTGAGTTCTGATCGACTTCGTTCGAACACGTCTGCGAGGTGCTCTGGCAAGTCGATGTCAGGCTCACTGGAGATAGAGCCCTGAACACCAACGCTGAGGATTGGTTCACATATCCCCAAACTTGTGCCTGCCGGTAGGTGAACAAACCTGTCCGAGATGTTGGCCATCAACACTGGAATCTGGTCTCTGCCACCATCGCACAGAGTTCTCCCCACTAGAATGCCCCCATCGAGAACCCCAGATGCCTCAATCATTGCTACATCGGCATTGCTGTCGTCACCTTTTGGGCAGTGGATCACCATCTCTGACCTTGGAGGTATTCGTATTGGTTCACGTGTGAAAACTCTGAATGTGTGCTCTTCAACGTCATCATGAACCACCAATGGGACCCGATCGTGACCCAAGATCAGCTGCGAATTTGGGATATCGATTCGGCAGCTGTGTCCAGACAAGAAGTCAAGCCCGATGATACACGGGTCCTGGATGTCAGCCGCGTAAACAGAGACCCGTTTTACAACGCCCTCAATTTTCAGCTCGATTACGACTGGACCCCGCAAAGGCAGTGTGTGACCCGTCACTCCACGTAATTAGACATCTGATCTGCCGAGGTCCATATCCTCGAGCAGGTCAGCTCTCACCAATGACTTCGTGGAGCCAGTGTCGATGAGCAGCGGGTGGGTTCTGCCATTTATTGCTCCCATCACCCTCAGGGATCTAACATCGGCTGATTTTGACCAATGCTCAACATCAGGGCTTGACATCTGTTCAGCTGATGAACGCCCTTCATCACCAGCTTCACCTAGTTTCCCTACTGGGCTACGCCGCTCGGTTCATAGTGATGCACTGGTTCGGAAGCTCTATGGCGCTGCTGGCAGTTACGCTGAATGTGACCAAGTTTCCCACAATACCAGCAAAACACACCTGGACCCCTTTGAGGAGCCCTAGCCGGAGGCTCGGCCCGTGTCTGCCTCGATATTCCCGCAGCTACAGTCCGCTCCAAGTGGCCTAGCCTCTCTGAGATCGCATCAAGTGTTGGTGTCGCACCACTAGTATTTGCTACTGCTATATGAACTTTTAACCCAGTGTTACCACTGAAGCTATCTTTGCGCCCATACGACTTCTGGAGAGCCTCGATCCTCTGGGCGCAAGTCAACGCGTCAAGAAGCGTTGCTGGGTTGGTTTGCATGACAGATATCTGCATGTCTGAGTTGTTCAATGCTTCAACAAATTGGTCACGGATCAGCCGGTCAAGAAATTCAACGAGTGCCCCGGGGTATGCCAGCGTCCCCAATCTCTTGACATCGTATGCGAGCTCAGACAGCGTTTCATTTTGATGCAATGCTCTATCTCTGAACTGGGCAAGGAATAGTTCCTCTTGGTGAGGAATCCCAAAACGCTGGTCGAGCGCCTCTGAAAGCATGACAAAATCCAAATCGACACCCTGTGACAGGTGGCCGAGAATCTCTAACGCTGTCCCTCTGAGGCTCGCAATAAGCTGAGTAGCCCTTTCCTGATTATTCCATCCATTCTGGTCAGCAATAGCTTGGAACTGGGCCTTGTAAGCCGCCCATGATATAGTTCCATCATAAGGCTGGGGCACAAAATGTCCCATGGAGATTGCCACCGTCGTTGTGTCAGACAGGTTCTCCCCGCCATGTTGACCTACATCAACAGCCGGCATGGAATCAGGAAGGCGTGAGCCCATCAAGTCAGTAAGTATCTGGACCTGCCTCTGTAGTTGCTCAAACTGAGAAGAATGGCTGTGATATTGATTCACTACTGAGCCGGGGGAGTGGGCTGCAGAACACACAGCTTGAGCTGTCACTGCCTCCACCTTTTCCATACGATTGGGTTCACTGAGTTTTTGGGTCTGACGCCTTGTAGTAATACCCTTACCATCCATAATTGAAAACAAACGTGGGTTACGTGACTACTTCTGACACCAATGTTACGAACCTTTTGTCTAGGGTTCGTTTGGGGAAAAGCGACGGCAGGAAAACAGTGTGTATAAAGATGGTAACTAATTATTCAAAGAAAACCGCATGGCCAAACGACATCAAACAAACCAGACCCATTCGCCCCCTAACGGTATTGTGCATACACTCCGAGACGGAACATGGCAATAGCACATCACGCGAGCCAGCAACGGGGTGAGACGGTCGGTAAAGGGAGAAGGATTGAATCCAATCGAAGCCACCAATCGGACCCGGACATGCTAGTTACTATCCAGCATTATGGCAAGAATGTAATGAGCTTGTTTCAATCAAGCCCAGGAGGAAGGAAGCCCAGAGAATCGCCCTAGGTTTTAACCCTCGCGGGCCATGATGCCCCCAGGTTTTGGGAAGCAGAAAAACGAGGCGCAGCACCGCGGTGAGGGCCACCTCCCGCATCATTTCCCATCATCCCGAAATTTTACCCCGGGTCACCCAAGGTCAGGTCACCAGACGAGGTCAACCAAGGTCACCCACTTCACTTTAGAGCTCTGTAAGAGCTACATTTCAAAGTCGATCGATTTGAAACTTCCCACTTCATGACCCCTCCAGGGTCTACAAGGTGATATCCGGGATTTTCGATTTCGTGCCCGAGGTCAGGTCACGAGGCGACCTCTCCCATTGGAAAGCATGGGGAAAACTATTTCATGATATAAAAGCCACAAAAATGATTGCAAATACTCAGACGGCTCAGAACAACGTTTTGGACACCCTTCACGGATCCCAGGGCATATTGCCCTGACTTTTCCAAGGTCATCCAAGGTCACCGGAGGTCAAAACAGTATTTTGACAATAACTTTGACCTAATTGACTAGAGCGGTGAAACAAACACCATCGTGTTTGTCTTGTCACTGGCTTTCATTTGATATACGGCAAGGTCACTTTGACCTTCGTGACCCAGGTCATATTAGGTCACGAGGGACCCTGGCGGTCAAACCACTGGCGGGAGGTCTTTACGTCCACATACAGAAAAAGTACAGGCAATTTGCTATCAAATGTAATTTACCAGGCCTCAATAGCTCTAATACATAAGAGTTATGCCCAGTTTCTTAATCATTGCATATTTGAGTGAAAATAGCCGATCTTGACCTAATTTGACCTCGGAGGTCAAACCATTACCTGAGCACTAAACATGCAAGTAATTTCACGAATTCACGCGAGCTTTCTATTGCACTTTGCAGATTTGCGCTAACGCCCATATTTTCGGAGTTAGAGGGGGCCATCGATGGCCCCCGGTGGGCGAAGGTGGCGCCGGACCCCGGTGGGCGCGGGTTAACCCACCGAATCGTTGAGATCAACTCGGAGGGAGGGGAGGGAGAGGCAGGACAGTGCGACTTACCTGGCCAAGTCCGGTCCTGGACTGACCTCCCGACCCCGCTGGCACACTGACCTCGGCTCAGCTCACGCACGCGGACCAATGAAATTCGACGACACACTAACACGGGGCGGGAACAATCGGAAACCTTCTCGAACACTCCATCCACAACCTAACACGAGAGCTAAGAGCTCAGCGCCCAATCAGTCTCGAACTCACCATCACTGAGTAACTACTAATGAAAAGCGCCTTAACGACTGAGCTAACCTGCCGAGCGACCAGAGACACAGTTCCGACGTGTCCAGTGCGCAACACTGCAATGCAAATTCAATCGCCTTGGTTATAGTAGGGTCGTTGAGAGCCGAAGCAGTTGGAGAGAAGTTAGTCTTCTCAGGCGCCACCGGAAGCACGAAGCACCACTTGACCAAACTCTCCTCCAAATTGTCTTGAGTCTCGTTTTTTGCCTGGTGACGGTTGAAATCAGGGTCGTGGCACAAGTGTAACGTTTCTACTTCAGTATTACGGTTGAATGTCGGTTGGTACTTGTGATTAGACGTCGGTTTAACGGTTAGACGCCCCGTTGGTATATGTGCAGACCATTTATACTATTTCTTTGCGTCGTGTCTTAGTTCTCTTCTTCTGAGTACGGTGCCGCTTTCCTTTGTCTAGCAGTCTGATTTATCACCGGGATAGGAGGAGCAGAGCCCATTGGAGCAGAACAGCCTGTCTGCTTGGGATGACCTAATTACATACCAGCGGAAATTAGCCATATATTGCAATGATAACTAATATTGAGACTTGTATGCTGGTCGTGGCCCCCTGATTTTAAACGTGGCTCACAATGCCAGGAAGCCATCTAGAAGAAGGAAACTTTTTCAGGCACAACACTGGCGAGCCGACCAAAAGTGAAACAGAACTGCAGACATAAACCGCGGGGAGTTATCATTACAATGAATACATTTTCTTTGTCGGAAACATGTTTTTAATAAATTTTGTCCAACTTGTTCCCAGTACGGCTGCTGGAGTCGGAGTCTCACTAAAATCCTCAAAGGACTTGTCACGGAGACCCTGACCCCACCACCCGAACGAGCAACTCCCACAATGAAGGCATAATTTAGAAGCCAAAGTTTAACGTCCCGCAAAGCACAGGGACGGCCGCCCCGCTCAGGTCACCCCCTCACCAGTCGGTTGCCAGCCGACCTACGTCGGGCAAACTATTGAGCGCCGGAGCGTCTCAGGGGAACCGATCCCAAGCCTGGACATGCACTGCCACTGCATGCTTCTGAGCAGCGGGCCGGAGCGCAACGCTCTACCAACTGAGCTAGACGGGGCGGTACATTGAACGGAGAGAACGGCTTACAAATGGTTGTGCTGTTCCCTTTTAAGTTATTTAGATTTCGATATCCCCTTTATATGATATTGTATAGTATCTAAACCATAAAAAGTGGATATATCTTGCGTTCTTCCTCCCACAATTGATCCAGCACCCTATCGGATTAGCCTACTGGGGCTCCCCATGTGAGCCTTGCTCGCCGATAAGAGTTGGTTCCTTGTCACAACAGATTGCACTGCTGTGACAAGCTCCACTGCAGTGGCGATCTCAGGCCCCCTATACACATCTACTGTCCATTATGCATTGCAATGCTAGGATAGTAGGCCATTACAGTGCGAAAAGTTTTCGACATTACGTATCTGTTAAAACGTTGATGAGCGTGATTCAAAATGCTATCAGAAAAAAATTCCCAGACTTCTTTTACCAGGTGCTAGTGAAGCAATAGGCGGTTCGGACGGCACCCCTGATAAGATTGCAAAACTGGTTGGGGGCCCTCAATCAGTTCCCTCTCTTATCGGGGACGGCAGGCGGCGCTGCAGCCGTTAGTTCCGAGGCACGCGTCTCTCTGGTCGGCTATGACTCGGGTGCGACGCGTCGTTCTGTGTCTGTCGCTCGTGGCGAGTGCACTCACCGTCTGGCGGCTGTTCACTCTCCAACATGCGACTTCTGGGGATGTCTACTCCTACAGTACCGTGTCGCTGCCCAGCGCATGTCCGGAAGGTGGTTTTGTTACCATTAACCCGACGGGTCGACTTGGCAACAAATTGTGCCAGTACGCGACATTGTGGGCTCTCTACCGGGCACCGACTGAAACCAGGCCGGCTTGGATCATGCCAGAAATGCACCGAGATCTAAGTGCCCTATTCCAGCAGCTTCAGCTCCCCGTCTTGTCGGCGGCCTGCGCGCAACAGCGCTCACAGTGGCGGCTGGTGCCGTCTGGCCAGGTGGGCCCGCCGCCGGCAGCGGCAGCAGCCAGCCCTGTGCTGGTGAAAGATCACCCGTGCTCGCTAACCAGCTTCCACCGGTACCGAGGGGAGCTGCTGCGGCAGCTGCGCTGGCGCCCGCAGCTGGCAGCAGCAGCCGAGACGCGGCTGCGCAGCCTTACGGAGCACCTGTGTCGCTCCCAGGACTGCACCTACGTGGCCGTGCACGTGCGACGCACCGACTACGCCAAACTGGTGCGCACCATGTTCAACGGCAGTCTGGTGGGCACCGGCTACCTGGAGAGGGCGCTGCAGCTGTGCCGCCGCCGCTACCGGCGCCCAGTTTTCGTCGTTTCCAGCGATGATCTGGCCTGGTGCAGGCAACATCTGGTGGCTCCCGACGTTGTCATGGTGACGGAGGGAAGCTCAGCAGGTGAAGATCTGGCTTTGATGGCGTCGTGTAATCACACAGTGATGACTCATGGCACATACGGCTTCTGGGCGGCCTATCTCGCCGGGGGGCAATGTGGTGGTACCTGTCGACTTCGGTGCACGCGATTCATACATTCTTAAGATGATGCAGCAGCTCAAATACAACGTTACTACAATATCAGTAAGAAAATAACAGGTATATGAGCAGAAGAAGGACAGAGAGACTAGTCAAGTGACAACTCTGGCCTAGACAATGAGATCCAGTGATGTGGCAATCATACGGTGTGGGGAAACACTTGAGGTCGAATCTGGTAGAGTAGAAGATTCATCTTATTTTTCACTGATGTGTACAGGACACAACTTCATTGTAAGTACATAAGGCTGGCCTCAAGTGCACTAACTATGGCATAGACGTCTACCCCGATCGTCATTGTGTTCCTTTTGCTCCAAATTATGTTTAGCTTTTGTTGTGTGACAAAATTGACCAGAAGAAAGACATTTCACAACTTTAGGACTTTTGAAATTTCCTAGTTAAAAACGAAATGCCAATCCTTCAAAAGAGGAATTGTGTCAGAATCTATGGTTCACAAGTGTCAGCAGGGTCTACCATGAACCCCAGCTATTCATTTGACTTTGATCCTCAGCTTCCAGGCCTTCGTGGTGGATAATGTTGTCACGCTTTCTGATGCAATCGCAATGAAGCTGCTTCCACCTTTCTGCTCTGAACCAGCCGGTATTTTTGTAGTCTTGGTGACCCTCTTCACTGCTCTCGGCATCGGTGGTGCGGCAGGAAAGGGTGGACTGGAAGCGTCACCTTATGAAGGCCTCTACCTTGTCATCTGTGTGAGAGGAGAGGATATTTGGTGCAATCTGTCGTTGGTAATGCCTTTTAGGTCTTCCAGGTTTCAAGCACGGATGTTTCGTCAAAGAGTGTTGGACTTCCTGACAATTGTCTTATCCCTGGGCCTGGAAGCCTTCTGAATATTAGAAGCTCCTCTACTTCCTGCCTTCTCCCCTTTCTTATCATAGAACCCCAACATGGCCAAGAGAGCACACGTAAGATACTTGTGGTAAAATTGGAACTGCCTTAAAGGGAATGTGGCACCTTGGTCGAATCCTGGAATTTAGTGTAATTAGGGGAACTTATAGCCGAAAATTAAGGAGGCGTCCATGATTTCACTGAAAAATGTCCAATAAGCTCAATATTTACAACATGCGCGCAAAAATCGGCCGCCCGGCGCGCCCGGCCGTCGTCGGCGCGGCTTCCGGTGCGTGAGCATAGGCAGTGATTGCCTCGGGAGCGTATGAACTCTTGCAATCCTGATTAAAGGTGGGAAATAAAAGCAGAAAAACACGAGTTCACCAAAAGGGTGAAATCAATGCAATTTTAATTCCGTTAAGGGTGTACGACTCACCATATCGTAGCGTTGCCCATAAAATTGATTACGGATGTGTATCATACATTTGGATTCTGAAATTAAAAAGACTTGTGCATTTGTGTAAGCTTGGGCTGTTTCGCGTGTTGAAAGGACATCCTATCCAACACGGATGAACCTTGGCTACAGTTGTACGGTCTCCACGCCGGTTTGTGCGTCAGAGCCTTTATGACACGCGCAAGGTGTCAGATGTCCAGTGCGCAGCTCATGAAGCTGGGAGCACATTCTCCACAGCTAGTATGACATTGTTACTTGGGCAGTTGGGTGTCGAATGGAGATAAGGCATGGCTTCAAAGAGGGTACTTGGTTTTGGACGCCAGGTTTTTGCTGTCGGTGTTGGTGTTCACACTTTTGCGCGACATAGGTATTCATCTTCTATTTTTCTGTGGAAATACTTCTTTATTGTATTCAGGTTTTGGATTCGAGTCACGGGAAGCGTGTTCCAGTGGGCAATAGCCATGTACGGCAAGGCACGCTTCGTACTCGCCAGTCGACATCGAGGCAGTTGGAGCTGGATGTTCGAGTTTCTAATCACCCTTGCAGAGACACTTTCCCTTGATGGTAGCATTGCCTTTAGGGCTGCTGGAGATTGGTCGACGTGAGCTAACTTACATATTTTAAGGCAATCGCGTTCAGCAATACTGGTTTCGATATTATGCCAGCCAAGACTCCCGAAAGCTGGTGTGATGTGTTGCCTTTTTCGAGTGCCAGTGATAATTTGAGCTCCAAAGCTGATCGCCTTTTGCACCCCTACCCAGCTGGGTCTTGGTTGCCCCCTCCCCAAGCCGGGAGGCAGTATCCGACATGTGGAAGGACATGGACCTGGATGATTAGATGCAGGGCTTCGGGTGTGAAGTGATGACGAAATCTGCTAAGAGTCACCAAGGAGCCAAAACATTTTTGAACGACCTTTGAAATATGATGTTTCCAAGAAAGCGTTCGGTCGATCACAACACCCAGCAGTTTGATTGTTTTAGATGGAGGTAGGAGAGATCTGTATCCGGAAGTCAGATGTGTGTTTCAGAGAGGCTTTGGTTCCAATGAGGATAAAATCAGTTTTTGACGCGTTCATTTTCAGGAATTTATTCCGAAGCAGGTTTGGAGGGCATGTAGCGTTTCTTCAGCTCGCCTCTTCAGTTCAGCTAGGCATAGGGGTGTCGGAGTGCATTCATCAATGACCTGGGTGTCATCGGCGATGATATCAGCTTGCCACATGGTATAAAAATCGACAGGTCATTGGTGAATAGGCTGAACAACATTGGCCCAACCAATGCGCCCTGTGGCACCCCGTGGGTCACTGGTAGTGTACCAGAGCCCCCTCTTATTTTCTGCCATCTCTGATCCAGGTAGCTTCCAAACCAGTGTGGAGATATTCCATACCATCCCAGTTTCTCCAGCAGAAGATCGTAGATGACACTGTCGAAGGCCTTGCTGAGATCGATGGCTGTTACTGAGGTGACGAGGCCATCATCCATGTTTTTATGGACGTGATTGACAAAATCGAGCATGGCATCTTCTGTTGAATGGTGAGGACGGTAGGCATACTGCGTATCAGCCAGGATAGAGTTTGAGCTGAGATACTTCATACGCCATTTGCAGACAATTTTTTTCGGCGATCTTTGACAGCACACTGAGCAGAGAGATAGGCCTATAGTTTCCAGGTGAAGAAGGGTCTCCAGACTTATGTATAGGGACAATGCATGCTGTTTTCAACAAGTTTGGGAATATGGCAGAAGATAGGGACTTGTTTATGATACGCAGTAGCACCGGAGCAAGCGCCGGTAAACACTTGCGTACCGCCATCAGAGATATGCCATCAATACCGACTGCGTTAGAATTGTTCATGTCTCGTACTGCTGCAGATAGTTCAGGAATCGTAGCTGGCACCAGGTGGAATTTTGCAGCACACACTCTTGTTGGTCTGACCACTGATGTTAGATTGGTGTCATTAGTGAGGAGGCTGGCAGCAGTGCGGGCCCCTACGTTGGCAAAATGCTCATTCAAGACGTCAGGGTCTACGGTTAGTTGATCGTTGTCATCAATGCCGCTTCCTTTGTAGAATTTGCGCATTGTGGTCCAGAAACCTTTAGCATTCATTGAGAGTAGCTGCCTGCAGTTGAAATCTCGGTGACCACGAGACGGCAGACTTTTCACTTTATTGCGCAGTTGACGGTATTGGACGAGCTCGGCAGGTGGATCCAAATCTCTATAGTCACTTTGCCAATTTGCTGAACCAGGACTTCAGCCTTGTAATTGTAGCATTACCGTTGCACGGCTTGAATATCCTTGAATAGTGACTCTCAATCACGTGTGATATCAGAAGGACCAGCCTGCAGTACTGGGTTGGTACCCTTTGCATGTGTACCCCAAGCCCAAGCTTTCAGCTGATGCGCCTGCCGTATCTCCTCACCTAGGTCTATATTTTACCTAGGTCCTCACCTAGGTCCGTCTTAGATCAGATAAAGCTGAAGAACCTGACCTGATAAAACTGATCTAAGACGGACCCAGGTAAAATATAGACCTAGGTGAGGACCTAGGTAAAATATAGACCTAGGTGAGGAGATACGCCAGGCACATCAGCTGAAAGTTTGGGATTGGGGTACACATGCATAGGGTAGTGACCCAGTACTGCAGGTTGGTCCTTCGGAGATCACACGTGATTGAGAGTCACTAATCAATGATATTCGAGCCGTGCAACGGTAAGGCTACAACTACAAGGCTGTAGTCCTGGTTCAGTAAATTGGCAAAAGTGATAATCACTCTCTCTAGGCTGCCACTAGTCAAGTGCGTGGACTTTCCCAACACAAAACTGAAGAAGCAGCCTAAGATAGTGACTCAGGACGCCATCGAGAAGCTAGAGCACGACAATACAGACTCTAGAAAAGCACAGGGCTTTTGACAGGAATTTTAACCTCAAGGTGGGCCGGAAAGCAAGCGAACACCCGCACCACCGTCAGGTGAATCATCCCACAGTCATTGCAGAGTCTACCACCCGGGCTGTTCCAGTACAAATCGACCAGGCACCACCTGGATTGTACATTAGGGTGTGTCGCATATCGCAGTCGCACGTGCTCCTATTATTTTCTTTTGCCCTGAGCGTGTATAAACACGATGGCAACACTCATTTTGTCAGAATTTTTAACCCCATCCAGCGCAGAGAGATAAGTTTCCCCCATCTTAATGGCTTGGCGACACTAGCAAACCTGGTGGCGGAAACAGGTACTAATGCGTATATTTTTGCTAAGCTAGTTAGGAGCTGTCCTCAGAGCTCCGAAATGTTTCAAACAACTTTAAAATAATATAATAAAGTTTGGGTTACTATTTTTGGGTTCAACTGTTCTACACTGACCGCTAAATAGCCTTCCTGCGGCCCTGCGCGGTGCCGCCGGAACCGGGATGACGCAACTGTTTTGAGTTTGACTATGAAACTGATGGAAGGACTACGTGTTTTGACTATGAAACTGATGGAAGGAATGCGTGATGTCACCAGCCATCGATTCCAACAGACTGGAGTCTAATATCAGATGTTATATTTGGTGTTAGTATGGTTCTAATATCAATATCGCCTCCACCTAATGTCACCGGCACGCAAACAAGATACTGCAGTTGGGCTTGTTCGAGGCGATGCACGACTAAGAATAAACACACGGTGGTTATTCTAAATCGTGATATATTCTGAATTTTAAGTGTTCTAACCAGTGACGGATCCAGGATTTCATGGAGGGGGGTGGGCTCGGGGGCCCTAACCTCCCCTAACATTACCTCGGAGCAGCCTCCGGCTATGCATTTACTATAGGCAGTCTGACATTTCGGGAAGGGGCTTGAGCCCCTTAGCGCCCCTTGTATCCGCCACTGTTTCCAACACACCTGGCTGAATCTTATACCGCCATCGCAAAACACGCAGGCAAAAGTTGCACGTGAGTATTGCATCCCCTGCGCTGTGCTATTATTGTGTTCAATAACTGGCCCCGACTGTTTGCTAGAAGCGAACACCAGCTGCTGACGGTGGCGGAGTCAGATGCAGATGAAGCCGTGCCACTGATCTTCCACAACTACTGCCTTGGCGGCCTCTGTTACCACCTTCACCGTACGCTCCACCGCCACCGTTTGAACCGGGTAGGCTTCCACTTTCAGCGGTTAGCTACAGATCTCTTCAAACTCCTCGTTGCTGAGGCCAGTTGTAACAGGCGGCTGAGTGATGGGGTCATGATCCCAGTCAAACAGTTCCATGATGCTGTCGGCTGCGAGGTTTTTGACTGGCAGAATGCAAGGCCGGACCTTTGCATTCAGTTTTCGGCGACACTCTTGTATGGCCAGCCCGGCCCGACTGCGCGCCGTCTCCTCCCGGTCAGCAGTCATCACCAACAGCACCGCCTCCGGGTGTGCCCGGAAGGCGTTGCGCTGTACTCCTGACCTGATGATATCCTGCAGCTGGCGCGGCAGGGCTCGGATCAGCTGTAGACTGTATGCGAGGTTCGTGGGTCCTTCAACAACTCCGGATCCGAAACCACATCGGGACATAGTGCCCAATCAGGAACTTTACGATCTAGCTCAGTGAAGCAGCTGTGGCCATGAACAAGCGCAGCAGTCTTAACGCAAACGTTAGCTACGAACGTAAAAAGAGAAGCAATGGAAGATGAAGGAAAAGTGTTTATGATACATGATGTACTACATTTCTATTTGTAGGAAGCTGTCTAACGGTTAGAGGCCGGAAACCCAGGGAAAATGTCTAGTTTTGCTTCTCAAGGGCATATTAAACGGTAACAGTAACTGGAAAAAGAAGGAAACAATGGTTAATAATATGGAATGGAACAGGAATAATGTTTCCGCCACGTAATACGAAAGGGGACAAGGAGAGAATGGTTTTGAGGAGAGTTGGATAGCAGCAATGCCTGAATAGGTTCAAATGATCATTATATGAGACATTCAAGTCAAAGTAACGCAAATCACATCGTGTTCAATTCCAAAGTTCAAAGCACAGCGTTGCAATGGCTGTAGCATCAATATTCTGAGCGGAACTGGGTTTGGTTTCCGCCAGTTTCACAGGACAATGTTTCAATGTGCATCCTCATTGAGGCATACAGTTTAAAAGTAGGCAAGATCATTCCATTTTCAACAGTAGAAATTCCAAAACCATGTTTCAATGACAGTCACAAATAAATATCTGAACCAAGTGCGCCAGGCTCAGACCCCAGTAATTTCCCTGAATAGGATGCAGCTTGTTCTGTCACCGCACATGCCTACCTGTATGAGAGTTGGTGGCACCTTTCGACCTGTGCAATTGGTGTGCCATTTGCCCAAGTAATGGCTTACACAAAGAAGTGAAATGCAGCGTATCGCTGCATTTTCTGCCACTCAGTCAGAAGGATGCTTAACGGAAAATGTGCCGATACGGAATCCACCTTCGTTTGCATTGGGCTAGCCCTGGTCGTCTTTTAGTGCGTCAGTAGGAATACAAAACGTATGCAGTGCAGGAATATGAAAAATAGGTACTTATCCCTTAAAAATTCAACATCGCTCGAACCACTCCCATAAACTATCCCTGTTTCAGTGCAAAAGCGAGACAATCGGTCCTCCGTCTCCCGGTAGAAATTTGAGAGGGTCGTGGCGCATAGGCAAACGAAATATTTGTCTAAAATTTGACTTCAATTGAATCTTAAATTCGTAGACTCGCTTAATCATACTTTTATAATGTTTTCCGGACCAAGATAAGAACAGTGACGATGAAAATAGAGCGTAACGTCGCTAGTTCCTCTGGCCACCACCAGGTGCGCTGGTATCGCCCATTGTTAAGAGATAGGCAGACCTTGTTCGGCTCTGCGCAGGATGGGTTTTACACGCCCATTGTTAAGAGATAGGCAGACCTTGTTCGGCTCTGCGCAGGATGGGTTTTACACGCCCATTGTTAAGAGATAGGCAGACCTTGTTCGGCTCTGCGCAGGATGGGTTTTACAATTTCATGGAAATAAAGTTTATCATCGGGTTTCTTTGTGTTCAGGGCAAAAGAAAATCATAGGAGCAGCTTGATCTGAAACAATTACCCGGGATATGACACAGCCTATTGTACATGCATAGCACAGTCTCAGATCTCGTTCCAACTTCGCACACAGGGCTATCCGTGGCGTAGAATTCAGTTTTGAGAATATTTCTTTTCTCAAATACGGGTTTTGGAGCTACAGCTTTCTGAAAGTCGTGAAAATCCGTGTTTTTGGAAAAACATAGTGGCACACAATCATTATTTTCTGTGTATTCCTTCGGTATGGATGCTCATTTAAAACTTGATTGTATCTAAAATTATATTATCCAGCTTTGAGAAGTTTGTTTTTCAAAAATATGTATTTTTAATATTTTAGAGAATTGTGTTCAATTTTTGAACAATTTTTTTATAAGTGTGGCCAATGATTCACCTTAAAATGATATAAATAAAAACGTTTCTCTGTGCCTGTGCTTTTTAATAACATCAATGACATTTTGCGTTCTTGAATTTATTGATGCCTAATCAGCCAAAGAGTGAGGCCAAGCGCGCGAGAATGGGCCGCCCGGCGCGCCCCATCGATAGCCGACTGGCACTTCGGCCAACCGACGACACGCACGCGTGTGGTGCTCAGCGGAGACAAAGGGTTAGAAGTTTATTGCTATGGAAACATGCATCTACATAAGCACATGGTATTGTGGAAATTTTCAAATGGTAGGGTGTTCCGTTGACAAAAACATTTTTTAGTCTTCCTTTTTCTTTCATCTTTAGTTTTCAGCTGCAGTAAAGTTTCATTGAGAGAAAGGAACGTAAACAGCATACGTTATAAAGTATGTATTTTTAAGCAAGGTGGACTCAATATTATTCAGGTCTTGGGTTGAAGTGAATTCATAGCTAAAGGGCTATGTTATGACAGTAGTGTATTATATTTAGTGGCATTTGGATCGGTTTACCAGCAGAGAAGGCAGATGAGGCTGAATCAATGTACCAAAAGACAATTCCCATTTCTATTGAGGCATAAAAGTGACCTACTTTGGTTCACAGTTTAGATAGACGTTCCCACATGACGTTTGCCACTTCGCTTCTGAAATAAAATGACAAACCCCAAGCACATCCTATTATGTTTCGAAAACAGTAATAAGAAATTGAAAGCACAGAGCGAAGAATAGACAAAATTCAAAGGATCATTTCAACCAAAAGCCTATCTGTTCTGACGGTAGTCCCGTCCAGCAGCGGCAATACATGGGAAACATCGACTTCGGCTGGAACTGTTGGAGCGCCCAGTGAGTCAGTCGATGATGATTGTGTCTCCGCGGCGAGCAGCTCTTGAGTAACTGCCTCCGGCTGCTGTCTGGTTCTTCTTTAGCGATTGTGACATTTTGCGGATTTAAATTTATTATTTCTTGTAAGTTAGCGTCTTTTACGGAGAACACTCGACGGGGTCAGCACCAGAGGTTCTATTTTTGGTCCCGGCGTCCCAGAGCCGGGACCGGATGCTGCGCCCGGCTGGGATTTTCCGGGATCAATTGGGTCTGTACCGGGATCGTGCCGGGACCTCTGAGGGTTGGAGAGCGTAATAATCTTAGCTAGGGCCTGTGTTCCTAGGGGCCCATATCATATTAAGATTAGTAAATTTTCAACCAATTAAGTTAGTTTCCCTTAGCATTTGATGTTGGAATAGCCTGATATGGCTAACTACACACACGTAAATTGTCTTACTTAAACCTATATGGGACTGTTCATAAATGACGTCACGGGGGAGGTATCAGGCCGAAAAGTGACATATCATGGCCAGGGCTGGAGATCTCTTCTCGATCCAGGGGGTTTTGGGTGAGTTAACGCTGGCACGGCAATACAAGCTCTAGTTAAGTTGTAATAAGCTCCACTGGAAAATGAAATGAAATAACACAATTGCACATAATTCATGGCTGAATTAGAAAATCGAGGCCACTGGTTGAAACGTATAAGACAAGTCTGCAAATTATTTCCTATTTACTCGACTTTTTCAGGACCAATGCCAGGACCACGTTGGGTCTTGCCGGGACCAGTCGAGGCCCGCCGACGGTGGGACCAAGAATCTAGAAAAAGTAAATCCTCTAGTCAGCACTAGAAGTCCTCATCCCGTGGCATTCTATCACTCCTTTGTTGCGCAAAAGTGTGAACACCAGCAACTACAGCAGAAAACTGGCGTCCAAAACCAAGTACCTACCTTAAAACTATGCGTTATCTCCATTTGACACCCAACCGCCCAAGGAACAATACCATACTAGCTGTGGAGAATGTGCTCCCAGCTTCATGAGCTGCGCACTCGGACATCTGACACCTTGCGCGTGTCATAAAGGCTCTGACGCACAAACCGGGGTGGAGAACGCACAACTGCGGCCAAGGTTCATCCGTGTTGGATACGATGTCGCTTCAACACGTAAAACAGCCCAAGCTTGCACAAGTGCACAAGTATTTTTATATTCAGAATCCAAATGTTTGATTCAAATCCGTAATCAATTTTATGGGCAACGTTACGATATGGCAAGTCGTACACCCTTAACCGAATTAAAATTGCATTGCTTTCATCCTTTTGTTGAAACCGTGTTTTTCTGCTTTTATTTTCCACCTTTAATCACGATCGCAAGAGTTCATACGCTCCCGAGTAAATCTACTGTCCGTGCTCACGCACCGGCAGCCGCGCCGGGCGGCCGATTTTTTGCGCGCATGGCGTCATTCTATGGCTAATTAAACATTGATAAAATCTAGAACGCAAAAATATTGACTTTACTAAACAGAAGAGATATATGTGCACACTTTTTCTATTGGTACCTTTAACGTGCATTACTGGCCACACATAAAAAAATCGTTGGAACAAATGTTCAAAATATATCTAATTCCTTTTTTAAATTTCGAAAAAAATCGAGATGCTCTAACTTTGGTTGTTACATGCTCAATCTAATCCCGTGTCATTTGAAGCTAAGAAATAAGCGTTAATGCTGAAAATAACCGTTTGTATCACCATGTTTTGACGAAATCGGCGATTTTCACGATTTTCTTCAAGCTATAACTCCGAAACCGTACTTCTGAGGTCCGAAATAATCTCAGATCAGGATTCAACGCTCCTGAAAACCCAATGGACGAAACTGGAACGAAATCTGAGACTATGCCATGTAGGGGCCTGGTCGATCTGTGCTGGAACGCCCCACCTACAAATGTCCATCTGAAGCTCTAGCTTCCATCTGCGGAAACTTGCCTGTTTTTCTCACCTAAGTCTATCTGCTAGTCTCCGTCAATATAAAACTGGAGCACCAGCTGGAGAACAGAGCTAACCCTTTTCTGCATGTGGTGCGTCTTGTAGAGATACACTGCACGGAGGAGAAGACGGCCACGCGGCCTTTAAAAGGGAATGTGACACCTTCATAACGTGATTTTAACTGAGATAGCCAAGTTGTAAAGCAAGTCGGAAAACCCGGTACTCAATATATCATTTGCTTTGAAACTCGAGATTTGCGTAGAAAAAGCTAAAATCTACCTGAAATGTACCCCTCACGTACCCTAAGCAGCAAGCCTAAGTTATCATTGCTGTTGGTGTGACGACATATGGTGAAGTCACGGTGGGTATCAGCCAATCGAATCCCTTGAAGCGTATTTATTATTTTAATGGTTGCCAGACCATGACATCATTCACAGACAGATACTTCTGTTCTTTCTCTGGTGGAGCATTTTAAAAGTCAAAATATTGAGCTTATTAGACATTTTTCAAAGAAATCATGGACGCCTCCTTGATTTTCGGCCAAAAATTCCCCTTAGAACACTAAATTCCCGGATTTGATCAATATATGCATTTTGTGTAATTTGGCCTTGACCTGACCTCAGGTCAGGTCAAATCATTGATTTGACCTAGCAAGGTCATATCATATATCATTAGATTTAACTTGCTGCAAGGATTCATACAGTTCCAGTTATTTTGCTCTATCTTTACTTGTTCAGATGTAATGACCAAAAACCTCTATTTACATGTTATCCCTATGACGGTATGTTTTGACCTCTAGTGTCCTTAAATGTGACCTGGCCAAAAAATGGTTCAAATATTTTTGATGGAGAAGTGAATGGGACCGTTGTTGTTTACCGTTGTTTACCGTTTTTCGCTACCTAGCGTGGTTCTAGAGATCTCAGGGGGCGGGGGGCGGGTACCCGCCACCCCCCCCGTCAAAGCGAAGGTGGCTCAGACTCCCATCAATGCGCGTGTTAAGAAAACGGGGCATAACTCTTATGCCATTAGAGCTATTGAGATCTGTTAAATAAAATTTGATAGGAAAGTTCAAGACATTTTTCCGCTATTTGGAACGTAATGACCCCCAGCCAGTGGTTTGACCTCCAGAGGTCACCTCGTGACCTAATATGACCTGAGGTCACCGAAGTCAGAAAATGATCATGCTGTATATCAAATGAAGGCCAGTGAAGAGACATATACGATGACGTTTGGTTCAGCACTCAGCTTTATTAGGTCAAAAGTTATTGGCAAAATACTGGTTTTGGCCCCTGGTTACCTTGGATGACCTTGGAGAGGTTCTAGAGAGTTTCGAGGTTCAGCGTGGTTCTAGAGATCTCAGTGGGCGGGGGGCGGGTACCGGCACCCCCGTCAAAGCGAAGGTGGCTCAGACTCCCGTCAATGCGCGTGTTAAGAAAACTGGGCATAACTCTTATGCCATTAGAGCTATTGAGATCTGTTAAATAAAATTTGATAGGAAGTTCAAGACATTTTTCCGCTAATTGGAACGTAATGACCCCCAGCCAGTGGTTTGACCTCAGAGGTCACCTCGTGACCTAATATGACCTAGGTCACCGAAGGTCAGAAAATGATCATGCCGGAAATCAAATGAAAGCCAGTGAAGAGACATTTACGATGATGTTTGGTTCAGCACTCTAGCTTTATTAGGTCAAAAGTTATTGGCAAAATACTGGTTTTGGCCCCTGGTTACCTTGGATGACCTTGGAGAGGTCAAAGGGCAAATATTGCCCCTGTGATCCCTGAAAGAGTGTCCAAAAACGTTTTTCAGAGCTAGCTGAGCATTTGCAATCGTTTTTGTGACTTTTAGATCATAAGACAGATTTTTCCATGCTTTTCCAATAGGAGAGGTCACCTCGTGACCTGACCTCAGGTCACGAAATCGAAAAGTCCTGGATATACATCTTGTAGGCCCTGGAGGGGTCATGAAGTGTAGTAAGTTTCAAATTGATCAATTAAGAGATGTAGCTCTTATAGAGCTCAAAATTTGAATTGAGGTGACCTTGGTTGACCTCGCCTGGTGACCTGACCTTGGGTGACCCGGGGTAAAAAAGTTCAAGGATGGTGGAAAAATGATGGTTTGAGAGATAGAGCCCTCAACTGCGGTGATGCGTCTGATCGTTTTTCTGCTATCCCGAAAAAAACCTTAGGAGGGGTGTCGATAGCCCCCGGCGGGGCGAGGGTTGACCTTAATCCTAAATAATCTGGAACATAAATAGAAAGTAACAGTTAATGGCTAAAAGCTCATTGATTGTAGGCGATCAGTGCAGCCTGGGTGAGTAGCATGCGTGTTATGGGTTTAGAGGGGTAAGTTTATACTTAGTAGGAGGTTAACGCTCCATTTTCCCTCGTTTTTGTCAGTGGAGAAGTTAATGCATCACAGTTTAGCTATTAAAATTGTGTCGAGGTGATGAATGTATTCCTGTTCTCGTGTTCTCTTCCAGCAGACGTGACTATCCTTCCTGCTAATAGCCTGGCTTGCCATTACCATGTGGAACGGCGACGCCGCTGCAGGGCGTAACCTGAGCTCCTTTTTCAGGCTCGCAACAGACGAGTAGCCTGCGGGTAGACCGCGTCTGCGCCGCCCCGGGCGACTCAGGTGAGCCGTCCCCCCACCCTCAGGCGCAGATCCCTGTGCACTGGCAGACCAGCGGACAGCAGCCATGGTGCACTGCCACAGCGTGGCAAACACTGGGACTGAAGGGTCGAGGTACCCATGGTGCGGGATGAGAATCACGGAATAGGATGCCCTGATAGCGCTTGGTATGCAACTTTCCATGCTTTATTCGAAACGAAAAGGGATTGGATATTTTTTCTGAACATGTTACAGGGAAAGCAGAATGGGACGAGGCAAGACTGTCTATTGAATACGTATTCCAACTCTGAATGGGGGCGGGGCAGACTTGAGTGGGACGATATGGTGTTAATGCATTGCATTGTCCCACGCAAGGGCTTCACCATGAAACTTTTACTGGGGGACGGAGCCCAAACAGGTGATGACCGTGGAGGGGGTGGACTGGTAGTGGGAGGCAAATTTTGAGCATCTGGGTTGTCTGTGAAAATACTATCCATTAGACACTTTACCAACACATTTACGTAGGTCCACGCATTTAATAGGGCAAAAATGCAAAAAGACCTAGGTCGTGTGCCAAAATGCGGGAGGGGGCGTGCTACCTGAATTTAGGTTGGAGGACACGTTCCCCGTCTGTCCGCTTTCGACGCCCCCGGTCCCATGCTATCCTGTGCCTAACGGTAACTGATAGTCTGCCCAATATGTATAGTCTCATACATGTGGGACACCAGTTATAAGTTATCTTGTTTTGTTTCCATGCGTTCTGTTTTGTTCCTAGCTCTTACATTTTATAGCTGTCGTTTTATTTAAACGGGGATACTGCGTTTTTAGGTAATGGGAAGCACCTGTGATAAGAAAAGCACCGATCAAAATATATCATTAATTATCGTAACATATCATTAAATTCGCCATGTACTTGATTGAAACACTAGCAAAACGTTGAACATCCATTTGCACGTATGCTTACACTTGCACTCAGCTATTGCATGGGGATGCGGATGAGTAGTAAATAGCGCTAGCGCTTTCCGCGCGGCTGGCCGGGGTTCAAGGCCCGGTGAATTCCCTGAACAAGCTTCAATTGTCTGGACCCTCGGCCCCTCGGAAACACTTCCATCGGGGAAAGAGTTCATGAGTCGTATAACCTTGACTGTTGGCGCGTCGATACGATAAAGAATGCGCTTTTAGTATCACTTCTTGCTTTTTGCCTATAGATTTTGCTTGACTATTTTTATATTGTTATTCAAACCGTTATAACTGTTCAGGTATAATGACGCGCCAACTGTCAAGGTCATATGGCGTTGCCAACTCCAGTCTGTTGGGAGGGGTTTTCAAGCCGTTGCCGAGACCACTCGCTTTTACTTTTGTATTTATGTTTTTTTTTTGGCTTGAGCTCCACAATTCATGTAACCCCTCGGAGTGCTGTGGGTACCGAGCAGCCTCTCGAGCCCTTATGGAACAGGCGAGTATTTAGGAGAGGGCGTTTAAAACGTGACTGGAGACCATGACAATTTCAGACTGGTGACGTCTTCTTAGAAGGGTTTGAATATTACCGTGTGTTGTCATTTTAAGCTGCAATGTGTCGGAGCTCCGGCTTTGCATGTGTTTGGGAGTTGGCTTTTGTGCAACGTCACGCTCCCCGGAGCGTCACGTCGGACCAGACCAGAGCAGGGGTGCACCAGCGTGACTGCTGTACTCCTCTCTCCCCTTCCCCCATCCAGGAAAGTCTGTAACCTGCCCCACTCCCCTATGATGTCAGTAAGTGTGGACCAACAGACCCTGGGCCAGTCCTTTGAAAACAAAAACTTCTCCAGTACATGAAGCAAAAGTTACGCTGAGCCTAAAGCTGTTGTTGACAGTTGCTAGTTTCTCGTTAGCCTACTAACGGTAGTTGATGTGGGAATGCAGTAGTAGGCTGATGACAGCCTCACCTCCACTGGAGTGTTTGTCCGGTGGCTCCGCGCCGGCTGACTCCTCCGCTGCCTTGCAGGGTGCCCGGGTGCGGCGCAGGAGAGCCGTGCTGTCCTCTGGGTTCGCGCCGTCGGCGTGGGTCCAGCGGCTCGGGTACCGACCAGGAACGCAGGACCTGTCTCTTCACACGACCGGTCCAGCACGGCTCCCAGCCGCCCAGTACTTCTCACACCACCTCCCGCACAACTATGGCACGGATGGCCGCACACCAGCTGCGCTTGCCGATGAGTTGAACGATTCTGGTAGAACTGACCCTGCTAAATTCCGTAGCTTGTACAGTGGTGTGAAGCAGCAGGAGCTGCATCTGACTGGTGACCATGTACGACAGAAGGGGACCAAAAACAGTCAAAGCGACCGTCACAACGGTCATGGTCCCGCTTTCACCGGGCACGGAATTAGCGGCCATCAGCACCGTCCATCTGAACCGACACGTGACTCAGGTGAAGGTCATCAGCATAGAAACACAATCGCTGCGAACGAGGGAAGTTTGTCTGCTGGCGAAGGTTATGGCTCAGGCTTGCAAGCTCGTCCTCAGCACTCCTCCGACGCGGCAGGGATCCCCGCAGATCCGGCCAAGCCTCGTTTCAAGATAGACCCAGTCCACACTTCCACCCAGCCGCTGAGGCCCTCGCAGCGGGATCCCAGCTCACTGTCCGGGGGTGATCCGAGCTCTCACGGGCGGCGGCCTGTAGTTCTGTACCAAGGCAGGTCGGTGCCACCGCCTCAGCGCCACCTGGCTGAACAGAGGCCGCCACTGTCGCCGCCAGACCAGCAGCCGCGGCCGCCGGCGACGTCCTTGGCCAGCCACGCTGCCGGAAACTTTGTGGTGCTGAGGGGCGGCACGTTCTCCGACATCGGCGAGACGCCGGAAGAGCTGCAGCAACAGCCGCCGCCGCCGGCGCCGCTGGGCTTCGAGAACTTCCGCGACTTCGCCGAGTTTGCAGCCGGGTCTCAGCCGGTGCTGCAGTTATCGGACCCGGCTGAGGAGCGTCCTGTGACCCAGCTAGCACAGGTACAACAGCCGACCGAACCCATGCTGGCGCTCTACTGACCGCCGCGCTGTGTTCCGCTGGATCTGTTGACTTCTTTTGTTTTGCTTTTAAAGGGAGTGCTCCACATTTATAAGGGGGTTTAGGCTGAAGTATTAGTTTTCGAGATGGTGTCGAGAGGTTACTTGTGATTTTGTTTTATTTCACTCAAAGCCCCTTAGACTAAATTTCCGCGTGTTTTTAATTTTAAAATCAAGTTACTTGTTGGACCTCTTTTCAAATATCGAAGGAATCCTTTCGATCCTCTCGGTTTCAGTGGTTGCAGAACTTTGATCAGTCTAAATCCTAAACTCTTCCCACTCAAACAAACGTCATGCTTGCGAGCGAGCCTTCTTTTGGTGTTTGATGAGATACGCAAGTCTACACCAAATTTGTTCTTGATTACAGTAAAATATTTGAAATATTTTTGTTCTAAATTTCGTAGTTAAGAATTTTTGGAAACCTGTAGTTTAAGCTACGTAAACATTGGCTGTAAAATGTAAGACATTGACTGTAAAATATTGCCACCCAAATGTCAATAGTGTCCGATTCGGGTGCTTCATGAATGAGTCTATGTGTTTACCTAGATGAAACATTTTTACAAAGTATGAAAATTGTTTGTTTGATAAATTTAGAAACTGTAAGAAAATAGAAAATGTTATTTTCAACGCCGAAAGTCACTCCAAAAATGTGGTTTCCTGACTTTCGGATTTATGCTAACTATAAAGTGTACTTTTTGGAGCTTCAAAAAATTGGAACATTCCCTTTAAGTCAATGCCAATCTCTTTGCTGTTGATGCCGTTCCTGTTGCCTCTGTTGTTTTTTTATAACGTTATTCACACGCAGTGGTGCAGAGGATGAGCCTCAATCCTAGTGGCAATACTCATGTGGGAAGAGCATATTGACTTGATTTCACGGAGACTTGTACTGACACTGGCTTGTATTCGATGGAAAGTTGTAATTTTACTATAACTGTCGCTATATATCTTTTTTATTTTAAGGCATTTGGGACCTCACTAGCCGGTTCAACATCATATATATCTGCGAACAATATAAAAGATGAATAAATATCATTGGACACAATAAGAGCGTTACAAGCGGGCCTATGGTTTTACATTGATGTCTAAGAAGATGCGTGATTTTATATTGAAGGCAGGAGGATGCTCTTTGTTCATAGGCATTTGAAAACGTAAAATAACAATAGAGAATTAAACGAACAATAAAGATACAGCGGGGAATGGTGAGAACCCAGAATTTTGGCCGGCCTTTCTAACATTCCTTGATTATTTTCAGTAATATTTAAAGACGTGAAGGAGCACAAGGGAAAGGGAAGGGCACCCCTGTCTACCTATTAATGGGTAGGGAAATTAAGATGAATATTGTTTTCCGACATTCTGAAAACGGCACAAGTGAATAGTGCCGAAGACAAACAAGGGCAGTCTGTGTGAGGTTATGACGCTATTTGACTCTGTGAGGATGGTTTGTCATCGATGGGTCTTTCGGTGGTTGGATCACTGTTGCACTGGACTTGTCATTTATTAGTGCTAGTAATTACTTATCAATATGTGGTACATGATGTATATTCCCATATATAATCCCAGCAAAGTACCGTTTTTCACCCGATCTAAGAAATAATGCGTCATTTATCATTGCAATGTGTGGAATGTTCATCCATTATTGGTGGATGGAGCATGTCTATTTTGTGCGCGTTTGGGATTTTGAATGTATTCTTCGTTGTTTTGTTCTACTAGTCTGAAATAAACTTAGGATTAACGGTATGCCGTAACGATCTGATTGGAACTTGGCTGGTCAGCTCCAGAAGCTGAGTGGTGTGATTAGCAGGTTGTGCGTTCGGAGAATGATCAGCAAAAATGGAGACAACGGCTGTAATATTGAACATGCAGCCAACGTGAAGACATTTCTCCAGTGACGGATCCAGGCATGGGTGGAGATCCGGGGGGTGGGGGGGGGGGGTCAGGACCCTCCCTGATTTGGAAACCGAAGAGAACCTGGGGGCTCAGCCCGGGTCCTACACCTCCTGCTCTCACAAAATATTTTCTGACCCATAAGTAATAATGGTTCAATTCGTGGTGCTTGTGGGATAGACTGAGTCATAATTTTATCTATCTGTCCCTTTGCATCTCCCTTGTAGATGGGTTCTAGAGACCAGGGGCGCCACGGCTTTCCTTCACGACTCTGCGTCAGGAAGAGTACGAGCACCCGAGCTGGTCTAAGGTCCCTCAGCTGAACTAAGCAGCACCCTAAGTCGGTCTTTCACAGAGGGTAAGTGATATAGTGTTGGGCCGTGCACTTACCTTAACACGCGCAGTGGAGAGGGGTCTGGCGTCAACGTGCAGTGGAGGGTCCTGAAGTCCCCCCCGCCGAGATCTCGGAAATTATGAGGGTTAGAAATCACCCGTTTTGAGGTGCGTGAGGGCGATGGTAACTTACGATATGGCCACGATAATATTTACGCTAAGTTTCATTGACCTAGCTCAGTATCATCAAGGTCAAATGAGGTTGTAAAGGTCACATATGGACCGTGCTGGAAACCTATTGGCAAATACCGTGATTATGCAGAAAAAGCGGTAATACACCAGAAGTGAACTAAGGTCATAGAGGGAAGGTCCCAATGTAACCCGATTAGATAGCGATATTTTATTATTATTCATGGTCCCTTGATAGGCGTTCTGAGCTTAGATCCTTTGTCCACCTCTAAAGCATCGTGGGAGGATTGAAATTTGAAACGATTTAAGTGGAAAATTTAATTTAGAGCCTGATCATCTTTAATCTAGTGGATTAATTTTAGCCTAGTTCTTAGCAATATTATATGACGTTATTACGTCACCACTCGGTCTCCAGTGCAGGTCAACTGGTGCGATCGGGCGATTGCAACGGTCTCGAAATGTAAGTCTGAATTTTAACCCCCCACCGGGGTCCGCGCCACCTTCGCCCACCGGGGGCCATCGATGGCCCCCTAACTCCGAAAATATGGGCGTTAGCCAAATCTGCAAAGTGCAATAGAAAGCTCGCGTGAATTCAGTAAGAAATTACTCCCATGTTTTAGTGCTCAGGTGAATGGTTTGACCTCCAGAGGTCAAATTAGGTCAAGATCGGCTATTTTCACTCAAATATGCAATGATTAACAAACTGGGCATAACTCTTATGTCATTAGAGCTATTGAGGCCTGGTAAAGTACATTTGTTGGCAAATTGCCAGTACTTTTTCCGCTATGTGGAACGTAAAGACCTCCCGCCAGTGGTTTGACCCCAGAGGTCACCCGTGACCTAAAATACCTGAGGTCACGAAAGGTCAAAAGTGACCTGCCGTATATCAAATGAAAGCCAGTGACAAGAAAAACACGATGGTGTTTGTTTCAGCGCCTAGCTCAATTAGGTCAAAAGGTATTGTCAAAATACTGTTTTTGACCTCTGGTGACCTTGGATGACCTTGGAAAAGTCAAAGGCAAATATGACCCCTGGGATCCGTGAAAGGGTGTCCAAAAACGTTGTTCTGAGCAGTCTGAGTATTTGCAATCATTTGTGTGGCTTTTATATCATGAAATAGCTTACCCTATGCTTTTCCAATGGGAAAGGTCGCCTCGTGACCTGACCTCAGGCACGAAATCGAAAAATCCCGGATATACACCTTGTAGACCCTGGAGGGTCATGAAGTGTAGGAAGTTTCAAATCGATCGACTTTGAAATGTAGCTCTTACAGAGCTCTAAAGGTGAAGTGAGGTGACCTTGGTTGACCTCGTCTGGTGACCTGACCTTGGGTGACCCGGGGTAAAAATTTCAGGGATGATGGGAAAATGATGCAGTGAGAGGTAGAGCCCTCAACCGTGGTGCTGCGCCTCGTCGTTTTTCTGCTATCCCGGAAAAACCTTAGGGGGCCATCGATGGCCCCCGTGGGGCGAGGTTAAAGCCTATAAGTAAAAAACTTGGACCAATTTTTGAAATTTGTTCACCAATTGACGCGCTCGTGCTTTCTCTCAAATGTGTCCGAGTAGCGTATTCTGGCGGCGAACTGTTCGTCGGCCACCTTGGAACAGACCATTTTTAGCATGTTAACTGGGGGGCCATTTGCCCCCCAGTCGGCCGAAATGTCCCCCCCCCCAGTGCCCGGAAACTGGCCCCCCAGTGAAATAGACAGATGACCAAAAATTTAACAAACTCAGCCTGACGAAAATGAGACAGAACACCACCTGCCAGTACCAATTTTGTTCTATTGCTCATTCCAAATTGCCAGTGCACAAATATTGTGTTAAAGCTTTCCACCAGTGGCTGTCTACTGCATCGTGCAAAAACGAAACAAAGCGTGTAGTTACGGGAAATCCCGGCAAAGCAGCCTCAGCACCAACTAATCACAACGCTGGAGATAGCTTGCAACTAATCAAACATCGTGTTCTAACCGGCCAGAAACCCAGCTAGTACAGGGGGATTGTACGATGCATAGATGTTCTCATTTCACACGCGGTCAGTGTCAGCGCTCAGAGCTTGTTCGTGGATTAGGCGGAACCCGATGTAGTAACAGCGCGTCAGACTGGTTGCTGGCGTGGTGTTGTGAAGTGCTTAGCCGATTTATTTATTTTGGTGGTGGTAGCATAGGTAAAAGTTAAATTGAGATCACTGCATGTTTTTTTCGGTAAGTTGATCAGTTGTTAGTTGGCCTTTCTCATCGATTCATTGATGTTGTAAATTGGTAAATATTATATATTCGGTCAGCCCCTCGTCAGAATCATTAAGCTGGTTCCCGGGAAACCCTTATAATAGGGAAAGAGTTGGAGGTGCCATATGACCCTGACAGTTGGTGCGTCGATGAGCCGCAAAAATTAGTAACTGGTTTTTGCACTACATTTCCTAGATGATTTGGACAGCAACAGCCACACATCATAGTAGGTATGTATGTACATAAAACTTATCTCGATTTAGACTATAAAGCACATATGTTCGATAATTCAGGAATTTACTTACCAATTAAGAAAAATAAGAGTATAGCTTATCCATTTCGAATACATTGCGGCAGAATCAGGGCTGCCAGACTGACCATTTTGTGGCTATTTCGAATTTGGGTTTTTTGTCGTGTTTGGCTGCGCGATTTTTTTCGGTTGGCCCTCTTGAAATCTGACCCTCTTTAGCCCTTTTTCTAGCAGCTGGCACCTAAGCTCCTTTTGGTTTGTTTCTTGTATAAATATGGCTTCTCCTTGGCCTTTTCCGGGCTTGAATAAGATGTTCTGACACCAATAAAGGAACAGAGCAGCAGAAAAACTGTAATGCCAGTGGAAGGGGGAGGGAAAGAACTCTATGAAAAAACACGATCTAAAAAAAGGCAACCACCGAAAATCGGACGCTAAGGATGCAATACTATAGGTGCCCTTTGGTTGGAAAGTCGATGGCAAAGTGCGCCCTCTAAGGCTCCACCCTCCCCCTCCCGCTAACCAAAATCCTAGATCACCACTGTTGAAGAACAAAAAAATCACAGTTGGAAAAGCAGGAAATATATCAACTGTTAGCGGGGATTGGTGCGGCCAAGATAATTGATGATGCTAACAAATTTTCTGCTTATATGGATAAAATCATTTGGTAGCTACGCGGGTTTGGAGGGGCACTCCTGGCTTCCTATTTACCCGTGCCCCACTAAGGGTCCGGCGCCACCTTCGCCCCACCGAGGTCATCGATGAGCCCCTTTCTAACTACGACAATATGGGTGTTAGCGCAAATCTGCAAAGTGCATTAGAAAGGATCTGTGGACTTCATTATGATTTTACCTCGCATGTTCAGGCGCTCAGGTGAATGGTTTGACCTCCAGACGTCAAGTTGGGTCACGATAGGCTATTTCTACTAAAATGCTTAACCTTCGCCCGGGTGGGGGTCTTTTTTAGACCCCCCTCTGGTTTTTACGAAGTGACCAAAAAACGGCGGCGCGCAGCGCCGCCAAACTTAGTCCAGCTGTTCCTTCATCATTTTTACATCTTTCCTGAAAATTTTAGCTCAACGTCATATCAGGTCAGGTCACCAGGCCAGGTGAAGTGACCTCACCTCAAAAATTCTTAGGACCACATAACTAAAAGAAGGGTCAATCGATCAAGTTGAAACTCATACCACATATTGAAACTTCACACCAGGAGCTACAACATTTGTTCCGGTATTTTTGATATTGGTAACCTAAGATCATGTGCAGAGCATGACCTCCCCATTGTAAATACATGGGGAAAATGACGAAATGAGCTTTTCTCAGTAAGTATGGATGGAATCAGCTTCAAACATCGGTTACGACTTGTTCTTAGCCCATTTCTGAAGTTGATGCCAAACATTTTGACTTGTGACCTTTAAAAGGTCACCTTAGGCCAAATAAGCATTTTTTGTGTTTTACTGTATAAATTTTGAATAAACTAAGATAGAACTTTTATTTTGTCACCAAAGTGTTTGTATAGTCACTGCAAGTCAAATGATATACATCATGACTATACAAGGTCAAGTTGGGTCAGACCGTTGACCTGGGTCAGGTCAAATTCTTAGATTTGACCTGGCTTAGCAATATTATACATCATTCGATTTGTATTGACGAGAGTATTGCAATGGTGCATCAACTATGGCTGCATCTTGTTTGGTTTGGAAGGTATTAGCGAAAAAGGAAGCGCCCTTATGCATGGGTGGCTATGGACATTCCCAAGAATATGCTCAATATTCAGTGACTTGTAGCTCCCTAGGCTTTGATCTGACACAAACATAAATGCAATGTAACAAAAGAGCAATTCAAGAGCTTTCAAATGGTGTTAAAAAATGCTTGTAGCTATCATAGCTTCTGAGATATATGAGGTTTTCTTAGTACACCTCATATTAGCGATTTTGACCTATTTTGACCTCTGGTGACCTTGATATTGACCTGAAAAGAAAAATGAACTAGGTATTTTCCATATCATTTTTGAAGAGCTTTCGACTGCCGTTTTGCGCTTTCTTCTAGCTCTCTTAGTTTTTAAGATCGTGGGGGTCTTTTTTAGCCCCCCATCCACCGGGGCGAAGGTGGCTCGTATCCACCACCGGGGCAAGGGTTAAGAAACCTGGGCATGGCTCTCATGCCATTAGAGCTATTGAATTTTACTATAGTACGCTTGATAGGAAAATGCCAGTGCTTCCTCTGTTAAGTGGAAGATAATGACCTCCCGCCAATGGTTTGACCTGCAGGGCGCACCTCTTGACCTAAAATGACCTGAAGTCACGGAAGGTCAGAAAGTGACCATGCCGTATATCAAGTGGAAGCCATTGATGAGACATACACGATGACTTTTAATTCAGCACTATAGCTTGATGACGTTAAAAAGTGTGGCAAAATACTGTTTTTGATCCCTGGTGACCTGTGATGACCTCAGATAGGTCAAAAGGAAAATATCGCCCCTGGAATCCGTGAAAGGGTGGCCATGAAGGTTTTCTGAGAAAGTAGAGCATTTGCAATTATTTTTGTGACTTTCAGATAATAAGACAGCTTTTCCATAATTTTTCTATGGGAGTGTTCACCTTGTGACCCGACCTCAAGTCACCAAATACAATTATTCCGGATATACATTTTGCAAACCCTGGAAGGGTCATCAAGTGTATAAATTTTCAAATCGGTGGCCCTGGTAAAAATGATACGAACATACAAAAAATGATCAGATTAGAAACGTAGCTAATGTAGAGCTCAGAAGTTGAAGTGAGGTTACCTTGGTTGACTTTGCTTGGTGACCTGACCTATTGTGGCCCGAGGTAAAAATTGTTAGCGAGGGTGGGAAAATGATGGACTAGTAACCACTGTAGAAGTAGACCCTCAACCACGGTGCTGCACCTCGTCGTATTTTTGTAATTCTGAAAAAAACCTTAGGGGCCATCGTTGTTCCCCCGGTGGGACGAAGATTAAATAGGTATTTATTTATCTATTTATTAGACATCGCGAGATATGTCCATACGTTGTACGGCTATTCCACATCTCGAGTAAAGCTATAAAACATCGGAATTGGGGGGACACAACCACGACATGCAGCTCAGTGCTCGCAAAAATATATCACAATGTAAAAAGAAGACATTAAAAATAAAAACAGCTAAAAATGTACAATCAACATTCAACAACAACACTCAACATTCAACATTCAACAACACACATTCAACATTCAACACTTTCAAAATTCCAAACCCAGACTCAGTCACGCGGCGTCCCGGTCTTCTCGCTGCCGCTCGAGGAGGTATCTTTTCAGTGTTCGCTTGAAGCGTGGGAGACCATGCTGTCTTATTGTGATTGGAAGCTAGTTGTACATTTTTAAAGCTGTGTACAAGAATCTGCGCCGCCCTGCCTCTGAACGTATCGCAGGCGTAACAATCGCTTCACTTTGCCTAGTCTGGCGTCCGAATGCGTTCGACCTAGTCACAAGATTTCCAGCGATTATTTCAGGTTCAGATGTTACAAGCACCTTCTTCACAAGCGAAAGACATTGGTATTTAAAAGGTAGTACATTAAAAATAGTTGCGTCATATCAAACTCAACCTGTCAAAAATTAGTTTTAAACAGCGATAGGTACAAGTTGTTTTTCTGTGAGTTTATGATTACTTTGAGGGGTCGTTTTAGTCTCAAATCTGACTTCTGTGATATTTATTTGGCTGTTTTAGTAAAAATAAAATTTAGACCCTTTTTGACCCTGCTTCTAACTCGGTTTGGCCCTTTTCTGCTGAAAAAGAACTTTGCAGCCCTGGGCAGCATCTACAATGCCTTAGAATATGGAAATACAAAAAAATTGGAAACATTTTAACACTAGCGCTTTTAGGTCTTATTAACGCCACCCCCCCAAATGGGGTGTTGATCCCCTGAATAAACATAATAGCCAGAACAAAAAATTCCCCCCTCCCACTGACATCTCCTTAAAAAATGCCCTGCCACTTCCCACATCCCTGGCCTGACATGTACCAACCCGTCTTTCTCGTACGCGGCGGCAGCTGCTGCGCTCCTGGTACTCAGTGGTGCTGCCATTTCTTTTAAATGGAGTAGCGGGAAATCGTGGAAGGGACGCTATGTTCAGTGAAGGTGTGTTCAGTGCAAGGCAATGTTTGGTGGCAGAGAGGTTGGTGGACACTGTGAATGACACTGGCACTGACCTTTAGTGGTTAAGACGGTAGTGTTTCGCCGTAGATACCGCGTTGGTTGCCAAGAGCAGCAGAGAAGACGAACAGGCTCAAATTTGACGCCACAAGACGATGAGTTCGCGGGTATCAGCACCGACGTCTCCTCTTGTTTCCGCCCAAGGTTTCGATGACTTTCCGCAGCGCTCGCATGGTCAGTTGTGAGTTCCATTGGGCTTGCGAAATCGGATTGTCCCCAGGGAACCGCCGATGACTGGTGATGCCTTGTAAAACCTTGCGAGAAGGAGTTGGGGGTGAAGGTGCAGTGGACGGTTCGCAGTGCCCCCGACAACACGTGTTTTTTCACGTGCTGAGCCTATCGCCGTCGTATATCTCCGTCACGTGCCGTTTGGGTGGTCACGCGGCCAGAGATATGGTAAGTACTGAGAGTCTCTGGCTCGATACGGGATGAAGTTACTGACCCAGCATGCCAGCAAATTTGTGCGCGCATTCCTCTGTAATCGTCAGTTTATTTTGTAAGCTGCCTTTCTACGATCAGTCAAGGGCCGGTCGCGCCTGGATCACAGGCACCACTCTCCTAGTCACGATGTCAGATTTGTCAGATTTGAGAGGCCAGTGGATTTCCAAAATTTTGCCACAATTTTTCTCCAACTTAGCTAAAATCAGGAAATTGTTTAACACCCGTTCCGCTGGGTTTCCGAGCCATCTCCGGCATGGTGGGGGGGGGTGGGAGTTGTTCAAACACACCCCCGAACTCGGCTCCTATGCGGGATAGCAAAAAAAACGCAAATGCTGGTGGATAGCTCATACAAATTCATGAAGAAACTAGGTACATGGTCACTTTTCGGCACAGGTCAATATTGAGGTTATGACAGGTCAAAGAAGGTGGCAAGTTAGATAAGAGTTTCGGGGCTCTAGCGTCGGACAAAAAAGAAAATAATAGAATATTCGTTTTCTAGTCCAAAAATTCCTGGTCAAAATGTGGAGAAAACGTTCACATCATCCTTTTGTTGATACCAAAAATTGCAACACAAATATATAATGTGTAAGCCATTTCATTCAACCGCAATAACACCCATAAACTCAGGTTACGGTGTGCCCTTTTCCAGTTTTCCATTCTGTGGAGCTTGTTTCATTATTCATTTATTAATGATACATGAATAAGAGACACTCGTACGCAACGTCATATTTCAATCAACTCCGGTAGAGTGTATTATATATTGGGAAATCATCTATATTTTATGTATGTACCTATCAAAGTGTCTGTTCTCGTAGTCAGGGAAATAATTTTACGTTCATTCGAATTAAATATCACTACTCGTTAGGAAGAACCATCCCACCGTTTGTAAATCACATTAGTTTATAAGCAGGGAAGACATGTTAAGACGACCGAGTTTTCACATCATATGAATGGTTTTTACCTGGTCGAAATCAGTATTGGTGCTGTCAACGCTGTCGCGCTGAGTTACACTCTGGCCCGGAGGCCCGTTACCGGCAACTTCCACCTCAGCAAAGCTCATCAGTGGTCCGAGCTGTTCGGCAGCGCGGTCTGACACCGGCTTCACGGTCACGTTGGCCTGTCCACCAGTCCAGGTGTTGATGGAGGTTTGCTGCCGCGGCGCTGCCGCCCCGGTCGCTGCGCGCCGCCAGTCGTGGTGGTGGCAGCCTTTGTGCACGTGGTGGGCCGCGCACACGTGGTGGATCCGCTTGCCGGTCGGGCTTTGGTAGTCGGCGTCTTCAACCATCCGTTGCAAAATTCGGGGATAGTCCTCTGCGTCTGGGTCCACCTTCCGGGCCTCCCCGCTGGGCGAACGCCACACCCCAGCTAGCTTCTCTTCGCCGGGCTGAATGCGGACGCCGGACGGCAAGCCTGACCGCACTAGCTTTCGCACCAGCGACTTCTCAGAGTCGGTGCGCTGGCGGTCGCGTTCAGCAGAGTTAGACGGACCAAGGGCTGCTGCCAGTCGCGCCATGAGAGGACGCTTCCGCCGTTTGCCGCCGGACAGGGAATCATGGGAGCTGCCCCCGCCAGATGCGACCGGCGTCGCCGACCGGGAGTCGTGCGCGCCGCGGTGGAACAGGTTTTTGATGCTGGCCACGAAGCGGTGGCCAGCCGATTCAGTGTGGCGTCCGCTGCCAGAGGTGCCGGCCCGCGGCTGGTCACCGGCAGTGCCAGAGGGCGGCGACTCGCGACCCCAGTGGCTGCGAGAGCTAGCTTCTCGCGGCGTTATCACGCGCTCCTGTGGGGAGCTGCCGCGCAGGGAGCTGCCTAGTCCGACCCTGCTGCTGCCGGAGCCGGTGTCGGACAGCTTTTTGGATACGTCTGGCTGTAGCTCGTCCACCTTTGACTCTGGTGTCTCCAGATTAGTGATGTCACTCTTCCGACGCCGGCGTCTCCGCTTCTTTTTGGGCCCATCTTTTTCCAGTCTTCGAGTTGAGAAGAGGGCCCGTCCGTCTCTTCCACCTCCATCAGTACGGATACGTCGCCGATTGTGCCGGCCGAAGCGCTGGTGGCTACCTCCTGCATGTGTGGCTTGATGTCCACCGACATTTCGCTCTGTAAGCCGAGAGACCTGCAAAACATAAAGACCGCGCTGTAACTGTCTGCAAAATCGCCAAAGCACGATCTTGAGTGTACTAGGGCAAAGGTTCTGCCAGTCACAGAAGGTTAAACCATAACATTTGAGATATGAGAATTTAAGAGCTAGTATTATTTTCCGATCTTGCTTGCCTCTTCATTGGCTGATACGTTATTCGCCAACATTACTGAGGTGGATAGGGGACCCAATTGGACAAACAGGGTCATAGGCGTGCAAACTCTCCCGTTGGAAGGTTTGGGAGCCAGCTGCTCCTTTCAGGAGCCGCCGGGCCAACCCGGGTCGGCTGCGTGGGAGCCAGCAGTCGACCACCCACACCGCGCCCCCGGATAGGGGACCCAGGACCTCCGATCAGGAGGGGGGCACGTTATAGGGGGTGTGGATGGGGTGTCATCCGGAACAAGGGACGCCACATCTGGGCGAAAAACTATCAGATGGGCTCCAAATCCTGTGGCTGGGGCGCCTATAACCGCATTCGATGGAACACTAGATTTAAGCCCAGTGTGCGTCAGTAGCATACCTGGGGATCGACAATGCAGAGCCCTGACCGATCTTTAAGATGGTCTCCTCGTGTTGCTCCATGTGTAGTGTCAGTAGTGACCTGTAATTGGACATATCAGTTCCTTCAAAGTTAGCATGCACAATATTAGAAACTTTGAAACATGAAATCTACACTGTGATATACGCATTATAAGAGTGAGCAGGGTATAATGGGTATCCAGAGAGTATCAGTGTGGACAAGTACTCCCATTGAATGCCCTTCAGCTCCGCTTACACCGCAATTATTCCATCGAGGTATTGCTTATTATTGATAAGCCAGGAGTAGCAGTGTGATATGGATCGAGTTGAAATGTATTTTGAGAGTGAAAGCTTTTTTCAGTGTGGGAGTGTTTGAACACCAACCCATGCGGGATAGGAACAAAACGCAAACGGTGATAGCTCATACAAATTCATGAAGAAACTATATCAGTCAATTTTGGACTCTGGTCAATATTGAGGTCGCGACAGGTCAAAGTATGTGACATTTTGAGTAGGGTTTTGGGCTCAAGCATCTGAAGAGTTGAGTTAGAATAATTTGACGCACCATTCGCTTCCCGGTCACGGCCAATCGAATGGTGTATTAAATGGCCATACTAGGTCAAAACACAAAAATCACCGACCTCAGGTCAGGTCAAGGTTATGAACCTAGCATAATCAATATGCATATCAACAAACTCAATAGCAATCAAACGCAATGATATCAAAATAAAAGCTGTATCTTCATTTCATGTAAATTTATTGACGTAAATCTAAAAATTGATTAAATAGCCCCAGATGACCTCTCAGAGGTCACAGGTCAAAAACTGCAACATGAGCTTAGAAAGGGACCCAGTATTCCATGATTTGGAGAATATGAAGGTATTCATAGCTGTATCTACACAAATACAGCCCTATTTCTGTTTCTTCCATGTATTTCCAATGGAGAGGTCATGGCCCGTAATTGACCTTAGGTCATCGACATGAAAAAAATCAGAATATATTTTCTAGCACTCTATTTGCTCATTATGTGGTATAAGTTTCAATCCGATAGATTCACTAATTTCGTACTTATTCCACCTTCAACATTCTTGGAGCTGAGGTCACTTGACCTGCACTGGTGACCTGATCTGAGGTGACCCAACGTTTAAATTTTGGGGAAAGTTGGGGAATTGATCAAGGATAAGGTGTGTCAAGTACGGTGGCGCTTTGCGCCGTTGTTTTTCGTGATAGATACGATAAGTGAAGATATGATATGCTACGGTAATTACTAGCTAATGTGCGATTATTATTACCTAAATTGTGATTACTAAACCTTCCCACAATGTCTTACCCCGACTGAAGCCTGCTGGTGCAGCAACACATAGTCCGGAGGATTTGGCGGATCAGAATGTTGAACTCGACGCTGAAGAAGTAGAAGATGACAGGATACAGCACAGAGCCGAACAGCGCCAGGTAGTGCCTGCAGAACGTCGAACTATGATATGCATATTTGTTTAGGATGCATGGGACAAAAAATGAGGATTATAACCTCAGAATAGAGGCTGAGTTTAACATGATTTGTGTATAGCACAGTGGTAGTAAATATCGTCCGTGCAGGCAGTTTGTTGCACCTTCCCCCGTCAGGCTTTTTGGATATGGTTCCAAATTGCGGCACATCCCGCGCCGCTTTGCGTAGGTAAGCGGATATTCATCGGGCATCTTAACACTCGCCCTACTGGGCCTCAAATCCACCTTTGACCCAGACGAGGGAGGGGTGCTCAAACATCCCTTCGATCTCATCTCCTTTTAGGATAGCAGAAACACGCGAAGCTGGTAGATAACCCACAATAAATAATGAAGGATCTATGTGTCACTTTTTCATCCAGGCCAATATTGAGGTCATGGGAGGTCAAAAAGGTGACAGGGCAGAGCATGATGTTCTGACTCAGGCGTTTGGCTGGGTTTAGTTGGAGTCAGTTTTTGGTTGTCGTGCAATTCCTCTCCTTACGGTGAGTCGAATAATGTATGAAATGACCATGCTAGATCAAAATGTCAAAATCACCTCACCTAAGGTCAGATCAAGGTTACAATTTGACCTAACGTAGTTCGTATACTACATATTAATCGATGCTTAATTAAAATTCAAACGTAACGGTATCAAAATGAATAATATATTACCATTTCCGGCGAAGTTATTGACCGAAGTGTGAAAACCTGCTTAATTAGATTGATTGGTCTCCACTTGTTGTAACGACCCACATTTGTGCCTTTCCCCATTGTCGTCGAGGGCGTAACCAAACGCCCAGTATAAGTAAACTGAACTCATAATGATCTACACCCTTATTGCTCCCGTTGTCTTGTCTTTGATCTGATACGGTCGTGGCTGTCTGCGGGCTGCTCGGTTATGCCGGGGGTCGCATCGGTGGTGTTTGTGCTGAGGCGAGTGCACGCGGTCCAGTGCAGTCACCTGCGGTGCCTTCGTGGCCTGCTCGAGCACACCTACCCGTGGATGCCTCAGTGGTCGGAAACGCTCCACCAAAATCAATTTACCATGTGGCGCACTGCAGAGAAAAGGTACAACAAGGACGGCAGTGCGCAGCGCCTCTGTCCTCATAAGCATGCGCATTGACGGGAGGGGAGCTGGTACCCGCCCATCCCGGGTTTTTCGGAGAAAGCATAAAAAACGGCGATGCGTAGCGCCGCCGTACTTGGCATACATTTTCTCTCATCTTCTTTTGGAACTTTTTTTTTCAAAATTTTAAGGTCAGGCCATCTCAGGTCAGGTCACCAGTACAGGTCAAGTGACGTGATCTCAAAAAAGTTTAAGATAGCCTAAGTCGGAACAGGGTGAACTTATCGAATTGAAACTCATATTACATAATGAACCCACAGAGTTCTCTAAAATGTGTTCTGATATTCTTGATATCGATGACCTGAGGTCAGGCACGAGCCATGACCTCTCCATTGGAAATACTGGGGAAAATTGTTTTAACTGAATAACTTAGTACGGTGATAGAGCGCTTATTTTAACGGCATTAGATTTGCATTGTCTGTGCGGTTCTAATGATGAGCGTTTAACCTAATTTGATCTTGACCTGACCTCAGGTCAGGTCAAATTCTTGATTGACCTAGCAAGGTCATATTATACATCATTCGATTAGACTTGCTGCGAGGATTCCAATGATATAATTGGTTTTGCTCTATCTTTACTTGTTCAGATGAAATGACCGAAAACCTTTATTTCCATGTTATCCCTATGACGGCATGTTTTGACCTCTGCTGACCTTAAATGTGACCTGACAAATTGTAACAATATTTTTTATGGAAAAGTGGATGGGCTACCCAACGCCGTTTACTGTTTTTCGCTACGTAGCGTGGTTCCTGAGATCTTGGGGGGGGCGGGTACCCGCTCGCCCCCGTCAAAGCGAAGGTGGCTTAGACCCCCGTCAACGCGCGTGTTTAGTCTCCAAAAAACCCGAGGGGTGGTTACCCACTCCCCGTCAATGTGTGGGTTAATTGACTTCAAACATATATTTTAGAGGCCCCATGAAATACATTTCGCTTATATAGCCATCTTCTAGGCGTTATTGATATCGGGCCCACCCGGGCTTGATAAGGTTTTCCTCAAAAGCTGGGCTTTTGACGGGCTTCAGAAAATAGCATCCGGTTGGGCTCGGCCTGCAAAATTACCTGAAACCTCTCACTCTAGCAGCAACCGAAAACATAAATCAGTTTTGGTTGGCTCTGACCTTATTTCTAAGCGGTGCTCGAACTAGCTTTTACTTCTACATTTCTTGCTTACTATTCGATTAGAAAATGAGGTGCCCTGCTGTTTTCGGTCAATTGTGGTTTTGTATGTCACTGCTCTACATTGAAACCTCAGGGTACACCTTTCCCTCTTTGGTCTCGAGTACCACATTTTGAAAATACACTGTGACTTTATGTTTTCATCTGAGGTAGATTTAAACAAACGGAGAATTGTAAACGTATTCTGTTAAGCCATATAATATCTGCTGCCCCAAGCAAGAAAAGCGTAAGGGACATTTTCCCAACTTTTCAGGAGAACGTTTTTTGTTTTTGGGATTATTGCGCATTTATATAGGCTAATTTGAGGAATTCCTTATACCTTCTGAAAGAGATTGACCTGGAGAATTTGGTGAGAACAATTTGTTTTCGATCAAAGCAATACTTTTTGAATTATTTTATTAGTATTTTTCTTGCGATGGCGGATTGAACAAATCGAATAACAACTCGCGGAATAAAAAAGCGTACATGACGTTTTCACAAGTCAAACAACACAATGCACTGTGCGAGCGAAAAACGCCCAAGGAAAAAAGCGTATGTGACACTTACACTTTTTTAACTTTGGTATAACTGAAGGTATTCTCGAAATAAGAAGGTAAAGCAGTATACGCCTTTCTAGCTCTTCATGAAGGGCACACATATTTTTTTGGTACTGACAGTCATATGCTTTTCTCATTCAACCTTCAACTATTTTCATGCACTTTTAACAATTCAATTGTGTTATCCTCTGAATATCTTGGACATGTACACTAAAGTGGCATTTAATAACAAAACTTACAAACTGGAATAACATATTTTGGATAATGACATATTTTGACATAATAACTTCCACCCTGGTGACGGTCTTTTGCCCCCTCCGCCTAATACTTTTTCCAGAATGGCCGGAAAACAGTGGCGCGCCGCGGCGTCACACTTTGCAGATGTTCAAAGTTTTTTTTGCATTCCCTGAAACATTTAACGTCCAGGTCATGTTAGGTCAAGTGACCACATCTCTAAAAGTATTCAAAGTGGCACCAGTGAGACTATGTTTAATCTATTGATCCGAGGTTCATAGAATATCATAAGGTCACCGAGTACAAGAATATGTTGTTACGGAATTTTCGATATGGATGACCAAGGGTCATGTAGGGGTCATAACCTCCCCATTGTAAGCCCATGGGTGAATTGTAAAATGCCTGTATTTCAGTCCGCACGGCTCAAATCAAGCTCAAAACCTCAGGCTCATGTGTCTGTGGCCCAGTACTAGGTTTACTTTGACAATTTTGACCCGTAACCTTCTCCAGGCCATTTGAGGCCAAACAAGTAATTTTGACTAATTTGTCTTTTAGCTTTCGAGCAAGCAATGATACAGTTTTATATTGTTACTATTCATGGCTTTGGTTAATAAGATAAGTAGAACATTTATTGCTGCACAAAGCCTAGTCTGAGTATAATACCCGACCGGTTTCGGGAGCATCTCGCCGCCGTTTTCAAGGGAGATGAAAATTACACTATGAAATGAACCTAACTAAGCGAAAAACACGAAGACAGTACACTTTGAAATAACAATCTCAGCTGTGAACAAGACGAATCATTTATACCCGGGGGCAAAGTGCCAAAAGCTGTCCGGCGTGTTGTAAAAGGTTGTTGCACAGAAATGAAATCCCTGGAGATTCAGGATCATGACCTTGGGTGGACAACCGATACAGTGCCTTCTCGTTGTCCGCAGGAGGTGCATTTGTCAAAGGATGCACGCGCAAAATCGGCCCTTGCCTCTTGGACTTAAACGGCTTATAACTAAGCTAAAAAGAACGTTGGTGGCAAAAACATAATTTAATTTTCAAGCTCAAAATACACTGCTTCTACACATGTCAGTTTGTGTATTCTGGTTTGGTCCTATCACGTCGTTTTTGGCACGTGCAGCTCAGCGGAAGAGGTGTAGGTCAACACCCCTTTTGGCTCAAAACCTGTATCTCTGTATGGCTTAAACGAACAGCCGTGAAACTTTGCATACATGTTGCTTAACATGTTCGGTATAATTGCTCCAAAAATGGTTTAGACACCTAGAAGAGGTATTGAGATATGACGTCATATCTGGGCGCATGCAAATGCACTGTTTTCAAGCCAATTGGGGAACTTTGCCCGAGATGTTAGCTTCTTGCTTCAGTGCTGGTAATAACTGATTGGATAAGCAAATAGTTCCAAATGGTATCTTCCTGATTGAAATAAACCATTGTTCTCCATATTATATAGGAAATTGCGCAATGGGTGTTCTGCCCAATACTCCAGCACGTGCAAAATCGCCTGAGGGACATCGTTACACCCCTTTCAGTTAAACTCAAGTAGATTAAACTCAGTTCAGGTAACAAACACCAAATTTGGCGGATGTAATGCTGCACATGTTTGATATATTAACACAAAGTTTTGTGAGACTATAATGACTATTGCAAAAGTTATGGCCATTCATCAAAACACACGTATTAGTCCAGTCAAATAAGGATTTACATGTCATAAAATTCTAGCCCCCCATAATATACACAATTGTGTTCGCAACTGAAAGGGGCGTAACATATCCAGAATCCGCAAAAATCTACCGAGCGGATATTTTATAACAGGGGTGCAAAGTCCACGTGCCAGAGAAAAACCAGATGTTTCAAAGTATAACATTGTGGTGTGTCGAGCCTGCAACATCGTCCCAATGGCTATAATTTTTGGGAAGCAGGTACATATGATACTGGGCAATTCATAAAACCTTAGCCGGCCGGTGGCCTACCCTCGGTTTGCACGTGCTGCACGTGCAAAGTCAAAATTTTGTAATTTTGTCCTTCTTTACATTGCTTTCGTTAGTTCTCTTATCGATGTTTATTGTCGGATTACTTTTTTTGTTTGTCATGTCATTACGCAATATGTTTTGAAGAGGCACACACAAAATCAGGTCTCTAACTGTAACGGTTTGCTGCTGAAGAGCTTATTTGCTGGGACATGTCGGGATCCTTCACTTTATGGATTGCGCATGCAGCACCCATTTTGAGGCCAATTAAACCTTGAAAACGTTTTATCCGGCTGCATAATTACTTGAGTTGGTTCCTTATTCATCACGCGTCTCATTCTGAGGTGGTTGGCAGTGAAGTAAGAACCACTAGGCCAGCAGGCCCCTGGGCTTACTGTAATGATCGCTTCAATTTGAAGATATATTTCTTACGGTACCTTCAGGGTGGGGATTGATAAGTTCGCTATATAGCCCTGGCAGCTGAAGCGCCCTAAAATCCCGAGATTTTTAAGTCCTGGATTATTATTTTATAGCAGTAAATAGTAGAATTTTACGTGCCGGTGTGGTCCGGTTCGAGCGACTTGAGTCTCACAGTGTGAGGTGGGATACCTTCTCGTGATCTCGATCGTGGTACCAAGGATCCTGGTAACGACTTACTTCAATTTGAAATTTGAAATAGAAGTGTTAATATTTGAGAAAGTAATGACGAAAACATTACTTCAAAATTACAAACTTAGAATTTCACGAGAAATTCATCAAATCGCTGTCAATTAGGGTAGGGACCTTTTGGTGGATAGTGTAAATCACGGACACATTTTTGGGCCTGTAAAATTAGAAGTCGGTTGACTCTGATTTATAAACTTGTTTTTTCACTTGGTGAATATAATTCCCGAACATTTATCACACACATTAGGTCACACATCAGTCAGGTCAAGGTCACTATCTAATCTAGCATAGTCAATATGCACATCAATCGACTCATAGTAGCAATTTCAACGTAATGGTATCAAATAAAAGTTGTATCGTCATTTCCTGCACAGTTATTGACCCAAGTCTGAAAATATGCTTAAGTAGCCCAGATGACCTCTCAGAGGTCAGAGGGTGAAACATTGCAACAGGAACCTAGAAAGGAGCCCAGGATACTACGAATTAAGGAATATGAAGGTATTCTCAGCTTTATCTACACAAATACAGCCCAATTTCTTTTTTCCCCATGCATTTCCAACGGAGAGGTCATGCTCCGTACCTGACCTTAGGTCATCGATATGAAAAAAACTCGGAATATATGTTGTAGTACTCGGTAGGCCCATTATATGGTATCAGTTTTAATCCGATTCGCCCTTTTCTTACTTATGACTCCTTAAACATTTTTTAGGTTAAGTCACTTAACCTGCACTGGTGACCTGACCTGAGATGGCAATATGGTCGTTCAAAAAAACTTTTTTTTACTTTTTAGACTCAAACCCACTTTTTCCCATTATATATTCAATTCTGATTTCAATGAGACACATTCGAAGCATCTACAACAACGGGAAAGATCGCCTCAAAACGGTTAAAGATTTCATGTTTCAGGCGCGATTGGCCGCCCAGCGTTGCAGTCTCCCCTTATTAAATTGAGATGAAAGGGGTGCATAACCTTCCAGTAAAGACAGCGTGGCATGTGCGTGCGTATAAGAGCGGTAGATGGGATTTAACATGCAGGTAGTTACTTGTCAGATGTATTTGCAGCGCAATACAAATACATTTTATTCCACAAAAGACCTGAAATTAAATGGTTCAGCACCCTAGTACTCTAAATCCCGACAGAACAGGAATACCTTCCGGAGGCGAACATTTTTCTGGTAACATTCGTTGGAGAACGTCGTTGGGGCAGGTGCTTCCCCCTCTTCTCCTGTGAACTATTTAAGAGCTCTGATACTGCTAGAAGACTCTGCTGCATATTTTACCCTTTGGATGGCTCTCGAAATCTTCCACCAGCTTCACACAACGCTGTGGGATCGTTCACCACATTCTGTCGGGATTTAGAGAACTAGGATGCTGAACCATTTAATTTCAGGTCTTTTGTGGAATATCATGTATTTGTATTGCGCTGCAAATACGTCTGACAAGTAAATGCCTGCATAATAAATCCCATCTACCGCTATTATACGCACGCACATGCCACGCTGTCTTTACTGGTAGGTTATGCACCCCTTTCATCCCAATTTAACAAGGGGAGACTGCAACGCCGGGCGGCCAATCGCGCCTGAAACATGAAATCTTTAACCGTTTTGAGGCGATCTTTCCCGTTGTCGCAGATGTTTGGAATGTGGCTCATTGAAATAATAATTGAACATATAAAGGAAAAAAGTGGATTTGAGTCTGAAAGGTGAAATTTTTTTGAACGACCCCAATGACCCGACCTTAAGATTTTGGGGAAACTTGCGGAATTGATCAAGGATAAGGTATGCCAAGTACTTCGCGCCGCCGTTTTTCGTGCCGCCGGTAAAACCCGAGGGGTGTTCAAACATCCCCACCGGGGCGAGGATTAAAGTATGAATGTGTGAACAAAATATTGATATCGTAGTTCGATATATTTTTACTAAATCCAACGACTTGTCGCACGATACCCCGCAAAACGGACAAAGCACCATAAATATGATTAAAAATACATCAAAATCGGCGCTCACAATGGCTACTGCACTGTACTGTGACTCTTGCAGACTACTGTAAACAAAACTTTACTGGAAAACCATAACACACACTTTCGCAGACATATTACGCAGTAATGACAGCTGATCTCGGCACTTTCTACATACGTAAAGCTCTTATTCCAAGAAAAGCTCATGCGGATGGGTGGAGCTGGGGGATCAGGACCCCCGATTTGGAAATCGAGAGAACCTGGGGGGCTCAGCTCGGGTCCTACACCTTCTGCTCTCACAAAATATTTTCTGATCAATGAGTACTGATAGTTCTACTCGAGGCATTTGTGAGATCGGCTGAGTCATAATTTTACCTCTGTCCCTTTGGATCTCCTTTGTAAAGGGTTATTAGAGACAAGAGGCAGCGCCGCGGTTTCCCGTCACGACTATGCGTCAGAAAAGTATATTTTCACTGATAATATATTTTGCAGAAGGTTTCTGACTTGATCTCGGGTTCCGTGAGCCAGTGAAGGGCCCCCTGAGAGACCACCAAATTGGGCGTCTGTACCCACAGTTATGTATCGGACCGAATTTGTAGTTGTAATTGGTGTGTTTGCAAAAGGCCCGCTCTTTATTATTCCCTACGGTTTTAGTGCTCGGGACAACGTGATAGAACCCTGCGTGAAAAGTGGTGGGCGGGGGGGGGGACAACACATACTCCGTCCTCCAGGGGGCGTAGCCAGGGGGGGTGGCAGGGAAGGCCGCCCCCTCTCCTCTAAGGGCCCTAGGACCCCCTGAGGACACGATTATGTAACAAGCAGGGCTCTTTTTTACCCATCAGGGTCCTTTTTGGCGCTGTCGCAGGGGCCCTTTTCGGGGCGCCCCTGAGCAAAATCCTGGCTACGCCCCTGTCGTCCTCTCCCAAGTGGGGGGACGCGTCTCTCCGTCCCCTAGCGGCGGGTCCATGATTCTATAGACGAAAAGTATCAAGAAAGTCGTTTAAATAATAATAATTATTGGGGCTTATCGACGCACCAACTGCCAGGGTCATATGGCGTCGCCAACTCTTTCCCTGTTGGAAGGGTTTCTCGGGAGCCAGCTTGCTCCTTGTTCAGGGAAGCCGCCGGGCCTTGAACCCGGGTCGGCTGCGTGGAAGCCAGCTACGCTGACCACTCCACTACCGCGCCCCCAAGAAAGTCGTTTAATGAAAACTATTAAATTTGCACATGAGTAACAAATTCAAGAAGAATCCATGAAACAACGTGAGTCACGATGACAACCCGCGGAAAAGCAAAGCTCCATCACTTACAGCGAATAAAATATGAAGTTTTATATACTTGCACTGTCAACATACGCCAAATGTTAGCATCCACATTATTTCATCCAGTTAGTCCGTTCCGTCAATATATTGGCGGAAATTATACTGTCCTAGAACATGACCCTAAAAGAAAGTTTCGTCCCATTCCATTTTGTTATAGCTCAAAAGTTCCAAAAACCGATCCAGTTCGGAATTAAACCTGGAAAACATATCTCATCCCGTCCAATTCTATGCTGCTTTGAAATGTGTATCCCGTTTTCTATCCCATGCATATTTTTACGGCTTTGGCTGGCCCAAAAGCCCTTGTAGTATGCAGTATCCCCGAAATGAATGATCCCGACATGTCTCATAAGTTACGCTTCTCAGCAGCAAACCGTTACAGCTAGAGACCTAATTTTTTGTGTGTCTCTTAAGCACATGTTGCGTAATGAAATTACAAACAAAAACAGTAATCCAACAATAAACATCGATAAGAGAGCTAATGGAAGCAATTTGAATAAGGACAACATTGCAAAATTTTGACTTTGCACGTGTAGCACGTGCAAACTGAGGGTAGGCCACCGGCCAGCTAAGGTTGCTTGAATTGGCCAGCATCATATGTACCTTCTTCCCAAAAATTATAGCCATTGGTACGATGTTGCAGGCTCGACACACCACGACGTCTTACTTTAAAATTTCTGATTTTTCTTTGGCACGTGGGCTTTGCACCCCTGTTATAAAATATCCGCTCGGTAGATTTTTGCGGATTTTGAATATGTTACGCCCCTATCGATTGCGAACACAATGGTGTATCTTATGGCGGGGTCCGAATTTTATGACATGTTCCCATTATAAAAATGCTAACTTGACTGGACTATGTATGTGTGGTCCAACGCAAAATGTAGCGCACTGCAGTACCCTTATTGGCGAAGATGTTTGGGAGTAATTTAGTCCGCCTGTAGTTATTATGTGCTGCATTGCAGCTCACGTCTGAAAACTGAGGAGGTATGATGTGTGCCTAAGCATATGTTCCCTGGTATGAACGGTAGCGCAGGGTACCCCCGTGTTTGCCCGGACTCTTCCATTGTAGCACCAAACCTTAGGAGTTGAGATCAAAAGATCCAGTACCCACATTTGACCTTCATAGCCCACGTCCAACGATATATTCCATGCAAATACCAGACCATGCTTGCTTCTGTTGCTAAGGTCGACTTTGAACTTTTTTACAAAAAAGATTACCGAAAGAAATAGCGCGGGAAGCTTGCAAATGGCGAAACACTAAAAAAAAACACGAGAAAGACGCCAGCGGAGAATGCCGACATTGAACATCTCGTCAGTTAGTAAGTAAGACGTTAGGCTTAGAAATGTTGAAATATATTATTTTCTAGGTCATCTCCAATGGGGTTGTTAATGAGGCACCGCAAAAAAGTGAATCCACGTGCGCAGCGTTGATGTATTGTATACAAGTCTTACACGAGTAGCTCGAGGTTAGAATGGATTTGAAGCGATGGAATGGTGTGTTTGCTGGTAGACTTTGGGTCCTGAATAGATATTACATTGTGGGACCTGATTAAAATATTATGATCTATCATATTTTAGCTGCATTTTTCGTAGGAAGAGTCTTGGAACCAAGATGCATAGCCTTAACAAATAACGTTTATGTTCTAGCAGCTCTGATGAGCGCAAAAATGCGACAAAAATGTCACTATTACCCGAGAAACGGAAGACAGTTGCTCAGCACACCAGCAAAAAAGGACTCGCATTTATTTGAGTACAGAATAGGCATTGCGCATCATTTTCCAAGATAATATTGCAGACAATTTATGCTACGTTGGGTGGGAGATAAGATCAAATTTCACAAAGATTTGCCACGGTGAAGTTTTTCGAACAATCTGCGATGGCGCATTATCAGGATATTGTCAGTCAGAGAAAGAAGTGGCATCCCTGATATCAGAATCGGTATTTTCACGAAAAGAGCTGTCATTATGCTGACAGGAAGCGTCTTTCTGATAATAAAAAAGCAAGTAGATACGCAAGTAAGCTAATCTGAGCCTCCCGAGTTGATAGCGTGATTTCCTGAGCAGCTCTGGGGCCCTCAGCTGAGCTGGGCGCGCCGAAGCTGATGAGGACCCCTGAGCTGGTATGGGGCTCCTTAGCTAATTAAGTGCTTCCTGACTTGATCTGGTACCCCTGAGCTGGTCGGGACCACTGAGCGTTATGTTCTGAGCACTGAGCGTTATTATCTGGTCCCCTGAGCTGATAAGGTGCTCCTTGAGCTGATATAGGCCCTTGCTCTGGTCTAGGGGATAGGAGCTGATCTGGGCCCCCGAGCTGATAGATGTGGTGCCCAACAGATATTTTGCCGCCTGAGCTGAAATAATGCACCCTGAGTCGATCTCCTGAGCCCTTATTGTGCCTCCTGAACTCATATTATGCCCTCTGAGCTAGTCGGGTACCGCCTGAGCTAATCAGGTGCCCTTTAAGCTGATCTGAGCCTCCTGGGTTGATAAAATATCCTGAGAAGGTCTGGATCTCTGAGCTGGTATGGGGCTCCTGAGCTGATTAAGAGCCTCCTGACTTGATCTGGTACCCGGAGCTAATCTGGGTAATGTCTTGGTCGTTCTGGTGCCTCCTGAACCATAATTGTTCCTCCTGAGCTCATATGATGCCCTCCGAGCTATTCTGATCCCTCTAGAGCTAATATGGTGCTCTTTGAGCTAATGTGGTACCCTTTGAGCTCACCTGGGCCTCCTGAGTTGATTATGTGATAACCTGAGCAGCTCTGGGCTCCTGAGCTGATCGGGTTCCCTGAGCTGATAAAAGGTTCCTAAGCTGATTTAGTGTCCCTTACTTGATCTTGTCCCCTGACCTGACTTATAGCCCCTGAACTGATTGGAGGCCCAAGATCGGATCTGGCTCCTGGGGGTACCCTGAGCTGGTATGGGGCTTGGGGGTACCCTGAGCTGGTCTGGGCGCTGAGCCTGTTAGGAGTTCCCTAAGTTGGCCTGAGGCCCCTTGAGATGATCGGGCGCCTTAAAGTGTTACGGGGCTCATTGAGCTGGTTCAAGGCCCTATGAGCCTGCCTGGGGCTCATTAAGCTAGTCTGATAACCCCATCTCTAGGGACCACTGAGCTTGTCTAGTCTCTGGGCGAAGCACGAGCTGCGCTGGGGAGCTCTGGTCCACATCAGAGATCCCTGAGCTGATCTTGAATAGGTAGAGAATAAGAATACAAGGCCAGCTTCCATAAACTCGGGATGCCACTGAGCTAGTCTAATCCCTGGAGGCACAACTGGGGGCGGCTGCTTAGGAGGGCTCTGATCACACTAGGGTACCGCTGAACTGATCTTGAATAGATGGGGAATAAGAACACAATGCAAACTCCCCTTGTAAAATGGAACTTGGGAGGAATGAGCCATCGCTAAGACGTCTTGTGATGCTTAGGCACCCTTAATTATATACATTGACTACTATACTGGTGGATTCTAGGGAGTGGCGATAAAAGGTGGCACCCGACTAGCTGGGACGGCATCAGATGGGCTCAGGAGGCACAATAATGGCCCAGGAGGCCCAAGACCGACCCAGGGTGCATCGGGCTCAGGAGGAACAAATATGGTTCAGGAGGCACCAGATCGAATCCGGGAGCAGTAGTTCAGCTAAGCGATCCTCGACCAAGAAGTGGCCCAGATTAGCTCGGGGTAACAGATCAGATCAGGAGGCACTTGATCAGCTCAGGAGCCCCATACCAGCTCAGGAGCCCAGACCTTCTCAGGATATCATTTTATCAACCCAGGAGGCTCAGATCAGCTTAAAGGCACCTGATTAGCTCAGGGGCAACGATTAACTCAGAGGGCATAATATGAGTTCAGGAGGCACAATAGGGGCTCAGGAGATCGACTCAGGGTGCATTATTTCAGCTCAGGCGGCAACATATATGTTCAGGGGCACCAGAGTTATCCGCTCGGGGGCCTAGATCAGCTCCTATCCCTAGACCAGAGCAGGGGCCTAGATCAGCTCAGGGAGCACCATATCAGCTCAGGGGACAAGGGATTAGCTCAGTGGTCCCGATCAGCTCAGGGGTACCAGATCAAGTCAGGAAGCACTTAATTAGCTCAGGAGCCCCATACCAGCTCAGGGGTCCTCATCAGCTTCGGCGGGCCCAGCTCAGCTGAGGGCCCCAGAGCTGCCCAGGAAATCACGTTATCAATTCGCAAGTAGGCTCAGATTAGCTTACTTGCGTATCTACTTGCTTTTTATTATCAAAGAGACGCTTCCTGTCAGTATAATGACAGAGCTCTTTTCATGAAAATACCGATTCTGATATCAGGGATGCCACTTCTTTCTCTGACTGACAATTTTCTGATAATGCGCCATCGCAGATTGTTCGAAAAACTTCACCGTGGCGAATCTTTGTGAAATTTAATCTTATCTCCCACTCAACGTAGCATAAATTGTTTGCAATATTATCTTGGAAAATGATGCGCCCTGCATATTTTGTACTGAAATCACTGCGAGTCCCTTTTACTGGCGTGCTGAGCAACTGTCTTGCGTTTCTCGGGTAATAGTGACATTTTTGTCGCATTTTTGCGCTCATCAGAGCTGCTAGAATATATACGTTATTTGTGAAGGCTATGCATCTTGGTTCCAAGACTTCCTACAAAAAAACGCAGCTAAAATATGATAGATCATGATATTTTAATCAGGTCCCACAATGTAATATCTATTCAGGACCCAAAGTCTACCAGCAAACACACCATTCCATCGCTTCAAATCCATTCTAACCTCGAGCTACTCGTGTAAGAATTGTATACAATACATCAACCCTGCGCACGTGGATTCACTTTTTTGCGGGGCCTCTTTAACAACCCCATTAGAGATGACCTAGAAAATAATATATTTCAACATTTCTAAGCCTAACGACTTACTTCCTAACTGACGAGATGTTCAATGTCGGCATTGTCCGCTGGCGTCTTTCTCGTGTTTTTTTAGTGTTTCGCCATTTGCAAGCTTCCCGCGCATTTTCTTTCGGTAATCTTTTTTGGAAAAAAGTTCAAAGTCGACCTTAGTTAGCGACAGAAGCAAGCATGGTGTGGCATTTGCATGTAATATATCTTTGGACGTGGGGTATGAAAGTGAAATGTGGGTACTGATCTTTTGATCTCAACTCCTAAGGTCTGGTGCTACAATGGAAGAGACCGGGCAAACACGGGGGTACCCTGCGCTACTGTTTATACCAGGGAACATATGCTCAGGCACACATAATACCTCCTCAGTTTTCAGACGTGAGCTGCAATGCGGCACATAATAACTACAGGCGGACTAAATTACTCCCAAACATCACTGCCAATAAGGGTACTGCAGTGCGCTACATTTTGCATTGGACGACACATATACGTGTGTTTTGATGAATGGCCATAACTTTTGCAATAGTCATTATAGTCTCACAAAACTTTGTGTTAATATATCAAAAATGTGCAGCATTATATCTGCCAAATTTGGTGTTTGTTAACTGAACTGAGTTTAATCTACTTGAGTTTAACTGAAAGGGGTGTAACGATGCCCCTCAGGCGATTTTGCACGTGCTGTAGGATTGGGCAGAACACCCATTGCGCAATTTCCTATATAATATGGAGCACAATGGTTGATTTCAATCAGGAAGATACCATTTGGAACTATTTGCTTAACCAATCAGTTATTACCAGCACTGAAGCAAGAAGCTAACATCTCGGACAAAGTTACCCAATTGGCTTGAAAACAGTGCATTTTCATGCGCTCAGATATGATGTCATATTTCAATAACTCTTCTGGGTGTCGAAATCATTTTTGGAGCAATTATACCGAACATGTTAAGCGACATGTATGCAAAGTTTCACGGCTGTTCGCTTAACCCATACAGAGATACAGGTTTTGAGCCAGAAGGGGTGTTGCGTACACCTCTTTCGCTGAGCTGCACGTGCCAAAAATGACGTGATAGGACCAAACCAGAATACACAAACTGACATGTGCAGAAGCAGTGTATTTTGAGCTTGAAAAATTAAATTATGTTTTTGCCACCAACGGTCTTTTTAGCTTAGTTATAAGCCGTTTGAGTCCAAGAGGCAAGGGCCGATTTTGCGCGTGCATCCTTTGACAAATGCACCTCCTGCGGACAACGAGTAGGCGCTGTATCGGTTGTCCACCCAAGGTCATGATCCTGAATCTTCAGGGATTTCATTTCTGTGCAACAACCTTTTACAACACGCCGGACAGCTTTTGGCACTTTGCCCCCCGGGTATTAAGAATTATGAGCTCTAAACACGTGTTATTTTTTTCAATTCAAACTCTTGTTTGACTGGCGTTTTAAGAGGTCAAAAATCCCGAGAAGATGGTGACTTTGCCGATGTTTCTATTCATTGTTGGTTCCGTGGTGGTTTGTATGTAAATTTCTTCTTTTATTTCCCGCTGTTTTGCCTTGAGTCGAAAGTTAAAGTCGTTGTGGCGTCCCATTTGATATCATGATCCTTCTTGAATGAATGTTCCGCTGTGGCCTCCGCTGCTCTCTCGTCAATTGACCCTCGGATTAGTTTTTGTAGATATTTTTTTACATCCTGGAACTAAAGGATCAAGTAGCCTGCCAAGATTCTATGGTCGTCCGAAAATTCATAGGACCAACTCACCTTTACGCCCAATTATCTCTGCAATAGGGTCGTCTACCTACGCCTCGGCCAAGTCCGTGAGCAGCCTGCTTTCGCCGCTAGTAGGACAGTCACACCGTCATGTGGTCAACTCCAAGGAGCTCGCCGGCATGTTGCGAGAAACAACCATACCAGAAGATTATATCCTGGTGTCGTTCGACGTTTCCGCCCTCTTCACGAGCGTTCCACTCGACATAGTTCTGCCCAAGGTCAGAGACATCTTGGAAAACGACCCATCCCTGCCAGAACGGACAACGCTATCACCGGACGACATCACAGGCCTGCTGGCATTCATCCTCAGAACGACGTGCTTCCAGTTTAGGGGAAATACTATCAGCAACTTTTTGGAGCGCCTATGGGTTCCCCCTGTCGCTCCGGTTGTAGCGAACATTTTCATGGAACATTTGGAGGAGCAAGCACTAAATTCAGACACTATCTGCTCACCATACATTTGGCATAGATATATGGATGATGTAGTCTCTGCGATGAGACTGCGTGACATCGAGACCTTCAAGGAATACCTCAACTCTTTCTACCCATCCATCAAATTCACCGTCGAGAAAGAAGAGGATCGCAAGCTTCCATTCTTGGACATGACACTTCATCGATCACCTAGCGGCCAAATCACCACGGATGTATACTACAAACCGACATCTAGCGGCCAGTATCTAAACTACCTGAGTCACCACCCTAGAGAACACAAGAGTACGGTCATCCAAACCCTGGCTCGGCGAGCTTTTACCATCTGTGACAACGACGAGAAGAGGAGGGACGAGCTATCGAACATAAGGGCAACGTTGAAGGCCAACAACTACCCATCGAAGTTCGTGGAAGCGGAAATTCGGAAGACAGAAGATAGACACCAGCAAACACACGACCCATTGGTGAGAACTCAGCTACAGCTACATACCATGACGACAAAAAACCAGCCAGAACTAGCTAAGGCCAAGAAAGATCACGTGCTAGTGATCCCATATATAGAAGGAGTATCGCAATAGATTCGACGCATATGTTCTAAATTCAACGTTAGAACATATTTCAAGCCACATCAAACGATCAAACAATTACTGGTCAAACCAAAGGACAGGATAGACAACCGGAAAAAACCAGGCCCAGTATACAAGATGGAATGTAATGACTGTCCAAAAGTATACATTGGAGAAAGCAAAAGGATGATGGAAGTCCGACAAGACGAACACCGAAAATCTCTACAAAAACTAATCCGAGGGTCAATTGACGAGAGAGCAGCGGAGGCCACAGCGGAACATTCATTCAAGAAGGATCATGATATCAAATGGGACGCCACAACGACTTTAACTTTCGACTCAAGGCAAAAACAGCGGGAAATAAAAGAAGCAATTTACATACAAACCACCACGGAACCAACAATGAATAGAAACATCGGCAAATTCACCATCTTCTCGGGATTTTTGGACCTCTTAAAACGCCAGTCAAACAAGAGTTTGAATGAAAAAAATAACACGTGTTTAGAGCTCATAATTCTTAAATGGTTCGTCTTGTTCACAGCTGAGATTGTTATTTCAAAGTGTATGTACTGTCTTCGTGTTTTTCGCTTAGTTAGGTTCATTTCATAGCGTAATTTTCATCGCCCTTGAAAACGGGGGGCGAGATGCTCCCGAAACCGGTGGGGTATTATACTCAGACTAGGCTTTGTGCAGCAATAAATGTTCTACTTATACAGTTTTATTTTACCATCATCGTGTTTGTTTTGCCACTGCCAGTCCACTGGTGTACGTTATGGCCACACCAGGTCACTGAGTCAATTTTGTGGATGATTTTATTTTGAAACGACCGCGGCGCTCAGCGAAAATATTTAGGGTGTAATTTGATCGGAATAGCAAATGCTATAGGAGTTTTCCGAGCAATAATGACCTAATTTTCGAAAATAGACCTGTAAGAAAGATCAAGTCGTATTTTAATCTGTAAGAAGATGAGATGACGCCAAAATGGTTAAGAGATTCGTAATAAAGGGAAACGCAATGTCTGCTAACATGATAATTTAGCCAGATGAGAAATTTGTGCTGCTTCCGATCAACTTGCACTGTGTGGGAATTGGCAGCCCCTGACCAGATAACGCTGTTGTATTCTAACAAAGACCTGATGTTGGCGTAGTATGCCATCAGAAACTATGTTTGGTTCAATTAAGTATTTTTTAATTCGTCTGAAATGTCCCAATCAAAAGGCCTAACGCACGGTTTGCCCGACTAACGATGTTGGCCGAAAACGAGTTTGGTGTCTAATATAGTGCCTAGATCACGAATTTGTTTCACGGATTCAAGGGCAACTTTGTCGAATGGTACTTTGACCAGGTGCGCGTCTGAGGGCCATTGTGAACGGTTTCCACTTTATGGGATTTAGAATGAGACCTCACCTAACGGACCACCTCAGCAAACGGTCTGGGCCATGTTGCAGCAGCAGCCTGTCAGCTGAGACTGATTTTACGGCAAATTTTGACGTCGTCGGCGTACATCAAACAGGATAGCTAAATTTCCAACGGAATGTCGTTTATGAATAAATGCAAAATCAGAAAAGCAGCCCAAGAACCTTCGGAACACCTGAAGTAACTGGTATCCATTACGATGTTTTTCGGTTAACGATGACCTGCTGACGCCTGTTGGAGAGACATAAGACGAACCGGTGAAGAGTAGAAGCCTTCAAATGATATGGATGTTTCAATTTATAAATGGTCCGTTTATGGTTGACAATTTAAAAGGCAGCGTATATAGAAAAATGGCGTCCGTCTGATATCCCTCCGATACTGTCTCCCACGCCACGCTGAGGTATGTGGCAAAGTTTTTAGAGCGCCACCGACCCGGAATGACTCTGCGTGTTTAATATATATGAATTGCGACTGCACCATGCTTTTTTCGGGAGCTGTGCCCAAAAAAAACAAACACCCCATAGTATGGGTAGCTCAATTAACCGTTATCTAGGCTTGACGTCAACTTGGAAACCACTATCGATACGTGCTTACCATAGCTTTCAAATGGCAGCGGAAGCACTGTCCTATATGACCTCTTAGATACAAAATCTCACTCTAGATTGAACATGTTTCATATTTGGGTCAAATGGTGTATACTAAAATTCCCAAAGTACAATGACCCGCAGCGCCTTACCTTTTGACCTGGCAATAAAATAGATGGCACTTTAATGAAAGAACTATTCAAGCGCTTTCCAGTGGCGGTAAGAAACGTTTCTAGCTGTTTTGGTTCGTGATATAGTCAAGGTTTCGTAAGTACCCTTCATTTAAGCAGTTTTGACCATATTTGACCTCTGATGACCCCAATATCGACCTAAAGAAAAAATCACCGAAGTAGCTTCGACTGTATTTACGAAGAGCTTTCGATTGTTTTTCCGCTTTGTTCTAGCTTTTTTTAGTATTCTAGTTAGAGGGGGTCAAATATGACCGCCCCCCACTATGGCGAAGGTGGCTCATACCCGCCACCGTGGCAAGAGTTTATACAAAATGGGGCAGCAGCTTAGCTCTGACGCGCTCTCTACAATACGCCTAGAATTGCTGCAAGACAAATTTCGCGTCCGACAACCAATAATCCATGACAGCAATTCATTTGACGGCAAAGCAAAAAGCGTAAGCCACTTCTACCACCATTCATGGGCGTTATCGATAGGGCACCCAAGCAAGAAAAGCGCATGTTCATACCGTACATTCTTTCTCCCGAGTGAAGCACAGGCAAAAAAACGCACATGCCACGTGCGCTTTTTCTACAGATCAGGACCTCCTGCGGGCTCATTACGGGGAGCGTAAAATCCTGCACGCTTTTAAAAAATATATTTGGCACCTTACGCTTATTTCGGTAGTGTGGCCGGGGTATGATTCTCCCAGGTAAGAGAAGCGTAAGTAACAACTGTACGTTTTTTTAGCAATTTTTCGACGTACGTTTGGCACTGACGCGGAAAAGCTGTCCCTTACGCTTTGTTTTCTTTGAAATCGATATTTATCTATTTGGTACGCTTTATCGTTTATAATGTTTTTCCTTCCTGCTGCATGTTTTTTCCCGACTGAGACTTATAAGTTGTATCATGAAATCCGCGATTTTTCTGATTCCAACGATACCAAAAACCCAAATCTTCAAAAATTCTACTTACGCTTTTCTTGCTTGGGGCGGCAGAATTATGTATCCAGGCCATAACTGAGGTCACATTTTGTAGTGGCATTCGAAACCGACTCACGCCATTTCGATGATGTGGTAGTGCAGCGTTCCCGGCGGCCAGTGCACGGTGATGGTGAACACCACGTAGAAGGGCAGCCAGCTCACGGTGTGTACGAAAAACACCATCCAGAACATGCGCACGGCGCGCGCCTCCTGGAAGCCGTCCTCGAACGTACTGGGGTTGATCTGCTGGAGACGACGCTCCGCTATCCTGGAGACGTTCAGCTCCTCCACCGCATCCTTGCCCCGAGGCTTGTCCTTGGCTGGCACCTGAGAAGGCTATCAGATCTTGTATCGGTTCGTCGAGCCACGTGACTCCAAATTCCAGATTGCATGACAGTCCCTTTTCTCTCAAGACTTGAATACTCTACATTTAAAGGCAAACACCGATTGATAGAAAATTGGGTTAATTGGTTCCAAATGGGGGAAATGCCAGCGCCTAAAACTTTTATTAGGAGATAATTACCTGAATTTGTTAATCGCTACTTTAGTGCGGTTATGCTTGCAACTGTTGCTAAATATTTGTTGAAAGACTGTTGATAATAAATCAACGGAAACAGCATAAAATTATAAAAATGGCGATGAGCGCGACAGTTGCAGTGAATATAACTGTTGGCGCAGTATTTTAGGAGTCCACTAACTTTCAATCCACACCACACCCCACAATTTGGTTATCGGCATAGAACGCTCTACCATCTCAATGACTATGCCGCTATATTCAGTTGAGCACACCGTGAATTGCTGTATCTTTATATCTTTCGTAATTTGAAACAGCTTGGGACAGGTGAACCGCCCCTCCCCGGTTGTGCAAGGGCGTAAAATACATCGAGAAATGTAAAAGCTCAAGGCACGCATGTGTTACCGACTTCAAGCTTAATTAAATATTTTGCCCAATATAATGGACCGATTGCGTTACCTCCAGAAGCATGTCACCGCCAACGTCTTGTGGATGGTTCTTGAAGCGTCGCCTCTTGTAACCGTAACTGATGAGCACATACAACAGACTGGCGAGCGTGATGACGTAGCTAAGCAAGAACACGACCTCCAGCACAATTTCATCCTGTCGGATACAAGTGAGTTCAGTCCTAAGGGGCTATCTTTGCAAGCGTGCAAGTTCAAGTCCGTTACAGATAGCTCAAATCTGATAGGCTTGCACAGCTTGATGGGATATCTATACAGAATGGCAATGTAAGAAGCACTGGCAAGGGAAACGATAAACTTCCCTGGCCAGGGGTCTTAAGGCTTGCGCGCCCAATCCAGGAGAGGGACGGGTGTCCAAGTAAACCTCTCCAATTGTGCTGTCGTGCTAGTCTCCCTGACATTTTCGGATCGGTGGCTTAGAGAGCAAGGCGGCGTTGAGTGGCCTCAGCTGTTGGGTGCCGCCTCACCGGTGTGGTAGCAGGTGTGGTTGACGTCTGGCACATGTGGTCCCGCAGCGGGCGGCGATCCTGTCCCAGCACCTCCAGACAGATCGCCAGCACTATGCCCAGCAGCCAACAGACAGCCACCACTATCACTGCCAGCCGACAGGAGTGCTGGCTCAGGTAGCACCAGCTCCAGCGCGTCTTCCAAAGACGGTCCAGCCTGTTTCGACGCGGCACAGCGCCCGTCACGTCACATGCACCGGGCTATCATTAGGCTTTCATCACATACAAGGTTTGATATATTCAAATTGTGGCCGCCTTATCGAGTCCTGGTTGCATATTATCGCAACGAAGGAAAATTAAAATTAAAAAGAAAATCACATCAGGTCCCCGCCGGGGCTCAGACCCCCGCAGCTCCGCCAGTCAGTCGCTCCCGCCGGATGGAGCAGCAACCCCTCGGGGTATTGCCCCCGCAGACGCAGCCGTCCGCCCGCCGCCCGGGCGAAGACACCCGGAGACGGCGGAGTCCTGGGACAGTCAACATTATAGAGTAGACGAGAGGGAGAAGGAGGGGTGTGTCGCCAGGTGCGTATGGTTGATTAATTAGGGCTTGTGAGAGTTGACAACGACATTTGACGGAAACTGAGGGATTGGATATTGGCAAGTTGACCCTGAGCTTAGCTCGGTCGCGGCCTCATTGCTCCGTTTGATTGTAGTAAATTCCGTTGATGAATGATTAAGTATTAAGAATAGATGCAATAGTGACTGTTACCTGCTTAGTGCTTAGCCCATTATAAATTGGAAATTAGGAGTAAGCTTCTGAAATTTATTGTTAACATCCACACGAGTGTCTAACATCGGGAGCTTACGGGGGTCTTATTGAAGCGAACAACTAACCGCATGATTTGGTGGTTGTGTTTGACAAAGTCAAACATATATATATGTATATATGGAGAGGGCTTCCAGTGATTGGTCATGACCACTGAGGGAAGCAAAGCCTAGATAAGGCAACTTAGTGATTAAGTAAGGCAACTGAGATATATTAGTGTACTAATACTGATCCAAAAATATATTTTTGCCACTTTCAGGAATAATTTTTTTGATAGGGGTACATCCTCAATGCGACTGATTCTCGAGGCTATAGTATTGTTCCAGGCAGAGGTGCAGAAACTTGCCAACTCGGCTACCGGAGTTTGTGACACATTTACGAAAATTGAGGTGCATAATTGTGACAAAATAGCGATCCTGACTGTATGGCTCAAGATCAAACCCCATATTTTCGAAATAGAGAATGAAGCGTGTAGGGAATATTTTAACTTAGCAGCTCTGTTCTTCAATTGCACAGCGTACCATTAGTAATACAATATTGGTACTGTGTTCAGTTTCTACTAAAACGAGGGACCCCCGCTGCAGAAAACCCGCAAACCGCTGTCACAGTTGCCAGATTTTAACATGCAGCCCAATGGGGCTGATTGTTAGTAGTTTGCAGAAAGTTGTCGCCTAGATACCGGAAATGTGACAGTCATTTTTTCGAGAAATACACGATTGTAGGCATATTTAAGGCATTAACGATAACGCAGATACTTTATCAAGTACTTCTCTGTCCATTTTTTTCAGGTTAAATCATATTTACGGTTTGAGTGTCTTCGATTTATTGGCCCCTATTTCTTCGAATTTAGTATTAAGTACGCCTAAAAGCTACTAATAAAAGTACTAAGTGAGTGAGAAAATAAACATAGCTGGGCAGCAATTCTACTTAAACTGCGCAACAACGACAAGACAAGTTAGAAATGTTTATGTGATGTAGAGCCTGCCAAAAATTTAAACAGGCGGGAAGCCACTTATTTTGAGAGGGCATATTCATTAGGTATATTTAAGATAAGTGCAGGCTGAAACTAGCTAGAATAAATATTGCTGCCCATGGCTAATCTAAGATGAGTGTAGGCTATTGTAAGACTGATGCACTTTCCCATATCAAGCTTGGTTTTTCATTCCTTAGCCTGCTTGTGCCTTAGTTTATTTGTGCCCTAGATTGGTTAGATAGATTTGGAGCTGGAGGAAGTTGGGAGAGTTGGCGCCAGCAACAGGCTGGCAACAACAGTGATTCAGGTGAGTTTTCATGATCAAATTATCATATCAATATTGTACAGATAGCAAATGTGTGCTAATGCAGTCCTCCCCAAAGTGTTAACACCCACACTGGAGAGGGGCCTGGAACTAACGTGCACTGGAGGGGGCCGAGAAGATCCCCTTCTTATCTCAGAAAATCACAGCAAATCTCAGAAAGAAATAGACTTCGAAAAACGCTGGTTGGGGGTGTGTTGCTTATTACCAGTGGTGGTAAGCAACGCACAGGACCTGAACTGCATGGAGTTAAAGCAGGATTTTGACTACACTGGATCTTTCTTTGGTATGTGAATTCCAATACCTCTGTACCTATTAGGGCCATAGACATAATTTTACATCTATGCAGGCTAGTTGCCTCAGAGTTTTTACTGCAAAAAGGAATGACCAGGCAGGTAATGATCGTGAGTGGGATGCAAATTTTAAGCATTTGATGTGTTTATAAAAATGCTACCTAAGGTCCACTTTACCAACACATTTTAGGTAGATTCAAATACTATCTTGACATTGACATTTTTTCCCTTTTGTTGATAAGTGAGATAGAAGTTTAGTGGGGGGGAAGCTGTGGTTAGGGTTCCCAATTGTGTGTACATGTACGCTCCCATTAATAGATGTATGTTCCCAATAATGACTATTTTAATGAGGCCCCAACCCAACACCCAGCAGACACACAGAGGCTTTAAAATAGCAGCCACAGCACCGCCAGCGGGGGGTAGGGCAGCGACATCGTGTCCAGCGCCGGGACATGGTGTTAAAGCAAAGTCGTAAAAGGCTAAAAAGCCCAGTCGCTTAATAATCACAATTTCAAAGATTCGGATACTTTCCTTCCAAAACAAAAGAGATCTCAAAAAAACTACACTACTAATGTTATGCAGAACCTGTCTGCGCAATGACTATTTTCGTGATAACTGCTACATGGAATCATGTGGAAAAGTACCATAATTGGAAACACTCCTTTCAAAAATGGAAACTTCCTCAAAAAAGGAAATGCATGTCATTGGGGGAAACTGCAGTCAGAGTTGCCAATAATAGTTATGACCCCAATTTTGGAAAAAATAACCCATAATTGGAAATTTTCCTTCCAAAAACAAAAAGATGATCTCTAAATGAAAACTTACTACTTTCATGCTGTAATGGTTTGGTGCTAGAACCTTGTCTGCTGCAAAAAGTAAGGGACAGGTAGAGGACATTCAGCATATTGGAAATAGTATTCAAGTATACAATTATTATTTCCAGCTCTGTGTGACAGGGAGGCATATGTCGCATTGAGTTTGTGACAGCCAGCATACTTTCTGCACCTCTGGTTCCAGGTGATGGGGGCTGATCAGCCAATCGAAGCCCTTGAAGCCTATTGAATATGGTAGTGGTTGCCAAATCATGACATCATCCACAGGCAGAAATGTATTTCTTACCCTAGAGGAGCATTAAAAAATCAAGATATTGAGCCTATTGCTCATTTTTCAGAGAAATCATGGACGCCTCCTAGATTTCCGGCTAAAAGTTCTCCTAATTACATTAAATTCCAGGATTCAACCAAGGTGCCACATTCCTTTTAAGGAGACCGCCATCTGAAAAAGTTAAGAGATGAAGATTAGGAGAAATCCTTTTCTCCTTCAGAAAAGCTACAGAGATTGACCCAGTGTTTTTAATGTGTGATTTTTTATACCTTTCAACAAAACGGCAATATTTATGTAATCTACACTTAAATTGCAATTGCTAAAACTAATAATGGAAAACAAATTTTCGGGTAACGCTTTGAAATAAAAATAGTGATAGAAAAGTAGCGCGAGGGGGATTGTCTGTTTTGAAGAAGAGGAAAACACCTATGATTTCACCTATTCAATGTTCAAAATGCATGTCATTAGAAGCGCAAATATTAGGCAAACCTAATGCAGTTAACATAAAGGCTCTATCACCATTCATTACTAAGCTATTCAGTCAAAATCCTTTCCCCTTGTATTCCCAAAGGAACTACATGGGACTCGTACCTGATCTTAGGTCATCGACATTCAAAATTCCGGACTCAGTGGGGCCATTACGTGATATGAGTTTCAATCGGATATGTTTACCCTGCTCTGACTTATGCTATCTTAATTTTTTGGGTGAGGTCACCTGACCTGCCTGGTGACCTGACCTATGATGACCCAACCTTCAAATTTTGTCATAAGTTGTAGAAATGAACAGCGCAAAGGAATGCAATTTACAGCGGCGCTATGCGCCGCCGTTTCTATGCTGTCTCTAAAAAATCCGAGCGGGTACCTACCCCTTCCCCTCGTCAATGCGCGTGTTAAGCATTCGGGGTTAATCATGCACCAGTTGTAAAGGTCATATGGCATCGCCATCTCTCACCCTGTTGAAAGGATGTATTGGGCATCAGGAAGTCCTTATTCAGTATTCCCGCCCGGGATTTGAACCTGGGTGATTGGCGTGGAAGCCCAATGCGCTACCACTGCGTCACTGCATCCTCACAATGCTTAGAATGCTACCTTTAGAGTGTTGAAGTAATGATACGAGGTAATGGCTTCTGTGATGTAATTTCGTAAATTTTTTGTTGAACTGTCGTCAAATCACTCACATGAATTTGGATGATACTTCGAGGTATTCATCATTTTGCCGTCTTGTCTTCTGCGTCAAGACTCTCGATAAGGAATGGTACAGTTTCTCATTAGAGAAAATGCCTGCCAATCAATGACTCGAAGCTATTCGATAGCCTTCTTCAACTTTGTTTGATCTCGATCTGATATCAGCTGCGCCGGAGCCGAAATGAGCTTGTACAGTAGACAGAAGAGCCTCAATATCTGTATGAAGTTCTAGTCAATGTTTGCGAGTTATTGCCAGTTCTATTCTCTTGATACATGCCCTGGAAAGTCTAAGTGCGAGCAGTGATTTAAAGACATCGAGAGTCTTTGCTAGAATTAATAAATTATTGTGATTGTTTTGATGAGCATGTTTATTGTGTGTTGTGGCTTATAGATATCAATGCTTACGTTTACCACCCACACAACCCCCACTCATAGAGAAGAACACAACGGGCCTGATTAAGGGATGATCGCACTACCAAATGCAGTTTTTTGGACTGTCAAAGATTCTTTCAACTAAGTACCATGTCTCTCGCATCCTGATCTTGATAAAGTGTCCCGGATTATTATCTGGAGTTTAACTCTTCATTGCACATCGTGCTAAGGGAGGGACATAGTTCACCTTTCATCGACTTAAGTCAGTCAATCTCCAGTTGGTTCCCACAGGAATATGCATATTTATGTAAGAGGCTTACATTTTCCATCACTAAGGTGACCAAAATATTTATATTTAAAGGGAATGTGGCACCTTTATAACGTGATTTTGACTGAGATAGCCAAGTTGTAAATCATACCGGAAACCCGGTACTCAATATATCATTTGTCTTGAAACTGAAAGTTTCCATATATAAAAGCTAAAAACCTACCTGAAATGTTCCCCTTATGTACCCTAAGCACCAGGCCACGGTTGTTAACTGTTGGTGTGACGTCATATCCCTTGCCCCGATGGTGGGTACGAGCCACCTTCGCCCTGGTGCGGGGGGCTAAAAAAGACCCCCACGATCTCAAAAAAAAAAACAAAACGGCAATCGAAAGCTCTTCAAAAATGAGATCGCTAATACTTCAAAATTTTCCTCGTCAGGTCAATATCAAGGTCACCAGAGGTCAAAATAGGTCAAAATCGCTAATATGATGTGTACTAAGAAAACCTCATATATCTCAGAAACTATGATAGCTAGAAACATGTTTTTCACCACCAATCGAAAGCTCTTAAGTTGCTCTTTCATTACAGTGGCAATGATTTTCGAGCTAGGTCAAAGCCTAGGGAGCTGCAGGTCACTGAATATTGGGAATATTCTTGGGAATGTCCATAGCCACCCATGCATAAGGCCGTTTCCTTTTTCGCTAATAATTTCCAAAGCAAGCAAGATGCAGCCGTAGTTGATACACCATTGTAATCCTCTATGCAATACAAATCGAATGATATATAATATTGTTATGCCAGGTCAACGGTTTGACCCAACTTGACCTGTTATAGTCATGATATATAACATTTGATTTGCAGCGACCGTACAAACACTTTGGGGACAAAATACAAGTACTATTTATTTCAAAATTTATAAAAATTTCAAAGTTTATTCAAAATTTATAGAGTAAAACACCAAAAAATATTTATTCGACCTAAGGTGACCTTTCAAAGGTCACAAGTCAAAGTCGTTTGTATCAACTTCAGAAATGGGCTAAGAGAAAGTCCTTAACCAATGTTTGAAGTTAATTCCATACATACGTACTGAGAAAAGCTGATTTCGTGATTTTCCCCATGTATTTACAATGGGGAGGTCACGCTCTGCACATAACCTTAGGTCACCAATATAAAAAATCCCGGAACATATGTTGTAGCTCCTAGTGGGTCCAATATGTGGTATGAGTTCAAACTTGATCGATTAACCCTCCGTCTAGTTATGCAGTCTTAAGCATTTTTGAGGTGAGGTCACTGCACCTGGCCTGGTGACCTGACCTGATATGATCTTGAGGTACAATTTTTAGGACATATGTAAAAATGTTGAAGGAACAGCTAGACTAAACTTGGCGGTGCTGCGCGCCGCCACTTTTTGGTCACTTCGGAAAAACCCGAGGGGGTCTAAAAAGACCCCCACCCGAGCAAAGGTTAAGCTGACGTCACGGTGAGTATCGGCCAATTGAATCCCTTGGAGCCTATTGTATATGGTAGTGGTTGCCAGATCATGACATCATTCACAGGCAGATATTTATTTTTTCCCTAGAGGCGCAATTTAAAATCATAATATTGAGCTTATTGTACATTTTTTCAGAGAAATCATGGACACTTCCATGATTTTCGGCTAAAAGTACCCCTAATTACATTAAATTCCAGGATTCGACCAAGGTGCCACATTCCCTTAAATGCCCTATGTGTGATGGAAAGGGAAAGGCGCTTGCTATGCTAGATAAGCCTCTAAAATGTATTTATATAATATATGTACCTTTCTCGAGCAAATTAGTCCATTTGCTTCGAGACTACCCTGCAAAACAAACTTGTTTGTCACTAATTTTTTGTAGAAAATACTTGTTTTTCATTTTCCTTCGAAAACTCGAAAGACTCTACACATTTTTCGATTGCTACTCTGCACTTCGGCCTTGAGATATGCGCTCCATTTTAGATCGATAAAGTGAACTGAGATGGAAGAAGCTCAGCTCAGCTTAAACAATGATGGGAGGGAAGCACATGGGTGGATTTATTTTTTATGTATCAAATGTTTCAGCGTAGTTATTACCTCAAGATTGTTCAAGTGCTGGAAATGTGGCGGTTGAAAATCCATAAATGTGAATAAAAATCATATTGATGGTAGATAAAACTGTCCTTCTTTTCAAAACGCTGGTCTTCCAACAAATTGAATTATAGTTTCGATTAAATTTCGTGGATGTTTCGTCATGTGGCAGAGCTCCGGTAGGAGGGAAGTTGACACTTCTGTAGACCTATGCTATCGTGAGCGTTCCTCGTCGTTTTGCTTTTTTTAGGCTTGCCATCGTGCATGGACTGTGATTTCACGCCAATACGCTGGTGCTCGAATATTGTTGCATATGCGAATAGATTCAGAGTTACAACACAAAATAACTCGGATCGCTGAGTACCAAACTGTGAAATATGAAGTCGTTCAGCTTGGAATATATATAGCTACGAGTCAGTATTGCTATAGTTATTTCCCCTCATCAGGCATCGGCGTGTGTTCAGTCGACAGAAATTTACAAACACCGGTGTTAATTGAATTATGCTACATAAAATTAACCGATAATCGCTCATAATCTAAAGTAATTGAAAAAGCCAAGGAGTATATTAATGTTTCGACTCAGTATCTTCGTCAGAAAAAAATGTTTTCGATTTTTTGCTGTCATTTTATGAACAGAAACTTGACGCCCATGGGCTCCTAACGCTGGAATCAGGCGTTCAGGGCCAGGGCAATTAAAAACGTTTTTTCTGACGAAGACACGGTGTCGAAATATTAAAATACTCTTTGGTGTTTTCAATTACTTTTGATTATGGGCGATTATCGGTTAAATTTATATAGCATAATCATCATGACTAGCACGTTGAAAACGGCACTTCAAACTCTTAAAAACACTGATGTGGACGGTCGATTTTTCCAGTAAAAAAGACGTGCTGAATTGACTCCAGTAGCTCAGCGGATGTAGCGAGGGGCTCCTGTTTAGGGATCGGTTTTCCAGAGACGTCCCAGCGCTAGATATTTACACGAGGCAAAGTGATTGGCGTCTGATTCTTTTGAGGGTGACCTGTTCACACCGAATACGTAATCGGGTGTTACCTAACCGTCGGATTTGAAATTAACCCGTCATCACATAAATTATTTTTCAAGTGAAAGGCTGAGGCAGTGGCATTGCAATTTTCCAGCCTTGCACTGGGGATCGAATGGAGGAAAACAGGACTGTTAGAGCTCAACAAGGCACAATTCGGTGATTGGAAGAGCACTCGTTTCTGCAACACGGGCCCCGCCTGGGGTCCCTGGCATGACGCGCCCCGGTGGGGGGGAATTTCGCCCCCCCTCCGTATCTCATTTTCCAGGAAAGCTAAAGGAAAATTACGGACGACGTTCGAAAGCTCTTAACGAAACGAAGAGAAATTATTGGTAGCGTTTTTATGTCAGGTCAATATTGAGGTCAGCATAGGTCAAAGAAGGTTCCATAGGCTTATAGCAGGGCAGTGTACATTTCCACCTCTAGATATTTACTCAGCAAAGCTAGAGCAAATATTTATCACCTCCGTGTCAACACGGTGGCTGACTTTCGCTATCCCGTTGTCCCGGCCTGAGCGCTGGTTGAGCCTCCATATGCTTTCCTTTTTCATTTGTCTGTTGTGGGAATTGGAAACATCGCCTGTGACAAGTTCTTTGAAAGCTGAGCTCCGAGACAGTGCATGTTCGTAGAAAGCTGCTGAGACAAATGATATTTTGATAAATAAGTTCGGTTTTGGGGAGGGAGAAAATCAGGGCATTGTGCAGCTCCGATCGGTGTCTAGCTGTCGGTTGTGTGGAACATCTAATCTTCATAACATTCTAATATTAGTCCGTTAACACACTTTCCTTTGTGTGCTCGAATCCTGATTGGAAGTGCCACCTAGAAATATATGCAAATACACACACCTGGTGTACAGTATACCTGCACGTGTCTCTTGCTTACCCGACAGTGAGGATAGAGCTGGAGAGCAGCACTGCCAACCCGTAGAAAATGATAAAAAACGCCGCACACGTTTCCGGCCCGTATTGTACGTCGCGCAGGATTTGGAAGGTCAGGAACGGGCAGGCGATCAACGACAGCATGGCATGGAGGACGGCGAGGTTCAATATGTAGCAGCTGTAAAAATGGCTTCAATCATTATCATAACTCAATGTTGGAAAGTATCAAGATTTCCACTGCCCTTTCTCTTCAATCTCTTCAATCTGTTTTGCTTAGTGTTTATGTTCATCGGATAGGACTTATTCGATGATTATTTCGTGTGGAATTGTCCAACGAAATCGTGCGTTATTTTCTGCCAGAGAAACAGCGTCTAACAAGGAATATAAAGGTAAAACTATTCAAACAGAATAACTTTAAGTTCAGGAAAATTTAGTACATTCCTTGAGACACCTGTCTGGTGAGTATTTTTGACCAGATTTGTGTCTCGGATCTAATCGTATTTTAGTAAAAATTTGAAAATAAGTAGGCTGGGAGCATAGCAAAATGTCACTCATGAAAAGCCATCGCAAGGAAAGAGAAAACTCAACAGTGGTAACTTCATGTTTTGGCTCTTTGGGACATTGCATGCAATGGGTTGATCGAAATGTATTTCTTCGGCTCAATTATCTGTCGTGTCAGAAACTAAATAGCAAAAGCTCTTGACTACAATTAAACAAACGGGAGGCAACGGCGAAAAGCAAAACAATATCCTGGTCGGGTCTTTTTGCAAACATTGCTGGCAGACTTTTGCGCAGTCTCAGCTGGCTCAGCTGGGGTGCTTGTAATCTGTATCGGGTAACAGTCTGACGTCGGAAAATCTGCCAACTCGCCAACAACGTAGGTGACAAAAGTAGATCAAGTTGGTGACAAAATAGGTGCATACCTCAGCGTGAGAAGTTAACGCTCAGCCTGCCAATAAGTTATCTAAGATTTAAAAGTACTCAGAGGGTCCGGTAAATTATTCACTTTTGGTGTCAGAGCTCATTTCTTCATTGATTACACAATTGAATTTTGGAGTTCCGTAGGTGACATTTCCACTTTTCCGACCTCCAGCTGCAACATAGTAACGAGTCTCATGTGGCTGCTCAATGCAGGATTGCAAGGCCTGAAAAAACTAGTAGCGACATTGCAGCCATTTTAATTGCCCCAGATACATTAACAATTTAATTACGCTTTACGTAAGCACCGACTGTAGCTGTATCTCATGCAAGCGTGAGTCCCAAAGCCAGTTTCCCGGTTACTTGAGTTGATAAGTCCGTTCACGCGGTTGATTCGCAAATAAAGTGCGCTGAAATTTCTCACCCGGGGTAGTATACCCATTTAAGCTTCAGCACTTACCTCAGAGGGGTGTGCATCATACGGCGAATAGATATTGTCAAAAGAACGGTAACGTTGCCAGTGACACCCATTACCAGAATTAACATTGTAATGACCATTATCAGCACTTTGTTCAGATCCCAGTAGATTGGCCGATGAAAGACTGTCTTTGAAGCCTCCCCATCATCTTCATGTGACATGAATTTGAAGAATCCGTCGTCAGGTGTATGAGTTGAATTTGACATCGCAGCAGTCTTATTTACCGCAGCAGTTCATGAAGATAGTAGCTGCACATCTACTAGCAAAACACCATGAATATCTCGGTGTTTCAAGTTGCAGTGTAATGTTTTGTATGTATTACACACATACATAATGCAAATTCGTTTAGATGTCTATTTGTCACAAGCACAACTGATTTGTTTCGCTTTAGATTTTGCCCACGTTTGGCAGATGTTCCAATGTTCTCTTCTTTATTTGAGGCGAAATTAAATTTTGGCGTATAAGGACACGACAGGATAAAAATACGGCTGATGAATATTATGGTTGCCGATAAGTGTCTCAGCAAAGTAACGTCATTTCACGTTGTATACTTCTGCTGTTGATTACGGTTTAGTTTTTGATTATTCGCCTTAATATTATAGCCGGCATGAAGTGACACTGAATTGTTGACATCACCCAGTTTTCCACACTCAACAGGCATAAAAACACCCTAAATAAATTATAACCTTAAACATGATTCAAGAGGTTCGTCCGCCTTTCACATAGATGCCAGCCACGTTTGTGGTCACATTACTGAAGCGGCAACCCATTTCAAACAGCCAACAAGGCTGCTTAAATAATCTCGTGACATCTCCTGTAAGTACTTCACACTAGTAGTTTGGTTTATTGGTGCTTGGGGTAATTAGTTCTTGTCATAATTCGTGACAAAACAACTGTTCGAAAAATAATATTTTATGGACATCATTGGCAGAAGTTGACAACATAGTATGATTAGCTTACCTCAGCCCTTTACTTATTTTCTATGTGCATAGAAACCCATATTAATCTATAATTTTCAGGACAAAAATTCTTAGGCTAACATTTTCTTTCAGCAACCATTTCATAACAAAGTTTCATTGACCACATTGAAGCAAACTTGTATTTAAACTATGTCTCCAATTTTATGTTCACGCAGCAGCATGGTGTCTTTATCTCGCCGATCAGAGTTACAACTTCCAATGCTATAAATGATTGTTCACCCATACTTTACCTGCTACAGCTTGTTATATTCACTCAACATCAGGTGTGTCAATTAATGTACTTTTACCCTGGCGTTTGTCCCTAGTTCATAGTGTTGCCCCCAACGCTAATTTTCCCCCTCCCTTTGTTCGGTTTTCTCAATATCTAATGAAATTTTCATCCCCGTTAAAATTTGACGTCTCACAAGTGGGAGGGGGGGCGAGGGAACTTTGGGAGCCACCGAGGCTTGATCGGGATGTAAATGTGTCCCCTTGTCACCTGGATTTACATGAAAATGCTAGTGTAAGTGGAGCGTTGGCTCTTTTTGTGTTTCTATATAGATCGTCCAATCAAATGTTCATAGCCGAAGTCAATTTTTACACGGTAGTCGTGAGCTACGGGCCATCGCACAAAATGGTAGGAGTCTGGTTGGCGCACTCCGTCGACGCGATTTCAGCTCTCCCAGTGGTGTTCTGTGTATTCTGCAGAGTGCTGCAGGTTTGAGCCCATCTTGATTTAGAGTTGGGCGTCCTGCACTAGCTCAAGCCTCAGCAGTTGGTGCGTCCTTAACCCCGAACCCCCTCCCTCATAAACATCGTCGAACAAAATAAAGAGGCAATCAGTGTAAGGGAAAATGTGGTCAACGCACCTAATATGTGGGCACTCACGTCACTATTTTAGTTGATGTCCCTTTTTGGTTTTCCACGGCAGGAATTGTCGATATGAGTACAAACCACCAGTATACGTTTTCTAGGACAATTTTTAAATGCATTTAATGCTGATTACAACGTTCAAAAACAATACATATTGGCGCTTTTAGAACTCAAAAATTGGCGGCGTCAGACAAAATGTTTGGGAAGAGAACAAACGGCCAATATCTTGAGAGGCTCAGTGTTTAAAAAAATTGAAGAACATCGCATGATTTGAAAGGCCCAGATCATATAAGTGCCCAAATCTGCTAGCCTACCTAAGTTTTCTTATTTTGAAGCTGGAAAAACTGCTAAATAGAGTAGTAAATGGTAACACGGTGTGATGTTGTTCTCTGAGAGGAAGACGTGCACAACGCGTTCGCCGCAAGGCTGCAGACGACCCCAGCAATATAATGCACCGCCCAGGGGTATTCATTCTTCAACCTCCTTTGACGGCTCAGGAGTTGGCCCCACACGACGCCGAGCAAAGCGCGACTGAAGCAATCCACCCTGCTCAAGTACCCTAGGGTGCTGTTCTCTGCCCAGTCAGCTCATCAGCACACCACGTCCGGCCTTTAGCGAAATGCAGAGGCCACTCCTAAAATACATACAAAACTTTTAGCAGCCCTGCTGCACATCTTAGCCTGCGGTGGGCCTCCGAGCCACCTTCGCCCGGGTGGGGGGTGTTTGAACACTCCCTTCGAACTCGGCCCCTATGCGGTATAGCCAAAAACGCGAACGCTGATGGATAGCTCATACAAATGTATGACGAAACTTTATCAGCGATTTTTTGGCTCAGGTCAACATTTAGGTCATAACAGGTCAAAGAAAGTGGGATTTTGAGTAAGAGTTTTTGGGCTTTAGCGTATGACAAAGTTTAGTTAGAATAATTTTTAGGCACAACTCGTTTCCTCTCGTCACAACAAATCGAATGATGTATAATATGACACTAATAGGTTAAAATACAAAAATGGCCTGACCTCAGGTTAGGTCAAGGTCACTTTTTAACCTAGCAGAGTCAATATGTATATCAATCGGCTTGCAATAGCAGTCTGAACGCAATGATATCAAAATAAAAGCTGTATCTTCATTTCATGTAAATTTATTGACGTAAGCCTAAAAACTGCTTAAATAGCCCCAGATGACCTCTCAGAGGTCACAGGTCAAAAATTGCAACATGAACTTGGAAAGGACCCAGGATTCCATGATTTGGAGACTATAAAGGTATTCACAGCTGTATGTACGCAAATACATTCCAATTTATGTTTTTTTCCCTGTATTTCTAACGGAGAAGTCATGGTCCGTACTTGACCTTAGGTCATCGATATGAAAATTACCGGAATATATGTTGTAACACTCGGTGGGCCCATTATGTGGTCTAAGTTTCAATCCGATGAATTCACCCATTTCTTACTTATGCCACCTTTAACATTTTTTAAGGTGAGGTCACTTGACCTGCACTGGTGACCTGACCTAAGATGACCCAACCTTAAAATTTTGAATTTGAAAAATTGCGTAATTGATTAAGGATAAGGTGTGCCAAGTATGGCGGCGCTTCGCGCCGCCGTTTGTTAGTGTAGTCGGAAAAACCCGAGGGAGGGTGTCCAAACACCCCCCCTCGTACCGCGGAGAGGGGTTAACCCTCGACCAGCACGTCAAGCCGACCAGCACGTTATGCAATGTCATCACTCGTGATTATCGGTATAAGTTTGCTTGGCGTCTAACTCGTTTTTATTCTCTTTGCATGTTTGTGGCGTAAACATGCGCCTATTCGATTTAATTTGTTTGAGTGATTAGAAAAGTTGCTTGTGGCTTGATGACCTGAATGGGTTTACATGTTAGAAGGTTTGATGTTTTTAGAGCATTTGTTGCTCATTTTCAGCGTTTTGTTTCTGTTTTGGAAGTGGATGCGTGGCTCAATGGTAGATCATCTACTTTCCGAGGCATGGGTCCCGCGGGTTCATGTTTCGGCAGAGCCTCTGAATAAGCTGGTCTGAATCCTCAAATACCTCCCAACAGAGTAAGAGTTGGGGCTGTTGTATAACCCTGACAGTTGGTGCCTCGTCAGACCCCAACAATCATTATTTGATTGCAGAAGGTAGTTTGTAACTTCGGCCTTTTCGCTTTGTTTCAGCTCGGGACCCTCAAAAGTTGAAAGTTAATCTGCGCGGTCTTATTATGTTATCAGATAAGCGCCATGACCAAAAGGAAGGGAAAGTGCATGTAAAGCCAATGGCGGATCCATGATTTCATTTCAGGGGGGGCAAGGGGGCTTGGACCTCAGTATCTATTCCCCCTGAACATCTTCCAGTTATGCATTTACTTTAGGCCCTCTGACATATCGGGGGGGAGGGGAGGCTTGAGCGCCCTAGCCCCCTGTATCTGCCACTATGCACAGCTCGTTGGTAGCAGCAGAATTCTGAGTATTTACTGGTTATTTCGCATTTGTACATACCATCAATTTTAGTTTGATTTGTTGTCTTATTTCTATTTTGTTGAACGAAGAGGGGGAGCGGGCCGAATATCAGCCGAGGAGCATCACTGCGGTGGCGGAGATCAGTGGCGGATCTAGCCGGTTGGTTTAGGAGGGCAAACCAAAGTCGAAAAGCAAAAAAAAACGTAACGCAGCGAAAAATTTCCCAAAATATGCCTTTCGATAGGATTTTCGGAACTGGAGACGAAAGGCAAAAACGCCACGGGTGAAAAATATGGGCCCAACATACTTTTATCCTATCCAAGCCTCAATATTTACACTGAACTTCACTAATTCTGTTTGAAGTTGAGAGTTGAAGCACCAAAATCTTGCTTACAAGCTAAAAGGAGTCGGGGAAAAAGAAGGTCGATCGCTTTGGGGGCAAAAACATAGTTTGCCCCGAGCTTTCCGTTTGGGGGCAATTGCCTTTTTGCCCCCCTGGATCCGCCACTGGCGGAGATCACCACGGGCTTTACATCATCTTAGAAGTATTTAAACGTGGGTGGGTCTGAGCATGAATGAAGCATATGCAAGGGTGTATGCCATCACAAGATAGATAATGTATTTCTCACAGAATAATGAGCAGTCCTCATCTCCTGCACTTCTTATGCTGACCAGAAACATAGCAAGTGGTAATTTCCGTGTATTGTGATGGATGAGATACTCGCACTTTGTCCCCACCAGATTTCACCGCAGTGCCTCGATTGAGCCAGTAAACTACAGCTATCTTGAGCTGCTCTTATACAGTATACAGGGTTATTGCTACTCTACCATCATTATATTTACCAATACACTAGTCCGTCGACAACCACACCAAACGTTACACGTAAGCACATCCAGCTGTGTTGACGAAGGAGCGACCCATCCATTCAAACCGGCAACAATGGCTGAAGTGTTGCAGGTTTGCACCGCGGTCACCTTTTAGCCTGAAATTGGCATTGCTTAAACTGAATCCGGCACTTTCTTGCACGGTACATGTATATACAGTCAAGGATGGTCTGAGAGTCTGAACACACCGCGCAGAGTATTTGTACATCTAAGACGTCAAAGTGGACAACATCACATGGCACATCCGGTAGCCACACATTCGGCCGACGAAGAAAGCGCGGCACACGCACTGATGGCGAATGTGACTGGTCCATCAGAAGTCATCATCTCTTCGCGCTGCAGTGGTTGATGTTGTAATCGGGGACCAGCTTACACGGAGAGATGGAGAGTTGAGATGGGCGTTTAGCAGAGTTGTTTTTCAAAGAAATCAGCATCAACGGAGTGATAAGAAATGATATGGGAACAGCCCAGTATCCGAGCCGTTTCAAGGCTGCTGAGAATTGAAAATTAAGTGTGCCTACTGTGGGGAAACTACTATTTCATTTTAAATCCATATGACATGAAAACGACTTATGCACTCAAATATGTTAAATATACGCCAAGTAAATGAAACGGAAAAATACCTACCTGTGGGAAGGTAGCACATGCACTAGAAATGGCGTACGTTCCGAGTAAGATGACAACCAACCACTGAACTTCATATCGATTCACGATAACGCTCGCAGTTAATAAGCACCCTTTCGATTACACAGAAAAGCATCACAACATCAGCGAAAATATACGAGTTACACGGACCTACAAGACAATCACAATCATTCCGGCTTACAATATGGCAAACGACTCGCAGTGCCGTAGTTCTAGTCAACACCAGCCTTCTCTGTGAAACAAAACAAACGCCTGAACTGACACCGCGGGCCTGTCCGCTGCCAGCGACGTCCTGGCGCGACTGCCGCGAACTGACACCGCGGGCCTGTCCGCTGCCAGCGACGTCCTGGCGCGACTGCCGCGAACTGACACCGCGGGCCTGTCCGCTGCCAGCGACGTCCTGGCGCGACTGCCGCGAACTGACACCGCGGGCCTGTCCGCTGCCAGCGACGTCCTGGCGCGACTGCCGCGAACTGACACCGCGGGCCTGTCCGCTGCCAGCGACGTCCTGGCGCGACTGCCGCGAACTGACACCGCGGGCCTGTCCGCTGCCAGCGACGTCCTGGCGCGACTGCCGCGCGCAGTCCTCAGTTATGTTACAATGGTATCAAAGAGTGGCCTGACCACGGAGCCCACTTTCCTGGAAGATCAGCGGTGACTGGTACCTTGATGTGCCGTTTGCATCGTAACCAATCACAATAATGCAGCTTATTTTGTTTGAACGGCGCAACAAGCGCTCAGTCCTGAAAACATGTTCAACTATGCCCTGTTGGGAGCGCTTTCGGGGACCAGATTACATCTATTCGGAGTACGCATGGGATTTGAACGCGGGACGCGTCGCCCAAAAGACAGAAATTCTACCTGCTGAGCTACTCATCCCTTCCTGTCAACAAAAAGTAAAACCGCAGACCCGTCGTGACAAACCCACCATACGTGCAAATAATCTGGAAGTCAGTAAATATTCAACTTCACTCGGGGAGAAGCTATAACCTTCTGAACCAATTTTTTTAATTGCAAGCTCTTTTCTGCCTTCGGCACACATTCATTATATGATGCTTGATTTTTAATGTAGCTGACATAAATAAATTTCCGATAAAAAGTGGAGTCGGGGAGAGGGGGGGAGGGAGGCCGCTACTCCGACGCTGATGCTGTTCGTTACAACTGGTGCGCTCAGCACAGCACACCTGTGACACCATCTATAGTATCAGCTCAGATTGGACACCAGGTAACCAGTCAGCGCCACGCCCCCGGGGAAGTGCGGGCCGGTCACGCTCCGTCTCCCCCTAACGGAGACTTAGACGGCGGTAGACCCAGCCAGCTCCCCGCCAGACTGCTTGATGACGTGGTGGCTCTTGGTCTGACTGACGCCATTGCTCGGTGGCAGGTTCGCTGCCAGATCTCGCGCCGGCCTCAGGTTAATATTGATCCTCTGCGGAAGCAGAAGGACGGTTAGAGCAGGAAGGAGGAGGTTCAATTGACCTTCCATGCTTCCATGACATAATTGGAACGGCGTGGGGGCATTGTTTAACATATGGGCATCATGGCAGATGTCGGGAAAAGGATAGTCTCTCTCACAAAGCTGTATGGCAAGAGGCTTCTGTTAAAAGCAATCTCCATAGCATGAACAATTTCCGAATTTTTTGAAGGCGGCATTTTCTTAAGCTGATGTTTATGCATCTGTTTCTATATTTTTTTGTTGAATCAATTTTTTTTGTTCAATTCAATATCAAATTTTGTTCAAGTTCTGTTTCTGGGACCGGAGTCTCACTAAATTCATCAAGCGACTTGTCACAGAGACCACGACCCCACCACCCGAACGTGCAACTCCCGCAATGTAGTAAAGCCAAATTCTAACGTCTCCTCAAAACACAGGGACGGCCGCCCCGCTCAGGTCACCCCCTCACCAGTTAGTTGCCAGCCGACTTACGAGCCTTCATAGGGACCTCAACTGCCTTCTATCCTAGAAATCATCTATTACGAATGCAGAATCCAACAGTCAATTAATGCCAGTAATTCACAAACCTATGCGTGCCGACACCAGTAGGCTTACCAAGGAGAGCATTTGGCTATCCCCGTGAGCAAGACATTGTCTAGATGTATGAGCGTATCTACACAAATCCTCAACGTTCGTAAATACGCTCTGCCTCTTCTTTGCGGATGTCTGATCCCATGACACATTTAAGGAGCGGAAAGGAAGTCTTGGGGATTTGGGACCCACCAACTGCTGAGGTCATGCGGTGTCGCGACTCCCTACCCTTGAAACTTTGGGGGTTTGCAACACACCGACTGCTGAGGTCATATGGCATCGCCAACCCTCACGCTGCTGGGAGGGTTATTATGGGGATCGCAAATAATTATGCAGAATACCCACCCGGGGATTTGAACCCCGGTCGGTGGCGTCGAAGTCGAATGCTCTTTCCCCACGCCACCGCGTTCCCAGCTTTTACCCTGTTGGAAGGGTATGTGGGGGAACAGGGAGTCGGTATTCAGTGCTCCCACCCGGTATTTGAAGCTGGGTCAGCGGCATAGAAGCCGAATGCGCTACCGCCGCGCCAGCGCAAGTCCCACCTTGGCACCTTGGTCGAATCCTGGAATTTAGTGTAGTTAGGGGAACTTTTAGCCGAAAATCAATGAGGCGCCTATGATTTCTCTGAAAAATGTACAATAAACTCAATATTTTGATTTTCAAAATTCTCCTATAGGGAAAGAAATAAATATATGCCTGTGGATGCTGTCTTGATCGGGCAACCACTACCATATTCAATACACTTCAAGAGCTTCGATTGGCTGATACTCCCTGTGACGTCAGCATATGTCGTCATATCAACAACCATGAGAACTCTGGCCTGCCGCTAAGGGTACAGGAGGGGTACATTTCAGGTAGGTTTTAGCTTTTTTCTACGGAAATCTCGAGTTCCAAGACAAATCATATATTGAGTACCGGGTTTTCCGACATGCTTTACTACTTGGCTATCTCAGTTAAAATCATGTTATGAAGGTGCCACATTCCCTTTAAGGATTATGTGTGGCTTAAAGGGAATGTGACACCTTTATAACGTGATTTTAAGTGAGATAGCCAAGTTGTAAAGCATACCGAACAACCCGGTACTCTATATACCATTTGACTTGAAACTCAAAATTTCCGTAGAGAAAAGCTACAAACTACCTAAAATGTACCCTACATGTACCCTTAGCAGCAGGCCACAGTTGTCAGCTGTTGGTCTGACGATATATGCTGACGTCATGGTGAGTATCAGCCAATTGAAGCCCTTGAAGCGTATTGAATATGGTAGTGGTTGCCAGATCATTACATCATCCAGAGGCATATATTTATTTCTGTCCGTAGAGGAGCATTTTAAATATCAAAATATATATAAAAATAGAAATATTTATTGTACATTTTTCAGCGAAATCATGGAAGCTTCCATGATTTTCGGCCAAAAGTTCCCCTAATTACACTAAATTCCAGGATTCGACCAGGGTGCCGCATTCCCTTTTAACACGCGCATTGACGGGGGCGGGTAACCGCCCCCTCAGGTTTTTCGGAGATAGCAGAAAAACGGCGGCGCGTAGCGCCGCCGTACTTGGCAAACCTTTTTCCTCATCATTTTTACAACTTCTGTGAAAATTTTAAGGTTAGGTCATGTCAGGTCAGGTCACCAGTACAGGTCAATTGACCAGACCTCAAACATTTTTTAAGATGACATAAGTCGGAGCAGGGTGAACTTATCCGATTCAAACTCATATCACATAATGGGCCAACCGAGTTCTCTAAAATATTTTCCGGTATTTTTGATATCGATGACCTAAGGTCAGGTACGAGGCATGACCTTTCCATTGGAAATACATGGCAAAAATGGTTTTTACTGAATAACTCAGTAACGGGTGGTGATAGAGCGTTTATTTTAGCTGCATTAGACTTGCCTTGGCTTTGTGGTTCTAATGATATACAATGTATATAATTTGACCCTGACCTGACCTCAGGTCAGGTGAAATCTTTGATTTGACCTAGCAAGGTCAGATTATATATCATTCGATTCGGCTTGCTGCGAGGATTCATATAGCTAAAGTCGTTTTGCTCTATCTTTACTTGTTCAGATGTAATGGCCGAAAAACTTAATTTACATGTTATCCCTATTACGGCATGTTTTGACCTATCGTGACCGTAAATGTGACCTGACAAAACAATGGTTCAAATATTTTCGATCGAGAAGTGGATGGGCTACCCAACGCCGTTTACCGTTTTTCGCTACCTACCGTGGTTCTTGAGATCTTAGCCGGGGGGGCGGGTACCCGCCCCCCGTCAAAGCGAAGGTGGCTCAGACCGCCGTCAATGCGCGTGTTAATGATAGAGTGTTTGCTACTTGGGCCAGAAGCCCCGGTTGAAGTCCTAGCTCCTCTGAATAAGTACAACTTGATACAAATCCACCACAACAGGATTGGAATTGGCAACGCCATGTGACATTCGCAGCAAGTGTGTCCGTAACCTCCAATCCACATATCCGTATAGAAGGTACATGTGGTGTCACTACTGACCTCCAGAAGTGTGCCGGGCGTGACCAGGATGTAGTGGATGGCCATGCCTGGAATCATGCCGACGCTGCTCAGGGCCATGATCCATCCGACCACGTTACACCACTCCGGGAACGCGTAGCCCTTGAACTCCAGGGGGCTGTGATCTATCAGCACGAATATGATCATCGCCTGAAACAAAGGTACGGGGTTGTGAGTGTTCAGCCATACCGACTGGTACGCTCCGGCGTTCAAGGGGGGGGCATGAACACCGCAGACCCGCACAAGGTGACGTCCCCCAGGGACTTTTATTTTCTGTTAAAATACTAATCTGCATGGACTAGGGGTAGGTGATGAATGGTGAAAATCTTCATTTAGCGTGCCTGGATATTTAAGTGTAGCAAACAGTGTATGTCTAGGCTTACAGATGCTGCTACAAACCGGAAAAAAATGTGGTACAACAATGACACCTAGGTGAAGAATTCGCTGCTTATGTCCGCGGGTTCGCCTATTGGAATGCCATGAATGATAGAGAGCTTGACGAAAACATAGGTACTTATATTTCCATAAATTCTAGTTTTTATCCTAGCAATGGAAGTGTCATGAAAACACGTCTATATAAAAGAGAAGTATTTTGGAGACAATTGGCTTGCCTAGTCTTCTCGACATGGATAATTTTGATGGCATTGAGTAACTGAATAACAGTGTTGAATATTATACGCAATGCACATTATTATTTGAAGTGTTGATAATGTTTAAAAGGTATACGGCTCTTCGGATATATCCTATTATGGTGGCACAATTACGCCCACTCGGCTCGTTCCACCTTAGGAACCTATCTGGAATTTTCACCTAATAATGTCTGACAGGCATGATGGCTAAGGATTCGGCAAGGGACTGATTCAAAACAAACAATACTCTATTGGAACTGTGTGTGCCGTCCCCCAAGCTCGCTATTTTAACGACAAACCAAAACCAGCGTTTTAAAAAATCAAACCAGAATGTATTCTACCCTCACTTTCAACCGACACAGTTCCAAAGACGCTGCAGAAAGCTGATGGTCCATCTGTCAGATCTGACCGTTCTTCCTGCACTGTAAATGGGATTAGTAATCCGCTTTTGGTCTGTCCTGAGCCAATTTCCCAAGACAATGATGAGCGTCATTACCCGACCGGGCTCATTCACCCATCAAAATTTCCCTGCATGTTTGGGGAGAAAACTATCCCCAGTGACGACCTACGCCCACACGAGTTGACTATTGCAGCGCTTAAAGAGAGTATGCCACCTTTATGGGGTTGAACTGAGTCATCAATCGTGTGGAGCACACCGAAAACCCCAGGGTCCATGTTTTTCTCCTCCGAACTGACCTTTAGCGGATTAACAGCCATATGCGGATCCAGAATTTCTGATCGGGGGAGGGAGGAGAGCATGTGACCTGAAGGGGGACGCCATCCGGACCAGGAGGCGCGCCAAAATTCATCAGGTGGGCGCCAAATCATATCACTGAGCCTCGCATCCTGGGTGAGGTGGAGGAGGGGGATAGGCGGTGACATTTCGGGGGCGTCATCGACACCTCAATAGGGCACCGTCACCATTTCAGCGGGCGCTGGGGCTCATTCGGGGAGGGGGAAGAAGTGACCATCCTTGCCGCCTGGATCATCTGCTTATGGTAGTAGCCCTTTTCTAAAGTTAAACCGACTAATCTCGCGCTTCCCCTGCTCTTCCTCCATAAGCCGTTAGGCCGCGCGGCGCGTTGTCCGTGGTGGCTGCGACCGGCGCGGGGCTAGAGGGGTCGGAATCCGCTTTTCAAATTCTATTTATCCGCAAATGGTGGGTTCTAGCACAAATGGAACTTAAAACATAAGGTACAGTATACTACAGTATGTGTTTACTACAGTTACAGCATGCTCTGCATCCTGGCTATCTTAGTCCTAATCCCAGTATAAAGGTCCCACATTCTCCAGTTCGGAAGAGTTCGATTCGGAAGAATGCTCGGAACGAAAGCGGAAATAGGTTGTAACGCTCCATGGGCTCAGATGGCAAACAAGCATGCACGCAGTGCAGGTTTCATCAGGTTTAACAGTGTTAGCTTACGCCAATGAAGATGGGGCCGATGAATTTCCAGCACAGCCTCCAGTAGAGTCCGGGACGGAACCCAATCATCTCATTGATGTCATCCACAAGCCTGTCCACGCCTGGGGGTCAAAACAACGGCGTCAATGCACCTAACATTGTATAGATGCACGCATTCTATGTATTAGTTTCTATGTTTCTCAATTTCGACAGTCTTGAGTGTTTTCTCTGTCTACCGTGTAAATTATTTTTCCCTTCTGCAAGTGCTTCTTTAGCTGTCCATTATCGTTCTTTCGTTCTTGACTAACACCAGGCATTGCCATCAGGGAAGCTAAATCTCATATATATATAATTTTTAAGCAAATTTACACAGTTATTTGGGCTTCGTTGAATGCAGTACCCATGTCCGAGACATCGCAATGCCTCACCAATGCTTTGGCGAGCCACAGGCTGTGCTTTCGCAAAGCATATCGTCGCAATTTTCTGTTTGAAACTTCTAACCTGGCAGCTGATGGCCCTCCGATGAGGCAAATGTGTATTTGTCTCTGTTCATCCCCAAAAGTATAGGGCTGTTTATATATGACGTCAGCGACCGAAGGGGGGCGAGGAGGCACACATCAGCAGAGCATCATTAAAGCATGCCCGTCTTCATCATCATCATCATCATCATCATATATTTTCATGTCCTCCATACAAAATGGCTCTTCCGTCATGAATTACAAACCATACACTCTTCAGCCCACACTAGTTAGCTCCTATTCTCTACCTGACGTCTATCATTAATCCAGCGGTTTGCTAGCCTACGACATTTTGCCGGTTTGCGCTCGTTCCTAACTTCAGCAGGAGCGAGGTTCCACAGTGATGTGGCCCGATATCTGAAAAATCGCCGGGCGTGCTCGGTTCGCACACGCGGTAGGTGAAGGTCACCCGCGTGCGTGGCTCTGGTCTGCCTACTCGAGACTTCCTCGCGGTGTGTGAACCGATCACGCAGGCTGGATGGGGCATTTTTTAGTACAGAACATAACACATGGTAGTCAGGTCATGCTCCCGTAAGAATTCATCGAATCTAGGCCATTTTAAGTCTTTTAGTATGGGAGTCACATGGTCATGCTTTCTGGCTCCTTTCACGACTCGCGCCAATGATTAATGACTTTTTGAATGCGGTTGTGCTGACTTTTGTTGCATCCTGACCAGATTGACAAACAATAGGTAATATGTGGGAATATCAGAGTTTCTACTATCATCTTCTTTACCGCTTCTGGAAGTCTGTACGAAAATTTTGCTAAGCCACCTAGAGTAGAGTAGCACCGTTTGATCACTGTTGTTACATGAGCATCAAAATGTAATCCATCATCGACAGTGAGACCCAAAATCTTGGCAGTTGACGACGGTTTAACATTAACATCTCCAAACTGCACAGAGAACTGCAGTGATGACCGCCTATGGCGTGGTCTAACAAGCATAAGATCAGTTTTTGTTGGGTTGATTTTTAAACTATTCTGGGTAAACCATGTGTGGGCTTGCTTGAATGTAGCTTCACTTTCCCTGAAGTTCAAGCGGGTTTTGACTAAGGCCTCGATGCAAGAATTGTGCGTCATCGGCGTACAGACAATTTGGATTCTACGTGAGACATCAAATCATTTGTGAAGAGTAAAAACAAGACTGGGCCGAGAAGTGAACCCTAAACCACACCATGTGTAATAGGAAGCATTTTATCCCCTCCCTTGACTTTTTGTCTACGCTCACTTAACCAGCGCTCAAACCAATGGCTATCTATACCATACCATCCTAATTTTTCTATCAGTCGGGAGTGTTCCACGGAATCGAAGGCTTTGGACGTGTCCGCGGTTGTGACGGACCCTAAAAGCCTTGGTCCATGCCTTCCATCAGCCATCCAACTGCGTCTAGCATAGCTGATTCTGTGGATCGTCCTGTTCTGAATCCATGCTGGATATCACTGAGAATTGCATGCGACTCCATGTAGTTAACCAGCTGCACGCACACAACGCTCTCGCTACTTTTGCGACTGTGCTGATAATAGACACGGGACGGTAGTTACCAGGCTCAGTTACACTTCCCGATTTATGGAGTGGGACAACTGTAGCCAGCTTCCATTCCGTTGGTAGCTCTCCGGAGATCAGCGAAGAGTTGATAACTTCGAGCAGATGAGGACCGATGACCGGGAAAGTCATTCGCAGCATGCTGATGGTGATGCCGTCTTCTCCGCTAGATTTGGACGTTGACAACGATTGATGGCATATGATAGTTCAGGTAGTGTTGCTGGGCGCACGCGAAAGGCCCCACTGACCACAACTGGGGGACGGGGAGGCAAAGGCTCTGTGTCCCGTCGGGCCTCCTCCAGCGCCGCTGCTACGCGTGAGCCAACGGTTGCAAAGTGCTCATTTAACTTATCTGCCCATTGAGCAGACGGTTCATTGACTGCAGCGACGGGGTCACCTCCCTTAGGTAATATAAGAAATCGTCTTATATCCTTCCACGTGGTGTGGCGCCTCTGTTGGTAAGTAGAGAGGAAGTAGTTCGATCGCTCTTTGTTTTGTGCACTCTTCACTTCGTTTCTGCATTTGCGAAACTGTTCTTTGACCACGTCCGAGTTGGGATTATCACATTTAGCTTTATAAAGCCTGTCTCTTTCCCTCATGAGGGAACGGGTGCCTCGTTATGAAGCCACGGAGCTGGGGCTCTTTCGTCCGGATGGTTTTTAACGGCATATGCTTATCTATAATTGGTGACCACACAGTAAGCCAGGCTCTCCATTTATCGCCTGAGCTCATTGACTCGTGCACAGCATTCCAATCAGCTAATAGTAAGTCCAAGCATAGGGCGTCTGGCACCAAACCTTGGTCGATCGGATGGTGATCTCTGCTGCACAGGGGCGCTCCCGCTTCAGCTGGGTGTCCGCAACCACCAGATCGTGGTCACTCCAACTGATTGGGATGACTTGAGATGACGTCTTTTCATCAGAGGATCTCACTATGATGTGGTCTAGCAGGGATCCAGACTCAGGGCGAGTAGTTGTTGCCACTATTTGTTTCATGTTCAGATCTTCGATTGTTTGAGCGTATCTCCTTGTTTCTGAGCTAGATGGTTTAAGCATGTCTATGTTGATATCGCCCAGAAGAAATGTAGGTCTTGCTCTGCAGTTAACATAAATCAGCTGTCCCTGTAGATCGTCTAAAACCGCTGAAATTGGTGCTTTTGGTGGCCGGTAGCACACTCCAATTGTCACAGTTTGTTTGCTATACAAGCTGACCCACAGCGCCTCCAGGGGCGAGCCAGCCGTTGGCACTGATAATGTCTCCACGCGCAGTGCGTTGCGATATAGAATACATATTCCTCCTCCCTCCCACGACTTATGTGAGGCGGACGGTCTTTCTGAATATTTTGTAGCCTGGAAATATCAAAAAGCTGTTGTCAATATTTTCATTTAGCCAGGTTTCGCTAATACACAAAACATCTAGATGTTGACTCTCCAGCAGATTATTGACGTCGTCTATTGATGAGAGGAGGGATCTTACGTTTAGGTGACCAATCGAGAGATGTGACTGTCTGTCAGTCCTCCGTGTTCTGACGCTTGTTGGTTTGTTCACTGTCACATTTGGGAGCGTCGCGTTCGATGTTTCATCGGATGGTGTCTGCGTCTGCGCTGTTGTCGTTGTAAGTCGTTTTGGGATCGCTAGTGTTCTCGGTCGTTTTTCGGTTTTCACTCTTTTTCGGTATGCACACACTGGTCGATTGTTCGTTATGACTTGAATATGTTTTTCTTTTGTCGGTGGCTCCAGTCTCTTCAGTTCTTTCAGGGTATACGCAATAAATGCAGACACATTATTCTTATCTTGATTCTTGTTCACTGAGGAAAACTTGCTGAAAAGCACGTGTTCTTGATCGAAAAATCAAGTTAAGATTCGATCGCAAAAATATAAAAAGTTGATGAAAACTCAGAAATATTTCCTAACTTTAAAGGCATTAAACAGCATTAAATTGATCTTACACGTCAAAAACAATGCTATATTTGAATCTAGCACACCTTCATTTACCAAGGACACACATTTAGATTAGCTGAACCTTTCAATGGCTAAATTTGCCCTTGTGTCAGTTTGCCTCTAGATGGCGTTATATGCTATAGGAAATTGAACACCATAGGATAAACATTACAATATTATAGGAAGAAGGTTTTCAAAGAAAACATTGGAAGGGTATAACGCATCTACAATGCTTTCCACCTTGTTTTACTGTGAGCAAAAGGTTTGCCGGCGATTGCTGACGAAGGCGGCGGGGGGGAGGAAAAACAATTACTGTCGATTGCTGACGAACGGGAGGGGGGAAGGAGAAACAATTTGGCGTCGATTGCTGACGAAGGGGAGGGGGGAAGGAGAAACAAATTACTGTCCATTGCTGGCAGGAGGAGGAGGGGAGGGGGAAGGAGAAATATCTTACTGTCGATTGCTGATGAAGGGGAGGGGGAAGGAGAAACAATTTACTGTCGATTGCTGATAGGAGGAAGGGAGGGGAAGGAGAAGCATCTTACTGTCGATTGCTGATGAAGGGGAGGGGGAAGGAGAAACAATTACTGTCGATTGCTGATGAAGGGGAGGGGGAAGGAGAAACAATTTATTGTCGATTGCTGAGGAGGAGGGGGGGGAAGGAGAAACATCTTACTATCGATTGCTGACGAACGGGAGGGGGAAGGAGAAGCATCTTACTGTCAATTGCTGATGAAAGGGAGGGGGAAGGAGAAAAAGTTACTGTCGATTGCTGATGAAGGGGAGGGGGAAGGAGAACAAATTTACTGTCGATTGCTGACGAACGGGAGGCGGGAAGGAGAAACAATTTACTGTCGATTACTAATGAAGGGGGAGGAGAGGATGTCGAGATACCCCCAAATTTTGCCGACGTCATATGTAACTAGCCCCTATTATGATTTGTCTCGATTCAAATGCCACAGGCAAGAGTCTCTCCTCTGTATATAGAATAGGAGTGGAACCCCCACCGGGAAGACCCACACAGTCCAGGCGATGTAAGATCGAACCCCATCTATATTTTTTGGTAGCGGCCTTCGATCCGGTCCTGGGCATGATTGGACGCCCCAGTAAACCCGGTATTTTCAGCAAACATTTGTTGCTTTTGCATCTCCGGACATAAAAACAAGCTATCTTCAAGTTGCGATTGTACCTATGCGATGTAAATCCACCCTATCAACTTTGTCACTAAATTGTCTTACAACGTAAGAATCATGATATTCATATTTGTTCACGGAAGTAAAAGGTACAATGTACGCTGGGAATTTTATGACGGCCTTTCATCCGGATTGGGCGTTTTACCCCGCTATCGTTGTAAAACGCCTTTGCATGGTCTCAAAAAAAAATTTCGCACACTTTGCATCGTGTCAGAATCACACATTTCTATCTGAGTGTAAAAACTGTAAAAGAACTTAACGAAGAAAAAAAAATAATTCCGTCCTGGCAGGATAGGTACAGACGAATTCTCCCTTAACGTATGCATCTTACCCCACCACCCTACTGGTCTCTCAGGCCACGCACAAGACGCCTACCCCCATTTCCCTTCTTCCGCCTCAAACATGTCGAAGCAGAAAAGGCATCAAACAAGTCGTTTGGTTTGCATCAAACCCAGTTTATGATGTATCTGCCATTGCTCATGCATTGCTACGTGTTGAAGACAGGAAGGTAGACCCGCAAGGCTTTGAGCCATTTCTTATAGAGAATTTGTTCATTGTCTACACAGTCCACTTGGAAACATGTGACATATAAGGAATAGCACCCCAGCGACGGTGTGAAAATTGTAAGAGCTACCGGTGAAATTAGGCCATTTCCGATGCATCACTGCATGATGCTGTTCTGGAATATATAGCGGTCAAGGCTGCAGCCAAATTTCCAGGCATCCAGCGACCACCATCCGGTCACCCAGTAGTACTGGCACCATCAGCTTTCAGTTATTCACCGAGCCTCCCACAATAATCGTGCGATCATCCATCGATCGTCTGACGATCAGTATCCAGTCAATCCGCGGATTATCTGACCAACATTTAGTCATGCACCAATTATCCGACAATTATCATTCAGGCATCCACCCAGCATCCAACAGTCATTCTGTCATCCGGGAGTCATCCATAATCATCCGTCATCCACCAATTATTTGACAATCATCTTTCAGCCAACCACCAAATCTAAAAAATGGCTATTAGACATCTGCTTCATTTAATATTTGGAGGTTTATCGACCCACCAACTGCCAGGTTCATAAAGTGTCACCAACGTCCCTCTTGGAGGGTTTTCTGGGAAGTCAAATTGCTGGCTATTCAGGGAATCTGCCTAGCCTCGAACCCGGGTCAGCTGCGTGCAAAATGCTATCGATACTTACTACACTACGGCACTCTCAATCATTATTATCATCAAAATAATATCAATATTTTCAATAATCCACCAATTATTGAAAAAACTGCTCCAGTTATCCAGCAATCTTTAAATCATTATCGTTCAGACATGATCAGCTATCCGACCACCACCTTCGAAATTATGCTTCAATTATCCTTCACTTACGTACCATTTATCCGGCAATAATCTTACAGTCATAAGTTTCACACGCGCAATGACGAGGGTCTGAGCCACCTTCGCTTTGAGGGGGACAGGTACCCGCCCGCCCCCCCTAAGATCTCGAGAAACACGCTAGGTAGCGAAAAACAGGAAACGGCGTTGGGTAGCCCATCCACTTCTCCGTCGAAAATGATTGGATCATTTTTTGTCAAGTCACATTTAAGGTCACTAGAGATCAAAACATGCCGTCGTAGGGATAACGTATAAATGAAGGTTTTCGGTCATCACATCTGAACAAGTAAATATAAAGCAAAACGATTTAAACTATATGAATTCTCATAGCAAGCCGAATCGAATGATATATAATATGACGTTGCTAGGTCAAATCAAGGATTTAACCTGACCTGAGGTCAGGTCAAAATCAAATTAGGTGAAATGTATATCATTAGAATTTCAAAGACAAGGCGAATATAATGCAATAAAAATAAACGCTCTATCACCATCCGTTACTAAGTTATTCAGTTAAAACCATTCTCCCATGTATTTCCAATGGAGAGGTCATGGCTCGTACCTGACCTTAGGTCATCGATATACAAAATACCAGAACATGCTTTAGAGAAATCGGTAGGCCCATTATGTGATATGAGTTTCAATTGGATAAGTTATCCCTGTTTTTTCGAGGTCAGGTCACTTGACCTGTACTGATGACCTGACCTGAGGTGACCTAAGCTTAAAATGTTGACAAAAGTTGTAAAAGTAATAAGAGAAAAGGTGCGCCAAGTACGTCTACGCACCGCCGTTTTTATGCTGTTTCCGAAAAAAAAGGTGGGTTACCTGCCCCGTCATGCGCGTGTTAAGACCTTTCAGTCATCCACAAGTCGTATGTCAATTGGACCCATTAAGGACCGTTAAGGATTAAGGTCTTGCATCAATAATATTCCGAAAGTTTTTCCTTCCGGGGACAGGCAGGTCAGTTTTGTTTGCGTTATTGTCGTCACAAATTCGGAGATGGTCACAAATGAATAGAAAGGAATGGTTATCGTTATTTCTTCCAGAAGAACACGGTAGTCGCTGTCGTGGAATTCTGTCTGTCGTTCGCGTTTTTTGTCAGCGGCCTGAATGCGCGACTTAGCGTTGCTCCGGCTCTATTGATCTTCCATTTCAAAAGGCACTCCAGTGTCTGTGAGCCGGACCTCAAGTCGCTTCTGGCTTTTCCACCACTTCACTCTGGCTTACTGCTGTATCAGCCGCTTCGAAGGACCGGAGCTGGCCCCTTTGGGTTTCTCCGTAGCTAGCAGGGATATCAATCCTGCAATTTTCACTGATTGGATTCTCGGAACCTGGTGTTTGGTAATTCCGGTATCCATTTTTTGGCATTTTTAGCAAAACCAAAACCGCAAAAAAGCAATTTCAAAGACCCATGTTATGTTCGAAACCAGAAATTAAGCCAACATTGATGAATGTCTGCCCGATTTTGCGAGCGATCATTGGGAATGTCGGCAATGTGCGAGGCAGCGTCCGTTCTCTGCCTGTCGTCAACTCGGGGTGCAGAGGCCCTCTGTCACATGGAAGCCGGGCTTCTTACGGCTGAGGCTACCTGCAACTTTATGATGCCTTGTTTTCGTTCACATGGTGTGCATGGCCTACTGATTTGTTCGGTCCTGAGGTGGTCCAGGCCCGGCATTAGTCCAGTTTTTGTTTAAATCAGGGTACCAGGCCCAGTTAAAACTGAGGGCTCGGGCTGAGCCCTGACATTGGCCCCAGGTCAGGGAAGTCCCACTTCTACTGTAGATACACACATAAGACGTTCGCTGCGCTCTGAAAACACTCCTGGTGTGAAGGGTTCAGAGGAGGCAGCGTTGGGAGCGAGAGTCGAGTTGAGTTAACCAAACCGACCATTTGACCGAGTGAGTGAGTGAGCGAAAAAAGACAACAGTGAGTAGCGAGTCGCACAACACATCAAGAGTTGAGTTGAGTGAGTTGAAGACACGACAAAAGTTACGAAAAAGTGGCCAACAGAAACATGTTGTCAAGTAAAGTCTGAATTGCCTACCTTTGCAAACCTCCTTAACCTCCTTTAAAACATTTTCCCCACTGTTTCAATTTTTAAATCAAAGTTTCAATTGTTTCAATAAACCAATAATTATATGGTTCAATTGCTTATTTTAAAGGCCCATCCGGCGAAGGAACCCCAGGCACGAATAATACATACACTCAAAAATTAAACAGGTTCCAATCACTGGCTCGAAGTGGGGAACGCACTACAAAATACATTTCAAAACTCTCAAAACTCCATCTTCAATATTTAATATTACTTTACTTTAAACACCCAACAACACGCGTCGTCGTCGCTGATTGTTGTGTCGTCAGTGGTGGTTTTCGAGAATAGGGCGCCATTGCTGTCTTTGAAAAACAAATTCAGCCGAGTATGGGTTCAAGCTAACTAGCCTCAAGAAAAGCAAATATCACGGATAGTTCAGAAGTAGTGCAAATATTTATAAGCCTACATGCTACATTTATTCTTTTTCCTAAATGCGCCGTCTGCCGCCACTCTTTCATTTTACCTATCAATAGCAAATACTGCTATTAGCATTGAATAATTGGACCTTGATTCGAAAAAAATGTTGAGATGTCTTTATTACAAGAATCAGAGAAATTATTTCCTGCTACTGTTTTTGTCTGATCAGAGACCCTTACTGGCATCTGTGTTTATTTGAATAGCTATAATACATTAACAATTTTCTATGATGAAATCGTTCTCCAATTTGCTGAAGAGCGGTAGGTATGTATTTTATTAGAGGTTCTGACTGAAGCTGAAAATTTGATTGGGTTTATAAAAGAATATTTTTAAATCCAACACATCAACCTTGATAGAATTTTCATTGCTATTGTCCTTGGCCTATATGGTATACTTTTCCTGGGGTTTGCTGTAATTCTTATAATTAGCAATTGCAACTAGGTAATTATTCCTTAAATTTTGATAAAACTCTTGGGATATTAATTTTAATTTATAAAAATTACCTAGCCTCATCTTTAACAGAAAAGCAAGCCTATACCATCCCTACAAATCAAAAACAGTTTATATCATGTTCTTTAGCTTGAATCTTTTTGGTAGTATAGAGGCTCATTTTTTGCCTCTGTTGGGTAACCTAGCGCTTTTAGGGTCCTTTCCATTTCATTTACTTAGTTTTATATGCAATGCTCCTTTTAGAAGTAATTGCAGCATGGGAGCTTTTTGGGAAGTGACAGTCTGGAACGATTAAAAAGTTATTCATGGTTGCTGGGTAATTGTTAACCAATGTTTGAATGGCAATTAATTAATTTTGCTTCCATTAATCTTCTGTTTCATGTCAGACTTTCTGAACAGCTGAATTTTGCTGGTTTATTGATTTATTTCTTATTTTTATATTTATATGTTTATCATGTATTTATTTCATTTCGCAAATGAGTCGCAAAAGTTTGAGTTGAGTTGAGTCGTGAGTTGAGTCAGAGTTGAGTCGGATGAATTAAGCTGTGAGTCGGAGTTGAGTTGACTCACTGAACTCTTGATCATGAGTTGAGTCAGAGTTGAGTCAACTGCTCTCAGCACTTGAGTTGAGTTGAGTCGACTCAAGAAAATTCTGAAACGCACAACTCTGGTTGGGAGTCAGTTATACCTCACATTGTGTTTGCGACCACTGTTCACCACTGCTGAAATAACACGGTATCCAACTTTTCAAAGTAGCCACGTTATCTGGCAAAAGTTGGTTTATCTTCGAGCTCAGTGAGTTCCAACTAAAACTTGTATGGACCATTGTTTCAGTGAGGGTTCGCTTCATGGTTGTTCCGATTATCAATACCGGTAAAACTATTGCTGTCTGGTCAAGCCATTGACGGCAAATTGCATAGGTGGCTTGAACTCACCGTATATGTAAGATACCGCGATGGCTTCAAAGAAGACCGCGCACAGAATGGAAAAGCCGAACACATATTTCTCTAGCAGCAGGAAAACCAGGAATCCTCCCTGAAAACACAACACATTTTACAATTTCTGACATTGCCAGAGCAGACCACGTGGCAAACATGCATCCTAATGCATGCAAATGTCAAGAGATCTTAGCTAGTAAACGGACATCGAGTTGTTTTTCTCGCAATGCCTTTTCAAAGTGGCTGAGATAGAAACATCTCTTTTAATCGAGTCCTGCACGTCTGTCACTGCCGTTTGAATGCGAACCCAGTGGAGCGGCTGACAGCCGGTGTATGCGCGCGGGAGCGGCACTGATCCCAGCTAGGAGCCAGCTCCGACCAACTGTTTTCCATCTGTCGCCGCCACAGCCAGCACTATCAGCGGCCTGTCAGCCGCCGTCGCCGGCTGCCGCGCATCTGAATGCACCCGCCCGACCAGCTGCTGTCCCTCAGCCTCACCTGAGTGCAACATATCAGCCCGATGAGGAAGTCGAACGAGAACAAAATGGCGACGAACACCTCGCGGTGTTTGTGGATGATGGGGAACTCGTCGCTCAGTCCGGTGATGACCGCGGTGGACCCGCCGAACTGCAACAGCGGAGCGACAGGGCATCAGTTCGCGCGCCACTGTCAATTAGACGGCGCCAAACAGAGTCAACTATTGGAAACGAGCGTGCCAGACCTATACAAAAAGCATATACTTCTTAACTTTGATAGGAGTGGTTATTCTTTGTAGTTAAGAAATCCCGTTGATTGGACATTGTTATCGTTATGTAAGGTAAGGCGAGTGACGGCCGCCCAGTCGGGCAATAACGCTCATCGCCGTCGATGCAAAAAAGCTCAGGGAATGTGGTATGCAGGGAATGTCGTATGCTGATAATCCTTTATGATTGTGACACTCTACTTAATCAACTGAGTGTAAGTGTTCTGTCACATGTTAAGAGTTTTTATGTGTTGAGAGTGTGAGGAGATCGGAAATTATCTTGATGTAAATAAAACTGATTTGGTTTTGCACCGAATAATGAAATCTTAAGTAAGATGCACCATTTTTTGTGGAAAGAAGGGATCATGTTTAGGCCTGTTTAAAATAAGGTGACTATGGTGAATCAAATTATATATGATAAAACCATACACGGTCTTGAAATGTTGCCAAAGCTATGAAACGGATGAGGCAAAAATAATGTAAAGTGGAACGGCGCTCCTCGCCGACGTTTTCTAATTGCCTCAGAATATCCCAGGTAATGGTGTTCAAACACCTCCTGTGCTAGGGCGAAGGTTAAGGAATACATTCAATTTACCGTCTTAGTTGGGATTAAAAAGGGAGTGTTCATTATTCGAAATTCCATTAAACATATTTTGCGGGCGCGAGAAGCATCGGAATCTGCAAACCCCATTTTCTCGCCTTAAATTACTAGGGGCAGAAATGTTACAATTTTTCCTTCTAAATTATGAAGTCATCAAAAAAATAGTTTTCGTCGTCGGAGAAATGATAAAGTTGGTGACAGGCACTACATATAGGTATTGGCTTTGAGCTGTAGCTGAATATAGCGTGCCAACGACGTTCGATGATGGATCCTAACTTTTCCACCGAAATTCAGACCCAAGGTGAAAGATAGTGTGCCAGGTAGTGTCTTTTATTTTTAAATAGCCACGTCTTCCTGACATGTGAAGCCTCTAAAAGTTCGGCAAACATATATTAACACACACGGGCCCCCAGATCCGACCACGGAGGAAGAACGCGTGCCCCACACCAAACAAACCATTTTGGCATTAGGTCCGAGGCAAATCCCCAGAACATAAAATAGTTGGCATACATCAAAAAAAGCAAAACACTCACAGTCCTCTACAACCAACATATAATACCCAGAAACAATTGACCCCAGTCGGTCAGGCAAAAAAAATCATCACAAACCCAAACCCAGGCGAGTCAATCACAAAAATGCCACACCATCCGTACGAGTTATCCGAAAACCATTCCCAGTATTCCATGGACAGCCCACCACCAGGTCATCGATATCAAAAACCAACAATAGAGAACCGGTGGGGCCATAAGAGTTAATCGGAAACACCCGCCCGACTACACAAACTTTTAGGTCGGGTCACTACCGTCGGGACCGACCAGAACCAACCTAAAATTTCCAAGTAAAAGGAAAAGGTATACAATACGGCGGCCGAGCGCCCCGTTCCCCCCGAAAACCCAGGGGGCGGGACCCGCCCCCGCCGTCAATGCGCGTGTTAAGGACGGCTCACTGGCAAACGGTATTTTCATGAACGAGAGCAGTGCAAGATTGAGACCAACCAGATTTGGTTACTAGATGAAAATGGGCTTCTTCAGACAGTGGCAGATACAAGGAAGGGGGCTAGGGAGCTCAACCTCTCCTTCAAATGTCAGAGTGTCTTTAATAAGAGCATTACTGGAGCTGTTATGAGTCAATGACGGGACAGCCTCGAGCCCCCTACCACTACCAAGATGAAATCCTTGATCCGCTACTGCCCTCAGGGATTTAATTAGATTCCTAGCGCCTTTTATGTTGTGTTACAATTTGTGAGGAAACTTCATGCACGCAGCTTTAAAGGGAAGGGACCACTTTGTTGAAATTCTAAACAGAATAGTTTAAGAACAAAAGAGGTCTGAAAATCAGGGAGCAACATTTTCCCCACCTTCCATGTGCTAAAAACAGACATATCGTCTCTTTTCTAACAATATGTAACGTCAACAAGATAACATTTTAATAAATCAGTGAAATCCAAAACATTGATCATAGACTCACTGTAAAGGCCCATGCACAGCGTTTCTGCATTGCAAAAATCGCTTGCAGGGGCTGTTCAAATAAATGGTAAAATAATCGCAGGACCCGCAACTTATTTTCCACTGAGCACGTCCGCCCTCATCATCAGTATCGATTTGTTCACTTGCCACGACAGTTGCACTCTCGGTTTGCCCGTCCATTCTCGATCTTGTTAAGCACTGGTGCAAAAAATGAACGACAGATAGCGTTACTGTAGCCATCTTTATTCAGCGGAGGAAAGATGATGCATATGCCTGATGTAAAGAAACAATTTCAGAGTTGGACTTTGAAAACAAAAACATAATTGATATTTGTTTTGGCAAGTACGGGGGAGGGAGAATGTGATATGTGTTGCAGCAATTTGGCGCTCTTGAGCCCAGTGACGCTCTGCAATTAACAACTATTCGCCAGAAGTTTTCGGTCGACAGGCGTATTACATGCTGGTTCACTCACTAGCATTATATTTTTTCAGCGAATGGGCGAGACTTAGAGCTTACGACCCATCAGATTACTGTGAGCATAAGGAAAGGTATTCCTTCAGGGGTTTGAAATAAGGCAATAAGCCCCTTTACTTTGAACTCTTAAGCTGGCTGAAATTTTATGCCGACAGCTTTGGGTGAAATTAAATATGCAAATAGTGGGTTTTCAACACGCTCTAAAAAACTGCCATCTCAGTTCAAAACCCATTAAAAGTATCGAACACCCTGTAAGTAAAATGGGACATGCCGGTATTGGTTTCTTGATGCGTAGAGTTTGATGTCTTTCCTAACTCAGAGTTTGATGTCTGACGGGAATTAATGATAGCAAATAATACCGTAGCGCCAGCAGGTAAAGCTTTTTCAGTTAAGGAAATTAAAACAAATAGTGAATTGTTTTTTCAACATGCTTTCCATGTGGGTATTATAGTGACATAGTCTGAGATGATTTCCGTTTAAAATGCACCTGAATTCACACGGTACCTAAAAAAATTTGCTGAGATACCAAATTTCCTTTCTCCGTATTTGAACCTAAAGATTTAAATTTTGGTCTGAATCTTTAATCTGTACATGGAAGGAAAAGTAGCTAATCTTTCATACATGCATTTCATAATGATGCTCTTTTTATTTTTAATATGCCAGAAAGTAGGAAGACCGCAAGCTAAGTTAAATATATTTTCGATGGCAAAATCACTGAAAATATCAACAAGCAATCATTTGTTATTTCAAAGTTGTGTGGAAATGAAATACTCGTACTCAAACCATCAAAGCAAACAAAAAAGTGAAGTAAAAGGTCGGCGTCTACGCCATATTTCAAGCACATTACCTATCGCGAAGCCGTTTTATCTACATATACGATGTTTTCTCAGTGATGCTATACCATTTGTGGCAACGTACATGTGTAGATCAGGCTGGAGCAAAATACTATGTTTTGCCTAGCAAATGTGCAGGTTTGAAAGGCAGAACTTGTGTATAGTAAAATATGTTACCTACCCTGCCGAAACTCCTCACGCTCACAATTATTCAACATGTGTTGCATATTCCACACCATTTTCTCATGGGCAGCACAGCCACAATTGAGAATGACCACAAAATTCATCCAAACAGTATAACCCGCATATCAGCGTCCATTTAGAGCAGCATGAGTTCCCCGGCTTACCGAGCTGTCGAGGCCCAGTGTGAGTAGCATCATGAAGAAGAGAATGGCCCAGAGAGTGGCGCAGGGCATGGTGGCTATCGCTTGCGGGTACACCACGAACACCAGGCCTGGCCCTGTCATTGAAAAGGTGCAGTGTTAGGTTACACGAACACCCTTCCTGCCCCTGCCATTGAAAAGGTGTAGTATTAGGTTACACAAACACCCTTCCTGCCCCTGCCATTGAAAAGGTGTAGTGTTAGGTTACAAGGCGGTGCTAAACACTGTGATTATATCATTAAAAATGTCGTGCTAGGTTATATGGCGGCGCTAGGCGCAGGAATTTTATCAGAGTTGACCATGGTATCGCATGGCGTGTTTCGCTGGTTGGAGGGGTGGGAGAACTCCTGGGTGGAGGGGGTTGGAAGGACCCCTGGGTGGAGGGGAAGTGGGAGGACCTCTGGGTGGAGGGGGAGGGAGGACCCTGGGTGGAGAGGGAGTGGGAGGACTCCTGGGTGGAGGGGAGTGGGAGGACCCCCGACCTGGCGACGACACGAGCGAGAAATGAAAGGCGAAGTCGAAATCAAATGCCTGAGCCCAGTGCGGGAGATAGGCAGTTAGCCTAGAATCAGTTGGAGAGCTTTTGCGAAAAGGCACATAAAAAGTAAAACCCTTCACTTATCGGTCGAATGTCGACATTTGCGTGAAAGGGGAGGGCAATGTTCCTCTTGGTTCGCCTGTAAGGGGCTGCGTTCCCGAGCTTCTGTTTTGAACACCCGTGACATCCAGAAGATGAAAAACAGCACTTTCTCAAATGCAGGCGTGGATATATGACTAGTTTATTTCCGAAATAAACGTGCTTCTAGCAGAACAAAAGCATGGGGAAACTAGAAAATCCTCAAAAGTATGAGGAAAGCACCAAGGCGCAATATAAATGTTTCTGCTATATTTCGATGCACTTTCATTCATAAAGATTGAGTAGAAAATTTCCAAATGGCAAAATGTAATTATGGGCTTTGCCAAAGTTTCGCCGCTTACGTCAGCAAGTGGGGATTCGTCAGATAGCTGGTGTCAATGGGGCCCCCATCGGAGCGACCAATGCGACATTACCGATGGTGACGCTGGTGCCGCCCGGATAACGGACCCTCCCAAATATTCCCCACTCATCTGACAATGCTTCCGGTGCTACGCTGTTGCATTGAAGGAATGGACGTGTAGTTTTTCCACAGCCTTGGTACAAACGAACCAATATTTATACGGGTATCTACCAACTGCTGATCATTGCTCGGGGCAGGGGGCTGGAGAGCGCGCTCGTGCGAGTCGAGCACGCGGATCATGCATCTAGAAACAATATGGCTGTTAATAGCACGCCACGGTCGTCCATCTGCGTCCGAAGATACGGTGGCGAGGAGCCAATTACGCTCTGCCGCCGGGCGACACGCCCAGACCGTATGTAGCGAGACACGTACATATACACAGACATACGCACTGCAAGGAAAACGTATACCGAAACTATGTAGAAGGCAAAGTGTTGTGCCTCTTTATGCACAAGTGTAACACTGTATTATGTAGATGTATGCGCCTTTTCAAGCAGGGCATGGGAAGTCGGTTGTCGACTCTGGAATGTATTCCGGTATTTTTATACATGAAAGATAGGTACCATATTATTAATTCCTGTGCTAACTTGGAGTTTGTAGAACATTTGTAGCCCAAGATTACTCCGCGTCGGTGTGGGGTCCACGCCACATTCGCCGGTAGAGGCGAGGGGGGGGCGAGTCCCCGTCAGACTGCAGTAACCATGCCAGGTGGCTGAGAGTGTAAGTGCGGTGTTAAATAACCCGCCTTGATTTTATTCTAACTTTTGTTATATAATTTTGGGTTCCGGTCGTTTTTTTCGACAATTTCTCGAGGGGGTGGTTCTGTGTTCCCGTTCGACTCCGCAGCCCTGGTTAAACAGACCTACAACCTTTTGAGTTTTGCATGGATGCCATACGATTACCAATTTTGTCGTCTTTTAGTGGTAGAACAACAACAACAGAACACCACATGACGGTAATAAATGTATAATACGGACACTAAGAGACAGGCCTTTTAAAATGAGTTTTGATCTGCGGACGTGCTACCACAAAGGTCACGCGCTAAAGGATCATTCACAGCTCCGCCGTATGCATACAAGCGGATGCATATTCGACTCGAATACACGGTATACCAAACGCCCGACCTGCACCGGCGCTCTGGTCGCGACTGTTTCTACATGTACCGGGTAGGCCCTGCGTGCGATTCGCAGAGGAGATGTGAACGTGGCTTAACCCTATTTCCAACGGGCTCCCGCCTACCCCTATTTCCAACAGGGGGGGGCAGATTCTGCACCCCCTAAGATCTCGAAATCTACCCGGCCGATTTTAAAAATTCAAATTGCAATCGATTCATCTCGCGTTAAACTCCATTTTGAAACAAAAATCAAAATTTGGACAATTTAGGCTTGGAGGCTAACAATATACAAAATTTCTACCTTTTTAAGATTATCTGCAACTCTTGTCTCCTATGCTTGATTTTCACGAAACTAGTATGGATTAACAGGAAATTTATTGGAAATTGTCGTACCTCTCATTCAGGTGACATTCCAAATTCAAGGGCATTCCTGGGGTCAGAAATTTGGGGGAATTATATAAAGATAAGTTCATGTTTTTTTGCCGAAATGCACACCGCGGGTACATTGTGGTATCTCTGATGTGAAGCAAAGTGCTCAGATGCAAGAAAATATATCAGAGGCGGATTCAGGGAGGCAAAAAGTGGGGTAAACACAAATGACCCCGCCTTTCAGATATGGCTACTTTTAAGAATTACCCCGCCTTTATCCACCCCTGCCCGACCCGGGAGCACTCCTGGATCCGCCTATGGATGAATTGTGTCCATTTAGTGTTAGAGCTAAATTCAGATCTACGATGATTTGCCCCATTCAATGCAGACACAACACTGAAATACGCTTGAAAGTTAGTGGACCCCTAATTACGGTACCTGAGCACGCCTATGATATCATATTATCATATAATGCACGAATGGGATCAATACATCCTTATTTTTACCCCTTCTCGTCCATTCTGTGGGTAATTTATTCACTTTGGAAGAGTTCGAATGGATAACATTGTAGACCTCATTTTGAGCTTCTTGAACCGCATATGGCCAAAATATATCGAAATACACATTAAATGGCATCCCAAATCTCATTTGGTTTTAGAACTATTTGGCGTTTTCTATTAAATTATATTAAGAGCGATTGCCGGTTAATTCTATATAGCATAATCATCATGACTATCATGCTCAAAACAGCACTTCAAACTCTTAAAACTAAATGCATAGTTACTATGCTTTGTCCCATTCAATGCACACACACGACACTAAAATGAACTTGAGTGCGAGTGAACCCCCTAATTACGGTACCTGAGCATGTCCATGGCTTCTTATCATCATATAATACACACATGGGATCAATTCAGGGTTATGTTTACCACTCCCGAACATTCTGTACGCAATATATTTACTTTGGAAGAGTTAAGATGGATAACATTGTAAGCCCCTCGTTTTGAGCTTCTGGAACCGCCTATGGCCAAAATTATATCAAAATAAACATTGATTGTCATCCTAAATCTCAGTAAGAGCATTCGAACATTACAACTGCCGCCAGTTCGTAATAGACAGCTTTATTGTATGACAAACGCAACGCAGGCGACAACGATCTTCTGGATAAACCCCCCAAATAAATTAGCGAGCCAAAGCTCCACTTCTGGCTCATATATATTTCCAAAATTTTCAGGGAACACGCGCTATTTAGCTTTAAGAAAAGTCACAAAATTTCAAGAACCTATCTCAAACCGTTTTGGAGATACTATGGAAAAACCTGAGGGGTGGGCAGAATCTGCCCCCTGTTGGAAATAGGGTTAACTAAGCTGGCAGCAGCCTGTGAACCGGGAATCCCTTAGGCTGTAATAAGAAGTGCAAATAAATGTATCTAACGCTCTTTCTGTTTGTGCAAACAAGAGTCTAAGTGTTTGGTGCTGTAGTGACTAGGCCTAAGGTCTATTAGCGAATACGACCTCGCCCTTCTCATTTTCAAGTTCTCAGGGGAGTGGCACGCGAGGACCTCACTTGTCCATTGCACGTACACATCAGTGTCGGACCCTTCTGGTGAGCGAGTGTCAAATCACTTATCCATTGCACATTCACATCAGTGTCGGACCATCTTGGAGAGGGAGTATCAAATCACTTGTCGATTGCACGTACACATCAGTGTTGGACGCTTTTGTAGAGGGAGTGTCAAATCACTTGTCCATTGCACATTCACATCAGTGTGGGACCATTTTGGAGAGGGAGTATCAAATCACTTGTCGATTGCACATACACATCAGTGTCGGACCCTTCTGGAGAGGAGTGAACTTTAACAACAGGCCCTCCTTGAGAGGAGTGTCAAACGCAATGAAAATGAAGCAGGAATATAGCAAAATTTTCACAAATCAGACATATGAGTTTTATATGCATGTACCTTCGGTGGCGACCTTGTTGATGGGTTTTCCCGATATATAGGACATGTATCCGAGCACTGAGAAGATAACGAAGCCGGCTACGAAGGAGGTGCCACAGTTGATGAGGCTGGTCACGATGGCGTCCCTGGCGGGGATCAAACACTGTCAACCTGCCACACGCCGTTGGTCAGACGATACTTTTTTATAAATTTTGTTCAAGTTGTTCCCAGTACGGCTGCTGGAGTCGGAGTCTCACTAAAGTCATCAAGGGAATTGTCACGGAGACCCTGACCCCACCACCCGAACGAGCAACTCCCTCAATGAAGGGTTAATTTAGAAGCCAAAGTTTAACGTCCCATAAAGCACAGGGACGGCCGCCCCGCTCAGGTCACCCTCTCACCAGTCAGTTGCCAGCCGACCTACGTCGGGTAAGCTATTGAGCGCCGGAGCGTCTCAGGGGAACCGATCCCAAGCCTGGACATGCACTGCCGCTGCATGCTTCTGAGCAGCGGGCCGGAGCCCAACGCTCTACCAACTGAGCTACCTGGGTGGCTCAGTTATGACGGGGATAACGGTCACCTGTATTGGACTTCTTACATCTGAACAGGATACCAATTGCTGTAGACTGTCGTTTTGGTACCACTTCCAGGTTTGAGCGCCTATCCTTTCTAATTTTAGTAGCTTGGTTTGAAACGCTGCTAATGCACATCACACATCACAAGCAACATAATTTGGAATATTTACTTAGATTCGTGCTTGTGACTGGGAGCAAAATGCAAAAGAACCGAAGTCGAGTTACCTTAATTTTGGGAGGACATCCTCCTCATTCGCCTGTTGGGGGTGGTGCGTCCCCCAACCCCCCCGCCCAGCTGTTGCCACCCATGCTTATTGCTGCTTGCACACGTAGTTTGAATCCGTTGAAATGAGCCAGAGATGAAAAATACCGGAACATATTTTAGAGAACTCGGTGAGGCCATTATGTGATATAAGCTTCAATTGGAAGAGTAAACGACTTATGACTTAAGCTCTGACTTATGCTATCTTAAACTTTTTTGAGGTCAGGTCACTTTACTTGTACTTGTGACCTGACCTGAGATGACCTAACTTTAACATTTTGATAAAAGTTGTAAACATTGTCTGGGAAAAGGTATGCCAATCACGGCGGCGCGTAGCTCCGCCGTTTTTATGCTGCTCGAAAAAACCCGAGGTGGGGCGTGTACCCGCCCCTCCCGTCAATGCGTGTGTTAGTAGAGACAGGTCGTCTTTAACCTACAGGTGCTACGCCTACGCTCGATAATTTCCAATGATACATTCGGAAAATCATGATCCGATTCGAAGGCTTATTTGAAGCTGGTGAAAAGCCTTAAATGTATAATGCACCCATTGATATTTGTCATTTGACATTTGCATTAAATCAACGACTCATATCTGAAACTATACAACAAATGCTAAAACCGTGGTAGATTAGTCTGGCCCTGCCTTTGCACCTATGTGACTGGATTTAAACATGAAAGAGGTGGTGTTACTTACTTGTAGACGTTATTGTGGAATTTGTTGTACGAGGCGAATGCTAGAAGAACGCCGAAGCCAGGGCCGAGCGAAAAGAATATTTGTGTTGCGGCGTCTACCCAAACCTGAAAATAAGGAGTTGGAGGCTCGTAAGGAAAAAAGTACAAGCAAATTTTTGCTTCATGCAAATCCTTGGAAAAATATGTCACGCTATACTATCAACTCAAAATGATTGTATGGATTTGTCGCTATTATTCTCTCTCCAAACCAGGAGCGGCCGAAATATTTGGTCACGTGATCACACAAGTAAAAATTTTAAGAAGTTCGTGGCATTCAATTTGTTGAACCTCAATTACCACAAAATAAGTTAATTGCATTAAAGTGTAGTCACCAATGATAATGGAAACATCAGTGCGCCTGCTAAGACGGAAACATCTGACCACGTTCTTAAAAAAATACTGGCACGTGAAAATCGACAAATAGACTTCATTTTAGTCTGAAACAAAACGAGCACGCACTGTCAACGCTGGGCTATCTGGCATCGGTATTCAGTGAGGCTGGTACCGGTACTACCTCTCCACCCAGCCGCCTCCTGTTCAAATTCAGTCACGGCCCACCTCCCGATTCATGCTGGCTGGCTAATGGCATTGCCATGTAACCGCCGCCCTGGTCGCCGAAGAACCGGCCATATTTCTAGAAATATGGCACCAAGTTATCGTGAATTGGCGTGGAGGTTGAATGGCCCGTTTCTAAGGGCTGCGAGAGTCTTAACCCTATTTCGGCAGGGGGCTAATATTGCCCCCTAAGGTTTTTCAAGAATATCTCCGAAACGGCTTGCGATAGAACTTGAAACTTCCGACTTTTCCTAAAACTAGTACAGGCAGGTTTTCTGAAATTGTCAATATTATATATTTACCAGGGCGGAGCTATGGCTGGGTTTTGGGGAGGTTCTATCCACAAACCAAGTATTATCGTATGCGATGGGTTCTTTGTAAAAGGAAGCCGTCTCTGCTGATCCTGATACCAGTTATATGGTTTTATTATATCATTTTTATGTGAGATGATAGTGCATTCACAATTGTCACTATTTGTATTCATCAGGGGCGGTTACAGCAGTTCAAAATGGGGAATGTTATCAAGAAGGACTAAACGTTAGTAAGTGAGAAGACTGCTTACAGCCGTGCCAGGGCGAATACAATTGGGTATATGAAAATCAAAATAGTTATAACCAAATTCTAGATTACCAGAGGCGTGTCCAGTCACTACACATTTTCAAAATGCATATTCCCAGCCAGTATCACCGCCGCGACTCAATATCGTTGTATATTAAAAATGTGTTTCCAATCACCCCCACCCGCCCCCCCCACGACGAGAGTCCTGATCCGCCTATGTCACCCCCTTTCCCAGAGCTGCCATGGGAGGGTAAAAATTATCAGAAATAAATTTCAACTAGTCGAGGGACTAATATACTCATGCATACGACTCGCATATTGTTGGGATGTATTTTACCCCACTGTTTTACCTTACTGCATCCGTCCCTGATGAGTTTTCACTTTTTTCATTTATTTATGTGTCAAAGATGCCAAACAGTATATCACGGCTTCTAATCCGCGTAACAAAAACTTTTAGGTTGTATATATTTCCCCTCATAGTCCTGGTCCTGGAACTGCCATTGAATTTCGAATTTTTGCGTAACTCGAGTATATGACAATTTTGGGTCAATTATTTGTAAATCTGAACTAGTTTTGTGAAAATCGTACAACAGAGACAAGGGTTATGGAAAATCTAAAAATACACAAAAATTGTATATTTTGCACGACTTTCTCCTTAACAACCAAAATTTTGAAATTTTCTTTTTTCAAAATAAAGTTCAGCGTCAGGAAATCTATAGCACTTTGAATTTTCAAAATCGGCCGGTTAGATTACGAGATCTCAGGGGGCCGATATTGCCCCCCTGCCGGAAATAGGGTAGCCGGGAGCCTGACGGAAATAGGGTTAAGTTTCATTTTTTTGGTATAGTTTTCCTTGTAAATTTAGTCCAAACAAAAACAGCTGTGGAGAACGTAAGCTAATCATTTTTCATGTGCTTACCTATTCTCTTTGTTAAATAGCTTGGAGAAACATTGGAAGAAAGAGCAAGAGTCCCTGTCTCCCCAGCAGATGCTGTTTCCCGGTGAAAAGCCCTGTCGTGATCTCTGAACATATCGAGCAATCCATTCTGAAACCATTGCTGACATCAAAGGGGGATCAAATTATTATTTTCTTGGGGGGGGGGCAGCGGCTTGAGTATCACCCGCCAGTACCTCGAGCAGCCCCTCGCCTATGTATTAACTATAGGGACTCAAACATTTCGAGGAGGGCATGAGGCACCTAGCCCCCCCTCCTTGGATCCACCACTGGCTGGAAACGTAAACATTGGCGGTACAAAATAACCCAGCCATTTGAAGCGCCGGTATACACCTATTCAACATAGGTTGGTGGGTGTCCCCCCTCTACGGAAGTGCGAGGGGGTGCTCACCCTGGGGAAGGGGAGCAGTGGCGTCGGGGGAGAATGTCGGCTTCCACCTTGCTGACTCGGGCTCCAACTCCCGGGCGGACATGCTGTATCTAAGCATTCCCGAGCCCTATAATATCCTTTCAACTGCGTGAGAGTTGGTCAACGTAAGTTGATTTCAGTTGGCTACGCTAGATGAGCCCAGCAATCGGGGCGTCGTAAAACACCACGGCACTGCACTCACGCTGGTTTTGTTGAGCATGCTGAAGTTGGGGTAGAGGTAGTACTTGATGCCGTCCAGTGCACCTGGCAGCGTCACTCCCCGAACCAGCAGGATACTCAGTACAACGTATGGGAAGATGGCCGTAAACCACACCACCTACACCAAAACGGCCGTCAACCTCACAACTTGTACCAAAAACGCCAATTTCATCCATACATTGCCATTTTTTCCTCACATTCATAACATGGTCATCGGCTCCACACCGGTGCAAAAGCTGGTGAGCTTAGATCATGGCGCCAGGCCAAATACCGCTTTGAAAACACTACTCAACAAAAAACATTATACTGACAGAAAATACAGCAAGTGTTATTTTCGTTTCAAAAGCGAAGTCACGTATAAAGCCTGAAACATTTCCCGGCACGCATAACAACGCCCGCAAAGGCCAGGCAGTATGGGGAGACTGTCAGGTCGCGACCACCGCAGCGGAAAACCACACCACCACCTGCACCAAAACAACGGAAAACCACACCACCACCTGCACCAAAACAACGGAAAACCACACCACCACTTGTACCAAGACAACGGAAAACCACACCACCACCTGCACCAAAACAACGGAAAACCACACCACCACCTGCACCAAAACAACGGAAAACCACACCACCACTTGCACCAAAACAACGGAAAACCACACCACCACCTGCACCAAAACAACGGAAAACCACACCACCACCTGCACCAAAACAACGGAAAACCGCACCACCACTTGCACCAAAACAACGGAAAACCACACCACCACCTGCACCAAAACAACGGAAAACCGCACCACTGCCTGCACCAAAACAACGGAAAACCACACCACCAGTTGTAGCAAAACAACGGAAAACCACACCACCACCCGCACTAAAACAACGGAAAACCACACCACCAGTTGTAGCAAAACAACGGAAAACCACACCACCACCTGCACCAAAACAACGAAAACCCATACCACCACCTGCCCAACGTTCTACAACAGCCGACGCGACTTTACATAGAATGCCCATACGGCTAGTTCTACTGGTTCCATGACTATTTTTCTCGATTTTTTCCGCGTGATAGTATGTTTATTTTTATCCTTGGTACGGTTGTTGAAATTTATAGTCCCCCACTGGCAATAGGTTGGAAGAAGGTTGTTCGAAGGTCATAACCAATACTAGTATTATAGTGTACGTCACTCAACCCGAAGACAGATCCAGGGGACAAGGCGGGCCCCCTGAATGGTCAGTGACGCGCGTGAAATGTCGCTTCCCCCATGATGCGAGTATCGGCGCCCCCACGAAAAGATTTGACGCCCACCTGATAGTTTTCTGGATGCACCCCACGACCATGTGCCCCCTCCCTCCCACCAACCAGAAATCCTGGATCCGCCTATGACTCAACCTGCATTAAAGATGCCACAAATCACACAGCGGAAAACCACCCACTACCTGCACCAAAACAACGGAAAATCACACACCACTTCCTGTAACAAAACAACGGAAAACCACTCCACTACCTGCACCAAAACAACGGAAAACCACACCACCACCTGCACCAAAACAACGGAAAACCACCCCGTCGCATACACCAAAACAACGGAAAACCACACCACCTCCTGCAGAAAAACAACGGAAAACCACACTACCTCCTGTACCAAAACAACGGAAAACCACACCACAACCTGCACCAAAACAATGGAAAACCACCCCGTCACATACACCAAAACGGCCGGAAACCATTACCCGTGATCGAGATTGTTTGAGTTTTTGATGTCGAAGAATGACGTAAACAGCCTTTCTGGAGTTCGCTGCAGCACAATTCTCGTTTGATGAATGAGCAAAGCGCAAATACCAGTGTCCATTCAAAATGCCAGAGCATTCTTTTGTATGACCAATGTTAGAGAAGTGAAAGCATTTCAGAGGAACGCACAATGCTTCTTCATCGGGGAGTAACCGATTGGTAAGCAGAAACCGATTTTTTTAACTGTAACTTGCAACGGAATGACATTTCTGGCCCTAAAGACACCAAACAGGATGGAAAGCCATGTATGAAAAATGTATGACATGCCTTAGGGTCATAAAGGTGATCCGCTCTTCAACACATACATATCTACCCCGGTCTGCGACCTGGGCTAACGCCCCGCCGGCGCAGGAGAGCCGCATGACAATGTGCTGAAAGCAAACCATATCACGTTCTCAATGTATTCCTTCATAAGCCTGTAGGTCAGTGTTATCATTATTTTCTTAGAAATAAATAATAAATAGCTCACGGTCAACCCCGGACTCGACCCTGGCACCCCTGATCAAGAGACAGGGCCTCTAACCGCCAGACCACCGCGCCAGTCTGTTCCCGTCCCACTAGCCCTGCACCTGTGACCCTTCAGGAGGTCACTGGCCGGTATCACTCAACCAAACGATGCCGTGATCGTGGCGCCGGGTGCTGTAATTTTACAGAAAAGGCATGGTATAAAGCTGCTTCTAGAAGACGAACCAAAGTTTATATTGGCCTAGAATTGCTTGTATCGGCGACCCAGGGTACTTAGCTAGCTTCATGCCAAATTTCATCCACCTCCATTCATAGTAAGGGCTTGAAACCATGGTGAGAAGCAAACATGTTCGGAGAAAATTAGCAGCTTGAAATACCCTTTCGGACGAATTACTCGAAAGCCGTTGGAGATAAGTGGGTAGCGTAAATGAGTAAAATTACCGCAATTAATTTTCATATTCAGCCATGTCAATTCTGAGCTTGTGAGTGACATGTGCTCAGAACCGAGAAGCTACAAATAAAAGGCTTTCCACTAAAATTATATTTATACATATAAAATAAAGAACTTCAATATCACGATATCCATCTCCAAATATTATAAGGCATAAAGAATGTTCTTTCGTTATCTAAAATGAAAAATCAAATCGGCGCATTAGATCGCGAGATATTAAGTTTTGAATGAAATGTGCAAAAATGCAGTCCTCCGGCAGAATGACAAAAACTAGGTCAGATGTTTACGTTTTCTACTGGAAACTACGCCTAAGCACAATCAAATTGACATAGCTGCCTCCAGGTGGCTGTCTTTAAACTAACTGAAGCGTGCCTTCTGACATTTCGAGCTTATAAGTCGGCCGTCAAATTTCAATAGCTTTTTTGCTTGTATCAGAAATACTGTGTTTTGGCGTAATGAATATTGTCAGACCAGTTGGAAATTCTTATGTTAGGTGGCCCCTGTTGCTAATTCAAAAGGAGGCAAATTTTAAGCTCGTCACTTAAGAAATAAAAATGAGAAAGATGGAAACTTGAAAACGTTTGTTCCAAAATATCTCAAAAACTATTTTGAATTTAGATTCGGGGGCCTTAGTTTGGGCGTCCAGTGTAAAAGGGTTATCACCTTACACAATTGCAGAGCCCTGGCATCAACTGTCAGAACCGACAAGCGGCCAGAATAGAGCCTCTTGAGAAATCTCAATCCACTTCGCTCATGGATTTCGTCATGCGGCTCTGAAAGCACAAGCTTGGCCCTGGCCTTTCTTGAATTTACTTCAAGATCCTTCCCAATTTTGGGAAGGCGGAAACGTAATGTTTCGAAACGCATTTCTTCATTGAAAGCCTAATGTCATCTACAGTACGCAAACATATTGTACCGGTGGGTGTTACCTTTCCGGAGGTAGAGATCCCCTTCCATAGAGAGAAGTAACAAATGATGTAGACTGCCAGTAGGCAGAGCGCCAGGTCCCACTTCACCACTCCGAGGTCAGTGATGCCGTTGCTCTTGTCGATCTCCAGTACGTTGTACCTGCCGACCAGGGGTCGGGTTGCATAGACTCTGCTTGACACACGGCTGCCAACCTTTAAACATTTTCAGCATGGTAAACTTATAACACGGTTTGAACCACTCCAGTGTGATGCAAACGGCCTATTGAGTTTAAGGAAAGGTAGACATAAGTTTGGAAGATGAATATTTAATGAGCGTATGATAAAAGAGAGGGTGGATCATTTGTAGTACGGTAGCGGCGTGCTGGTGCGGTTTATACCACCCTATGGCCGCGTACCTTCTCACCTTTAACACTCACATTGACGGGGGCGGATACCCGCCCCCTCGGATTTTTTTGATATAGCACAAAACCGGCAGCGCGTAGCGCAGCCGTACTTGGCATATATTTCCTCTGATAATTTTTACAACTTTTTCCAATTTTTTTAGACTGGGTCATCTCAGGTCAGGTCACCAGTACAGGTCAAGTGACTTCACCTAAAAAAGTTTAAGATAGCATAAGTCAGAAGAAGGTAAGAGCGTTATTTTAATTGCATTAGTGTTTTTGTGTTTTCGGTTCTAATCATATACATTTTGATCTAATTTGCCCTTGAATGGGCCTCAGGTCAGGTCAAATCCTTAATTTGGTCAGTCAAGGTCATTTTATGCATCATTCGATTTGGCGTGCTGCGAGGATTCCAATCGTTTAAAATGTTTTGTTTTATCTTTACTTGTTCAGATGTATGGACGAAAACCTTCGATTACATGTTAGCCCTATGATGGCATGCCAGTAAACTTATGGCACATTTAGTGTGGCCTTAAATATGACCCTACCAAAAAATGATCCAAATATTTTCTGTAGAGAAGTGAATGGGCTACCCAACGCCGTTAACTGTGTTTTGCTATCTAGCGTGGTTCTGGGGATCTTAGGAGGGGGGGTACGCGCCCCCTGTCAAAGCTAAGGTGGCTCAGACCCCCGTCAATGCGCGTGTTAACGTTGCATCAGCCGGTGATCATTACCGCAGTCATCATGATATGAACTTATTGCCTGGAGTCGGTTGCAGGAATTATGGACGCTAATCATGCACCAATACGAGTGACAACTATATGCGAGGCAATAATAATCCCCACACAGACTGTTACCGCAAACCCTGTCATACTGTAGAGGTAAGGCTGGCTCGAAGTACATACCTGATCATGATATCTAAAGCTAGGCACAATAGTTGCACTCGACATTGTTCAGTCTCGGAGTTGGCCTCGTGCTACTTACATCCAGTACTCCTCGGCTGGTGAGGTGAAGTTATCCAGGACCGGCCAGGTGGTGTTGTCGCTGCCCTCAGCCTCCATCAGCTGCAGTGTTGAGTTGGGATACTTGGCGCCGACCTGCAACCAGCAGGCAGCATGCTCTTGACCACTTAATAATTTCGACCGCAGAGGAACGGGTTGTTGAGCTTGGGAGTTGTTCTTCAGTTCACATTAACTTTGAAGCTCTTGCTTAAACATGCATTTCCACAGGGGAAAGGGGGTCTAATTCCACAAGTCTGTTGGGTTCTGAAATTTCAGAAAATATAATCCGCCAAGCTCCTTAAACGGTTGGAGGTTTCCTGCCCTTGTAGACATAATGAGAAGTGTGCACGTACATACCTCCACACAGTTGTCGGTGTTCCAGGCGTTGTTGCAGTTCGACCATGGCAGTTCTGAGACGAACGAGGAGAAGAAGTAGCGTAGGGACCAGGCCAGAATAACGTTGTAGAAGAGATCCACGTACGAGGCGATGAGCACCACCGCGTACCCCACACCTGCACCAGAGCACGCTCAGTAACGTTGCAGAAGAGATCCACGTACGAGGCGATGAGCACGACCACGTACCCACACATGCACGGTGCATTCAGCTAGACATCCCGAAGGGAGAACGCCTCCGAAGGGAGATCACCTGTGGCTTCTTTTGGATGAGTGCTAATACGTGTGTGCTAAAATGCTGTAAGTGTTGGCGTGCGGTGTGTGGGTCTCGTGATAAACTACGGTGCGTACGAATCCGCGCGTGTCATCTCCGGCCGTCGGAGGCGTGACCATGTCAGTAATGCTGTGCGGAACCTGGGGTGGCTGCCCGCCCGTGAGATGGCGCAGTATCACGCCCTCTGCCTATTAAAACGGGTGATGGTAGCCGGTGAACCAACTGCTCTGGCTCACCAAATAGTGACTCGGCGTCAACATCGTGAGCGACCAACACGGCAGGATGCCGATCTGTATCTCCCACGAATTCGATCGGTACCTGGGAGGAGATCCCTTATTTATCGCGCGCCAGCAGCATTCAACACTCTTATCAGTCAGTATTCGCAGCAGCACACTTATTAAATTCAAACGCTTCCTCAAAAACCATGTGCAATATTCCACCGTTTAGATCCGTTTATGCGAGATGTGTATATACGCCCGCATGTTGTGTTTCCCCTTGTTAACTTCACTTGATGCTTTTGACACAGGCTCAATAATAGCCATTCTGTTTATGGATGAGTACCACGAGGTAAAATACAATACAATACAACACAATCTCGCTACGTACTTGGGTGCAGTCAAAAGGCCATGTATTGGGAGGGTGCGCTGCATTGACCGCGAGTGGGCAGTGGGGACGCTGTCCGGCGCGCCGATACTCGTAATTAAGTTCCAGAGGCAAAGAGATCCGATGAAAGATGTTATGAGCTCGTCAATATCTAATCTGCGGGAATTAAGGACGTGTCCAATCTCGTCTGTCAGCAGAGCTGGGTACCCCAGCTGCAGCGGCGCAGCAGCCGTCTTACATAACGCCATGTTGACCTCGTTTGTGTAATTACAGATCCGTGGAATCTCTGACTATTGCTTCTTATGATATTTACTGTCAATAACGGATAAATGCATTTCTGCCGCTTGTGCCTTGCATAGCTGCGAGCACCGTTAGCTCTGCAAATGAGAGGTTTTAGACCCGAGCGTATGAGAGGGAAGTGGAGAAACGTGCAAAGATGGGATGGGAGGGGTGAATCATTTAAGTGTTCTTGATGATATCTCAGTAACCAGTAAGGCGACAAAAGCGCTAGCTTAGGGGCTCGTTAGAGCAATACTGATTTTCACTAAGCCGAGTTTCATTGGCCAATGTGAATATTCCAAAGACGTATATGTTTTCTAAATGCCCTTCGTTAATCAACGCGCTCAGGAGTATTAATTCGCAGTTCATATATTTGAGATGTTAGGTCATATATAATGGTATGTTAGGTCATAGGTCAGTGCTATACCAGTATTTTCGAGTTCATTGACCCCGCTTTTTCGACCATATGCTGTCATCCAATATGAAGCCACGGTTAATGCTACAATATGATATTGTAATCAAGATTATGATGTGATTACAGCTACTCGACGCCAAGGTCAAATATCTTTTGTTAAGACAAAATCCTCATTTCCAGCTGAGAGGCTTCTAAGATGATTTTTAAGTGCACTGTGAGGATACAGCGTAGAACGGAGTCTCAGGTCAATAACCACCAGTGATCTGGCTTCTAGATTTTAGAGAGCTCTGCAATATACATTTCATCACGGTTTCAGGCTCTTCACGTTGCACTCGTGGATTTTTGTCATATCATCGCGAAATATTTTAATAAATCCACATTATGGGAATTTCAATATCAATATAAAGCAGATTTTTTTAAATTAAACTTGCATTACATAAACATTGAATGAGCAGGACGAATCCTATTTCCTTCGTGCAAAACAACGACATTGATTTAGCTCTTTCTTGATCAAATAAGCTTTCATGGAAATATTGTTTTAGTGTGTTTCTGTAATAATAGATATAATAATAAATAAATAATAATAAATATAATAATACAATAAATAAATAATAATAAATATTGTTAGAGTGTCAAATTTGGAGGGGGGACGTACTCCCCGAATTGTGACGCCCCTGGTGGCTATGCACGGTCCTTGACGAGCATAGCATTCGGTTACAGCTCGGCATGTAAACATTATAATCGTTTTTGCAAGGCTTTACACCTACCATACAATGCATACAATGTGAAGGTGCAACTACCTGCCACACATCTGACAAATATGTGGCCTGGAACCAGCACATTCACTTTATGCAGTGCCCATGTAGCCATTTAAGAAGGATGAAAAGTTGTACATATCAAGCCAAGACTTACTGCTACTTCATCTGAGGATTGTGCTTACTAGATGCTACTCATTTGCTCTGCCACCTTATGCATCGGAGGACATGTATCAACTTTTGTTGAGCTTCAATAGTTGGTATTCAACGGAAGCTTTCCAATTTAGCCTCTCATTCCCGCGCTTTGCTCGAAATGAAATATCTAAACAGAAGTTTCACCTAGTGAGACCGGGATAAGTATTAGCCAATAATCAGCCATCTCGCCCATAACGAAGGAAACATGATTTTCTAAAAGTAAATGGAACTTAGAAGCATTGAATTGCTCATCAGAAAGTGCAAGGTAGCCTTTTCTGGCTCCGTGGTGCACAGAACCTGTACCCCCACTGAGATCTGCAGTTGGAATATGTTCGCGCTAGAATTACAAAGCGGCCACTGTGCGCCTGTGAGTTGTATTAGGTTGGGTATACTTTTCGGATCGTTTCGGATTCGTGTATTTGGACTCCCAGTATTGTGGATTCGAGACTTTGCTGGAGCGGTGTAGCATATACTTGCACGCATATACACGCGTATAATTTGTCTCAATATTAGGCAGCGTTGCAACTGAAGGATGTGTTAGAAAAAGCGTATCGGTTATAACGCTATTATAGAGATGACATCTTAAACCGTTGTTCATTAATCTTACATTAATTAGTCATAAACTTAAACATAAATTAATTAGTCATAAACTGATAATCGATTTTTTCATAGATTGATGGAGCGATTGATTTCAGCAAGATTGGATGTGTTGAACTGGACTCACCTTTGAAGAGCGGCACCAGGTTGCCCCAGCAGGTGATGGCTCCTTTCCGGTTGAACTGGCCAATGCAGAGCTCCATGAAGAAAAGTGGGATGCCTCCGAACACCAGCATGATTCCATAAGGTACCAGAAACGCCCCTGAAAGGCACGTCTGTGAGTATGGAGATTATGATTTAGGAGAGTTTTTACAACGCTGCATGATTCCATAAGGTACCAGAAACGCCCCTGGACGGCACGTCTGTGAGTATGGAGGTTATGATTTAGGAGAGTTTGTACAACGCTGCATGATTCCATAAGGTACCAGAAACGCCCCTGAAAGGCACGTCTGTGAGTATGGAGGTTATGATTTAGGAGAGTTTGTACAACGCTCATGATTCCATAAGGTACCAGAAACGCCCTGAAAGGCACGTCTGTGAGTATGGAGGTTATGATTTAGGAGAGTTTGTACAACGCTGCATGATTCCATAAGGTACCAGAAACGCCCCTGAAAGGCACGTCTGTGAGTATGGAGGTTATGATTTAGGAGAGTTTGTACAACGCTGCATGATTCCATAAGGTACCAGAAACGCCCCTGGACGGCACGTCGGAGTATGGAGGTTATGATTTAGGAGAGTTTGTACAACGCTGCATGATTCCATAAGGTACCAGAAACGCCCGAAGGCACGTCGGTGAGTATGGAGGTTATGATTTAGGAGAGTTTGTACAACGCTGCATGATTCCATAAGGTACCAGAAACGCCCCTGAAGGCACGTCTGAGTATGGAGGTTATGCTTTAGGAGAGTTGTACAACGCTGCATGATTCCATAAGGTACCAGAAACGCCCGAAGGCACGTGTGTGAGTATGGAGGTTATGCTTAGGAGAGTTTGTACAACGCGCATGATTTCATAAGGTACCAGAAATGCCCGAAAGGCACGTCGTAGTATGGAGGTTATGATTTAGGAGAGTTTGTACAACGCGCATGATTCCATAAGGTACCAAAACGCCCCTGAAAGGCACGTCTGGAGTATGGAGGTTATGATTTAGGAGAGTTTCTACAACGCTGCATGATTCCATAAGGTACCAGAAACGCCCCGGACGGCACGTCTGTAGTATGGAGGTTATGATTTAGGAGAGTTTGTACAACGCTGCATGATTCCATAAGGTACCAGAAACGCCCTGAAAGGCACGTCGGTGAGTATGGAGGTTATGATTTAGGAGAGTTTGTACAACGCTGCATGATTCCATAAGGTACCAGAAACGCCCCTGAAAGGCACGTCTGTAGTATGGAGGTTATGCTTTAGGAGAGTTTGTACAACGCTGCATGATTCCATAAGGTACCAGAAACGCCCCGAAAGGTACGTGTAGTATGGAGGTTATGCTTTAGGAGAGTTTGTACAACGCTGCATGATTCCATAAGGTACCAGAAACGCCCCTGAAAGGCACGTCTGTGAGTATGGAGGTTATGATTTAGGAGAGTTTGTACAACGCTGCATGATTCCATAAGGTACCAGAAACGCCCCGAAAGGCACGTCTGTAGTATGGAGGCTATGCTCTAGGAGAGTTTGTACAACGCTGGGGTGTATGGGAAAGTGCTGAGCTCTGCCAATTGCCGCGTATATCTAGTTCCAGGTGAAAGGCCATCAAAACCCAGATCGAATCACATACGAATTCTCGGAATGAAATATAAGATTCTGGCCGCGAACTTAGATCTTAGATCCGTCGTTGACTCACCTTGCTCTAAAAAAACATAAGAAAACAATAATATGATGTTTTCGAAGGCAATTCGTAACCGAAAGTTCATAGATATCCGGGTTTGGAAACAATAATATTTCCTGGCGAAGAAGAATAGGTTGGAACCGAAATAAGGAAATATCATAATTGATCAGTATAATTACACTAACACTCCATGGTCACTACAAAACAGGTTGGAAGCAGGAACCTTGACAAGAATACATCAATGTGAGAACATGCATATATTGCATTTCCTATTTAGATCAACAACTTCTCTATATACATTTAACAATGAGCTATTCGTATTCTTCCTTATTCGTCGATAATGTTGACATAAGTGCAATTTGCTGAGTATACTTACTATGCAGTTCTGTTAAATTACCATTTTAATATCATTAAATCCAACCCTGCTATAAGATGCACAACCGTGGTTTATAATCAAAACTTTGCTTGTGTGGCTTGACCGATATCGCACGCATGTATGCACTTGCTCCCCAAATATTATAGCCATTGGCACAATGTTGGCAGCTCAGCATACCACAGCATTGGTCTCTGGAACATCCGGTTTTCCTCTGGCACGGGGCTTTGCACCCCTGGTATAGAAAATCTGCTTGGTAGATTGGTACGGATATTGTTATGTATTACGTCCCTATGAATTGAAAAAATAATGATCTATCTTATGGCGGGGTCCGATTTGTATGGCATGTTTCCATTATTGAAACGCCAAATTGACTGCTGTAGTAATATCCTCAGAAGCCTTGCCACAAATAGTTATTTGCAGAGCCGGACAGTCCACTATTTACGTCCGCTTCTCCACTACTTTGGCTCCCTCCAAATGTTTTTTTGGTCCCTCCACCTATTTCTACTGAAGGGTGAGCCTCAGCTTCGCAACTTGATGAGGCGGGGATGTACGGTAAGCGAAGGTGGAACATGTTTGCTGTCTTTGAAAACGCTGCCAGGGCTAAAATTAATATCACTTGCGCAGACAAAAGAGAGAAGAGGTAAGATGCCATATGTAGAATTCCAAAGATTTATGGGAAAGTTCCTCTGGTTCACTGGTCGAGGGACGTTCCTCCGCATTCCAATTTCGACGTCCATGGTTGTCACTGCTCCCCACGTGATCGGCTTTTCCTGAACCTGTCAGAATCCTCCACTTTTGCAGATATTTTTATCTTCAGGCTCATCTGTAAAGCAACTTTGAAGGATTCTACGCTCCATCGTTGGCAAATAAAAAAATTACTGGTCTTTCAATTTGTTGTCCTGTATTATAGTGTTAACTGATGCAACTCTCAATTACACCGATAATTAAGCCGCCAAAATCAGTATGGGATATAAATATGGCTACCGAAAAGGTTCATTTCGCTGATGGGGAATCTTAGGTTCATTTTTCAAACACATACACATTTATTTTCTCGTTCATTGAGGACGAAAACAAACATTCAAACACGATTAGTGCATAGTGCAGAACAACATTTGCAAAATTCGCAGCAATGTGCGTAACATTCAATAGCAAATAATTTTACATCATTCTCATCAAAAAGGTCCACCCTTCGCGGCCAGAATTGTTTATCAGGACCACCCTGCCACGACTCCCAATCACCGAGTTACCGGATGCTAAATATCAAACCTTTTTGTGCGTGCTTTTTTAGATATCTGAATACGCAGCGTTCTACCAGCATCGACTTTGTGCTACTCAAGTTTTCTCTGTGAAGGATCTAATTGTTTTTATTTCTCCAGGGAGCAGGATTTTGGTTTGATATTTCCGTTGGATCAACAATTAAATCCGGCCTTTCAATATTTTATATTGAACTGTCGTGAAAAATGCGCCGAGTGCTCCCTCATGCTTTAACATGTACTATTTGGAGAAAGGACGGTCTTCATTGAAAAGCAACATAATGCAGTAACGCCTCGCTCAATAGCAAGCTGTGATAACGTCTAATGGGACCTAGAAACAAGTTATCTGTGACGGTGTAATCAAGTTTTTTACTCATTCCCAACCAAACTGGAATTAGTTCCCCCAACTGCGTATTCACCGAAGCCAGAGCGACTTGTTTCGACTAGATCACGCTAGACCAAGGCGAGCGGCGACTTCCTGTCGTGGTTCGGATTGACGCCGTAGTCGTGCGTTCGGTGGCTTCCTGACGTGGTTCGGATAAACACCGTAGTCGTGCGTTCGGTGGCTTCCTGACGTGGTTCGGATTGACGCCGTAGTCGTGCGTTCGGTGGCTTCCTGTCGTGGTTCGGATGAACACTGTAGTCGTGCGTTCGCTGGCTTCCTGACGTGGTTCGGATTGACGCCGTAGTCGTGCGTTCGGTGGCTTCCTGACGTGGTTCGGATTGACACCGTAGTCGTGCGTTCGGTGGCTTCCTGTCGTGGTTCGAATGGACACCGTAGTCGTGCGTTGGGTGGCTTCCTGACGTGGTTCGGATTGACACCATAGTTGTGCGTTCGTTGGCTTCTTGACGTGGTTCGGATGGACACCGTAGTCGTGCGTTCGGTGGCTTCCTGACGTGGTTCGGATTGACACCGTAGTCGTGCGTTCGGTGGGTTCCTGACGTGGTTCGGGTGGACACCATAGTCGTGCGTTCGGTGGCTTCCTGTCGTGGTTCGGATGGACACCGTAGTCGTGCGTTCGGTGGCTTCCTGTCGTGGTTCGGATGGACACCGTAGTCGTCCGTTCGGTGGCTTCCTGTCGTGGTTCGGATGGACACCGTAGTCGTGCGTTCAGTGCCACTGTGCCCTTTAGTCACTGTTTCGTCACGCTCATCCATACAACCTCAGGGCCCGACACATACCCCAGCTGTGACAATAGCGCGGTCGAGGCCCGGTTCTCGTCCTTGGTGAAGCTGCAGCAGGGCAGCTGCTGCTCCTCACACAGCTGGGTCATCCTCGTCATCACGCGGGAGGCCAGCCCGCGACGACGGCGCTGGTGCTGCGTGTGCAGTAGTCCGATGTGACCGTTCCTGTCCAGCAGGCACCAGGAGACGGGCCGCTCCTCGGCCGCCGGTGCATCGGCGACGTACGCCGCCGCCGAGAGGCCGGCGCGCAGACTATCGGAGACGACGTCAGTCGCACCCGGATCGGTGGAGTAGGGCCAGGCGTCCAGCACCAGCTGCAGGTGCTCCGGCAGCAGCGGCTTCACAGGCACACCGGGCGGCAGCAGCGGGGGAGCATCAGCCGGCCGGTGCCACAACCTTAAGTTGTTGGTGTTGCGCCATCCGCAGCCTCTGGCGGCGGCCGCCGAGCGCAGCTCCGGCAGCAGACTGACCGCCACGCCATCTGCCTGGAACGGCTGGTTCCAGAGAAGCCCCGCCAGCGGCGGCGCGTGCAGGAGGGCGCCCAGCAGGCTCCTGGACCTGGCCGTGTCGCCGGCGAACATGTCCACCACGCTGATTCGGGGAGAGGCACCCAGCACGCTGACGACGGCGATGTCCTCTTCGGTGCCGACCTCGTAGCTGAAAGTCTGCGCCGGACACGAGTTGACGCCGCGATGCAGCAGCAGCAGCAGCGTGCGCGTTTTGGCGCTGGCGGCGCCGTGCCGCTCCAGTCTGCGGCACAGCCGGGCCAGCTGCTGCACAGGCACGCGCTGGATGCCGGACGCGACACTCGCCATGGTGGCGGAGCGGGGCCGACTGCCGACCGACAGTCCGGCAGGCCGGTCCGACCCGGCGCCGCAGTGGCGGCGACAGCGCAGTCTTTACAGGGCGACCGCACTCTGGGCTAAATACATCGCATATCAACACCGAAAACACCGTCAATTCAGTTAGAGAACTAATACCCTCGTTGCTTGAACAAACTTTAGCCACCCGTCTGTGATTCCACCCCGCTTAACAGAGGCTCACCCACTGGACTAGTGTTTTATAAGTTATCATCGGCTACGCAACGCTATTGGGACGAAAAGACGCGAACTTCGTAAACAACCGAAGATGTAGGCGGGTGTATGGTCTTTGTTTGGATAGGGCAGTAGCTCATCTAGAGCCGCACCGGGCGAGGGGCACACCGCGTTCGAGGGACACCTTGGTGAAAACGAACACCTCTTATGGTGACTTAACACGCGCATTGACGGGGGTTGGAGCCATCTTCGCCTTGACGGGGGAGGCGGGTACCCCCGCCGCCTGAGATCTTAAGAACCGTGCTAGGTAGCGAAAAACGGTAAACGGCGTTGGATAGCTCATCGACTTCTCCATCGAAAATATTTGGACCATTTTTCAGGTCATATTTAAGGTCACTAGAGGTCAAAACATGCCGTCATAGGGATAACATGAAAATGAAGTTTTTCGGCCCTTACATCTGAACAAGTAAAGATAGAGCAAAACGATTTGAACCGTATGAATCCTCGCAGCAAGCCGAATCGAATGATATATAATATGACCTTGCTAGGTCAAATTAAGGATTTGACCTGACCTGAGGTCAGGTCGAGGTCAAATTGGGGAAAATGTATATCATTAGAACCGAAATGACAAGGCAAATCTAATGCAGTTAAAAGAAACGCTCTATTTTTATTCATTACTGAGTTATTCAGTTAAAACCATTTTTCCCAAGGATTTCGAATGGAGAGGTCATGGCTCTTACCTGACCTTAGGTCATCGATATAAAAAATACCGGAACATATTTTAGAGGAGTCGGTGGGGCCATTGTGGATATGGGTTTCAATCGAAGTTACCTGTTTCGACTTGCTATCTAAACTAGGTAGGTCACGAGTCGTGGAAATGACAATCTAAAATTTAAAAAGTTGTAAAGAAAAAGTATAACCCCCCTTTACATAAAACAGGGGCGGGTACCCCCCCGTCAACGCGCGTGTTAAAATTGTGTAGATCTTACTTATGTCGAATGTGGAGCACGTATGCCCAGAGGTAGTGGCGGATCCAGGCCTTCATGGGAGAGGGGGGCTAGGGGCTCGGACCTCCTTCGACAGTGTCTTGGAACAGCTTCTGGGTATGCATTAACTATAGGCAGTCGGACATTTGGAGGGGGCTTTGGCTCCCTAGACCCCTAGCATCCGCCACTGGTCAGAGACATATCCAAACCAACCCTTGGGGAAGAGGCAATGCAGCTAAAAAACTTAAACAAATCGTCAAAAGTGCACTGTACAAAGACTAACACTGACTGCGTTTTGTAACATTTCTTAAACGAGTCAAATTGAAAGGTCGCATTCACTGACAGGAGTGAGTGCAATTAGTTGGTCTAAGTCTGATCGATTGATCTAATAATCCACCTTTTGCATAACGTTTTGGTTAAAAATTGATTCCACTCAAACCATTTTCCAAACAGCCTGTGTAACCCAGTTTGTGTTTCCTTAGATTATCTCATACAAACCTTGCTTCTGTTCAATACCGGACGAGCATACAATAAAAAAACAGGTAATTTTCATTCAAACCAGGAAGCGGTACACCATCATGTTATTGACTGAGAAATTAGGACCTCTTGACACGATTTTTCCTCCAAGTGAATGATAATACACGGTCACGAAAATGTACTTTTCAAAATCGGTTATCTCGTATGGTCATCAGCAAAAAAACGTACAGGCAATCGAATGATGCATTATGCCTTTAAAAGGTGGATGCAAGAGCGTTTCAAAATACAAAACTGATTTTTTTATTTGTCAAATATTTTTGCCTTCCCTTTCCCGCGAACATTTTTGTGTTAGTTGCTATATCATTGACACAACGTACTCACTATATAGTGAGTATATATATACAGAGCGGAAGTATCCATTTCCCGGCACTCTTACGGGACGGCGGCACCGCATTCTGCGGGCCATTGGCTGCTCCAGTCTCTCCAAGTCGCAGCGCCTGGCACAGACTGAGCCCTCACATGAGGGCCGCTGTACTTGGCATACATTTTGTCTAATCATTTTTACAACTTGTGTCACAATTTTAAGTTTCGGTCATCTCAGGTCAGGTCACCAGTACAAGTCAAGTGACCAGACCTAAAAAAAAAGTTTAAGATAGCATAAGTCAGAACAGGGCGAACTTATCCGATTGAAACTCATCATATAATGGGCCCAGCGAGTTCTCTAAAATATGTTCTGGTGTTTCTGATATCGATGACCTAAGGTCAGGTACGAGCCATGACCTCTCCATTGGAAATACATGGGAAAAATGGTGTTAACTGAGTTACTTACTAATGGATAGTGATATAACGTTTACTTTAATTGCATTATATTTTATTATCTTTGCAGCTCTAACAATATGCATTTTGACAAAATTTGACCTTGACCTGACCTCAGATCAGGTCAAATCACATCTTTGACCTGATTTGACCTAGCAAGGTCATATTATGTATCATTCGATTTGGTTTGCTGCAAGGATTCCAAGGGTCTAAATTGTTTTCTCTTTCTTTACTTGTTCAGCTGAAATGACCGAAAACTTTCAATTACTTGCTATCTCTATGACGGCATGTATTAACCTCTAGTGACCTTAAATGTGACCTGACAAAAATAGTCTAAATATTTTCGATGGAGAAGTGGATGGGCTACCCAACGCCCTTTACCGTTTTTCGCTACCTAGCATGTTTCTCGAGATCTTAGTGGGGCCAAAGTGAAGGTGGCCCAGGCCCCCGTCAATGCGCAGGTTAAACAAAAGTTGAAACCTTCAACGGCCGCGCGCGGGGAAAATGTTTTGGATTTATGCATTTAACGCCCAACATTCGTAATTAGCTCTTACAAATGCATGGGAGTAGGGAACAAAGTTTTGAAATTTTTTTACAAAACCGAGTAGCCTACTATAACTATTAAAGACGTTTGGAGTATATCAATTTTAAGATTGGACACTATGGGCAAATCTTTTTCTCATCAGTTTGACGTCATAATATAGGTGGCTCTGGATTCGTGGTTTGGGGCTGAATCTGAATATGGTTGGTAAATTATTTTCTGCGCTACCAGGCGACATTATGCTGCTATGCTACATTTTTCAAAAACTTTTCAGCGTTGTCATTATCATAAATGTATGGAATTGAAGCAATAGTAAATTCTGACCACTGATTTTGCCTTCATAATTGAAATTTGGATGCAAATTGGCCTAAATTGTTACGACTTTGCTAAAGGATTTGTAAGAATATTATTTTGTTGAACTGGGAACTGCATACCTTTATGCACCATGCCTCCCAGCGGCAGTAGATGTTCATGCAGCAGTGCTCCCGAGCAGTGTAATATTAGCAGTCAGTTGTGTTTAGTTGTTTACTGCCCATCCATTCACCGCCCACCGGTTGAATGGTTGAAAGCTGAAGCCAACGCAATCGGCTCCGGCACTCGGGCGACGTATCTCTATCCATTCCAACTTTTTCGCACTCTCCGAGGTAGAGGCTCTGGTGAAGAGTCCAAAGTTATATATCTCTCTCTCCCTCTGGCAGTGCTGGAGTGCGGCTCTGTGACCAGTTGAGTCGGCATCATTAGCTGCAGTTTGGAGTCACAGTCCCACTAATACGCCCTGTTCGGCAGACGTTCAGCGACGGCACGTTCCATTTGGCGCGTCGGACGGACGGGCCGCTGCGATTTCGCGGCTGGCTGCAGCTGAAAGCAGCCGCCGCGCGCTTGTTCGCTAACGATGGCCACTCAATGGCGGCAGCAGGTCGCACCGACAGTGGCGCCACCTACGACCCTGATGCCGCAGCCCGTCAAAGACATCTCCCGGCTGAGGGGTGGGGAGGAGGGCGCTCCCTGAAGCCCCACTCACTGTTTTGATAAGCACGTCTCGCAGCGCGCTACAGCGTTCCAACTTGTTGCGTGTATTTATCAGATACTCAAAATTCCTTCGGTTTACCAATCCTTATTTTATACGGGGATGTCTTTTGCCGTTGACCTTAAGATGCCCACATACATGTGTAAATTATTTTTTATTTGTACCACTCCCAGCCGGCACGCTTGCTCATCACGGGGCGTACCGGCTGAGTTAGTCTTGAAAAGAAAGAAACCTTCTCAGAGGAACGCGGGTTAGACGAAACATGGGAGGTGTCTCTCCGTCGTAGGGATTGAACCTACGTTAACACGTACATTGACGGGGGTGGGTACCCGCCCGCTGGGGTTTTTTGGAGATAAAATAAAACGGCTGCTCGTAGCGCCGCCATACTGGGCATACCTTTTTATGATCATTTTTACAACTTCTATCAAAATGTAAGTGTGGGTCATCTCAGGTCAGGTCACCAGTGCAGGTCAAATAAGTAATTTAGATTCAAATAAGTAAGTTAGAGTTCTCCAAGACATATACCAGAATTGTTTTATATCGATGACCTAAGGTCAGGTATGATCCATGACCTCTACATTGGAAATACATGGGAAAACTATTTAAACTGAATAAATGAGTGATAGATGATGGTAGAACGTTTATTTTAACGGCATTAGGTCTGCATTGTCCTTGCGGTTCTAATGATATGCATTTTTACATAATTTGACTTTTACCTGACTAGGTCAGAACAAATCCTACATTGGACCTTGATTTGACCTAACAAGGTCATATCGTATAACATTCGATTCGGCTTGCTGCGAGGATTTCAATAGTCTAAATGGTTTTGCTGTATCTTTACTAGTTCAGATGTATTGACAGAAAACCTACATTTATATGCTATCCCTATGGTGATATGCCTTTACCTCTAGTGACCTTAAATGTGACCTGACAAAAAATGGTTCATGTTTTCTATAGAAATTTGGAAAGAGTTATCTAACGCCGTTTTCCGGTTTTATTTATTTATTTATTTATTTTACTTTATCAGACCGCTCGACAAAATACATGTGGCTATTCGTTGCCTGAAACTCACTTGTACATAATATTATTCGGCTAGATTGACCGATTAACTATTAATGTTAGGTGCACAAAATCGTTTTATATCGTAATTCGTTAGGCTGCCGTAACCACGCTTGCGCAGGGGACTGTTCCTTCTTGCTTTTCGGTTCGCTTGGATAGCTGTTTTCGGATCAGGGTCAGCAACGATTTGGAAGTTAAATCCTAACAAACTCACTAAACAGCTGAGTGCATAAGTAGACAGGATGTGAAACCAGGTAGAATGCAGCAGACGTTGCACTGTCCGGAAGTAGCAGTCTTGTAAAATGTTCTGAATTATCACATGAAGACTTAAAATACATATCAGAAGCCATATGATGTTCATTTGAACAAGTGTCATCGAACTAAGCGTTATCAAGGACGGAAATTAAAAGTCCAGCTTTGACAAGAAGACCAGAAATAAACAGAGCCAACGCGAGCAGTCACACATACGGGGCCCCTCAGCGAAAGCTCTGTTATATTGCCTTATCCTTAATTCCATTGACGATAGTTATAGTGTCTACATAGAAGACATAATATCGAGTTTCCAGGCAAACACGACGATTATTCAAACAACCATTTTCCAGTTTGAGATCAATTTACCGTCTCTCGAAAATAAGTGCCCAACCGAGAAAGTCACGAGATTTAAGAATCTGAAAACGCAGGTTCTTTTGGGCATAGAGCTTTATACATAGCTCTATGAGCATGTATATATATATATATATATATATATATATATATATATATATATATATATATACATATAAAATGAGCATGTATTTATAGAGCATGTCTAATGCTCTATGCTTTTGGGCATAAATGCTGAGGCGTCGAGATCGTCGCAAGGATTTTTACGGTGATTGCAAAAATATTCAGCAATACTGCAAACTTTTATGATCTTCACGTTGGTTGCAGAGCCATTAGATATAACATCAAGATCTTCGATGCACATGTAGAAAATATTGTCAGCTACATCTTGGATATACCTTCTATAAGGAAAACACTTAATTCAATAACTTTTAGAGCACGAATCGCGTTGCACTCGCAGGAGCAGCCGATCAGCCGATCGTCAGCTGATCGACTTTCGTTATCTAGCGCAATTTTTGAGACCTAAGAAGGAGCGTATACCCATCCCCCTGCGTCAAAGCGAAGGTGGCTTAGACCACTGTCAATGCGCGTGTTAATCAACGCCATTCTGTACAGAAATGGGAAGTGAGGTCATCAAGCCACTGACGATCCATTGCGTACCATCATTCTTAGTTCGACCAAGTGGGTTTGGGCGCTTCTCCCGCCCCGGGGGAAGGAGTGGGGGTGAATGTTAAGTACGGGGGCGCGCATTGCCGCCGTTTAGTTAGTCGTATACAATTATCACAAGCCTGTGCCCTGATTTAGGCTATCAGTAACACCTGGGTTTTCCCCGAAAAGCTCAATGAGGAAGAACCGGGTGCCGGCCTGGCATGGGCTAATTTAGCTCAGAATGTGAAATAGCCGCCTTGCCGTGATCGGAGAAATGAGCGCTCGCTGCGCCACAGCTGTCCACAGTTCTGAAACTATCGGCTGGCTGCTGCCATTTGCTATTGTTGGGTGTTACCAACGTGTTGTTGTCCGCCTTGGCGTATCTGCATCTGCTGTCAGTTCCGTTTCCCGGCGGCATGCAGCGTGTCGGTGCTATCTCCGGCATCGCGCCGCCGGCCAGCGCCCCGCCTGGGCCGCCCGAGGCGCCGTCTGCCGCCAGTCCCCACTCCGCCGGCAACGCCGCCCCTGCAGCGAGTCGCAGCGACAGCAGGTCGGCGCCTCCGCTGCTCTTTAGTTGGGTGAGAAGGCGGCACTTTCAGGGCGAAGTCAACGTAGTAGTGTTGTCATTGTCCTGCATATACACGCGAAGGCGGCATACAAGCGCCTCAGCAGTATAATACAATCACAACACGCGCATTGACGAGGGTCGGAGCCACCTTCGCTTTGACGGGGGACGGGTGCCCACCCCCCTAAGATCTCAGGAACCACGTTAGATACCCAAAAACGGTAAACGGCGTTGGATAGGCTATTTAATTCTCTCTAGAAAATATTTTATTCATTTTGTCATTACGTTTGCCATATCCTTCCAGTTCTAATTATGTAAATTTTGACCTAATTTGACCTTTACCTGACCTTGCAAGGTCATGTTGTATATAATTCGATTCGGGGATTTTAATGGGGATTTTTTAATGGTCTAGATTGTTTTGCTCTATCTTTATGAGTAGATGTAATGACTGAACTCAATGGCGCTGTAGGTGGCGCCACCGCTGCTCGGAGGCGCCGCTGCCGCTCGATGGCGCTGTTGCTGCTCAATGACGCTTCACTCCACACTTATTTCTGAGGTGGCTGCATATCGATATACAAAGTTCGAACAATGCATGTTCAGGAAACGTTCTCAGGGATTTGATGAAAGAAAATGCAGCAGGATATCAGTATTATCCGATATATGATAGTACTGTTAGATATTTTGCCGGTCGCCCATACCTAAATATGGAAGAAAATGACACATGCTGGTTTTAGGCATGGGCGCCCCCCAGTTTTCAAGACCATTATTGCTTGCATCACTTTAAATGTTGACTTTAAAAAACTGACCAAATTGTTTTGGTCAGTTCATGTCAGTTCAAGGAGTCATTCAAGGGCAAGCGACCAGTGACGGTGGAACGTTCGAATTTAACACGCGCACTGGAGATGGAGGGGTTGGAGGCCCCCACCTGTTCCAATTTGGCCGGAGAACCTCGTAGCCGAAAAACGATACTTACCCACATTTCACAGCATTTAACACGGGCATTGACGGTGGGGGGAGGGGCGGGTACCCGCCTCCTCGAGTTTTTCGGGGATAGTATAAAAACGGGTACATTGCATACCTCTTATCTCATCATTTGTACCACTTTTGTGGAAATTTTAAGGTTGGGTCATCTCAGGTCATGTCACCAGTACAGGTCAAGTAACCTGACCTCAAAAAAAGTTTAAGATAGCATCAGTCGAAACAGGGTGAGCTTATCCGATTGAAACTCATATCAAATAATGGGCCCACCGAGTTCTCTAAAATATGTTCCAGTATTTCTTATATTGATGACGTAAGGTTTGGTACGAGGCATGACCTCTCCGTTGGAAATAAATGGTAAAAACTGTTTTAACTGAATAACCTAATAACGGATGGTGATAGAGCGTTATTTTAACTTCATTAGATTTGCGTCGTCATTTCGAATCTAATGATATGCATTTTACCTAATCTGACCTTAACCTGACCTCGGGTCAGGTAAAATCTTTGATTTGACCTAGCATGGTCATATTATACATCATTTGATTCGGCTTACTGCGAGGATTCATGTAGTTTAAATTGTTTTGCTCTATCTTTACTTGGTCAGATGTAATGATCGAAAACCTTAATTTACATGTTATCCCTATGACGGCATGCTTTGACCTCAAGTGATCTTAAATGTGACCTGACAAAAACGCTTTAACCCTTGCCCCGGTGGCGGGTACGAGCCACCTTCGCCCTGGTGGGGGGGGCTAAAAAGACCCCCACGATCTCAAAAACTAAGAGAGCTAGAAAAAAGCGCAAAACGGCAATCGAAAGCTCTTCGAAAATGATATCGAAAATACTTCGGTCATTTTTCTTGTCAGGTCAATATCAAGGTCACCAGAGGTCAAAATAGGTCAAAATCGCTAATATAAGGTGTACTAAGAAAACCTCATATATCTCAGAAACTATGATAGCTAGAAACATTTTTCTAACACCATTCGAAAGCTCTTGAAATGCGCTTTTATTACAGTAGCATTTATTTTCGTGTCAGGTCAATGCCTAGGGAGCTACAGGTCACTAAATATTGGGCATATTCTTGGGAATGTCCATAGCCATGTACCATCTAGAACTACCAGGAATGCTAGTGCAACTTTCTTAAATGTGCCTTTTGGTCGAGTGAACACGTTACAATCATGTGTGTTTGTGCGGGCTCCTCGTGTTGTTAATAACTTTTTAGCTTTCTCACCAACCTGCGATATTTTGACGGATCCCATTGGACGACTTAAAAAGTGTATCGCCTCTTTTACGACTATACAAACAGCTTTCATAGGCCAGTGACCAGATTGATTATTTGTGTTTGTTGTGTTAGAAATGTTTTGCGCGTTTTAGGAATAGGCTGTTGGTGACTATGCATTTTTATCTTTCATTGACTTCACCTATAATTGGGTATGTGCCTGTTGGTGATTAATACATATACAGAGATACAGAGCCACCCATGCATAAGGGCGTTTACTTTTTCGCTAATAGCTCCCAAACCAAACAAGATACAGCCATAGTTTATGCACCATTGCAATCCTCTCGTCAATACGAATCGAAGGATATATGATATTGCTATGCCAGTTCAAATTTAAGAATTTGACCTGACCCAGGTCAGTGGTCTGACCCAACTTGACCTGGTATAGTCATGATGTATATCATTTGACTTGCAGTGACTATAGAAACACTTTGGTGACAAAATAAAAGTTCTATCTTATTTTATTTAAAATTTATAGAGTAAAACACCAAAAATTGCTTATTTGACCTCAAGTGACCCTTTAAAGGTCTAAAGTCAAAATTTTTAGCATCAAATTCAGAAATGGGCTAAAAGCAAGTCGTAACCGATGTTTGAAGTTGATTCCATCTATACTTACTGAGAAAAGCTCATTTCGTGATTTTCCCCATGTATTTACAATGGGCAGGTCATGCTCTGCTCATGACCTTAGGTCACCAATATCAAAAATCCCGGAACATATGTTGTAGCTCCTGGTGAGCCCAATATGTGGTATGAGTTTCAACTTGATCGATTAACCCTTCTTTTAGTTATACGGTCCTAAGTATTTTTGAGGTGAGGTCACTTCACCTGGCCTGGTGACCTGACCTGATATGACCTTGAGCCAAAATTTTCAGGAAATATGTAAAAATGATGAAGGAACAGCTAGACCAGGTTTGGCGGCGCTGCGCGCTGTTTTTTGGTCACTTTGGAAAAACCCGAGGGGGGGTCTAAAAAGACCCCCCCACCCGGGCGAAGGTTAAATATTTTTGATGGAGAAGTGGATGGGATGCTCAACACCATATACCGTTTTTCGGTACCTAGCGTGGCTCTCGAGATATTAGGGGGCGGGTACCCGCCCCTCAGTCAAAGCGAAGGTGGCTTACACTCCCACCAATGCGCGTGTTAACCCGCGCCCCACCGGGGGTCCGGCGCCACCTTCGCCCCACCGGGGGCATCGATGGCCCCCCTCTAACTCCGAAAATATGGGCGTTAGCGCAAATCTGCAAAGTGCAATAGAAAGCTCGCGTGAATTCAGTAAGAAATTACTTCACATGTTTTAGTGCTCAGGTCAATGGTTTGACCTCCAGAGGTCAAATTAGGTCAAGATCGGCTATTTTCACTCAAATATGCAATGATTAAGCAAACTGGGCATAACTCTTATATCATTAGAGCTATTGAGGCCTGGTAAAATACATTTGATAGCAAATTGCCAGTACGTTTTCCGCTTTGTGGAACGTAAAGACCTCCCGCCAGTGGTTTGACCTCCAGAGGTCACCTCGTGACCTAATATGACCTGAGGTCATGAAAGGTCAAAAAGTGACCTTGCCGTATATCAAATGAAAGCCAATGACAAGACAAATACGATGGTATTTGTTTTACCGCTCTAGCTCAATTAGGTCAAAAGTTATTGTCAAAATACTGTTTTTGACATCTGGTGACCTTGGATGACCTTGGAAATGTCAAATGGCAAATATGACCCCTGGGATCCGTGAAAGGGTGTCCAAAAACGCTGTTCTGAGCAGGCTGAGTATTTTCAATCATTTTTGTGGCTTTTATATTATGAAACAGCTTTTCCCCATGCTTTTCCAATGGGAGAGGTCGCCTCGTGACCTGACCTCAGGGCACGAAATTGAAAAATCCCAGATATACACCTTGTAGACCCTGGAGGGGTCATAAAGTGTAGGAAGTTTCAAATCGATTGATTTTGAAATGTAGCTCTTACAGAGCTCTAAAGTTTAAGTGAGATGACCTTGTTTGACCTCGTCTGGTGACCTGACCTTGGGTGACCCGGGGTAAAAAATTTCAGGGATGATGGGGAAATGATGCAGTGAGAGGTAGAGCCCTCAACCGCGGTGCTTTGTCTCGTCGTTTTTCTGCTATCCCGGAAAAACCTTAGGGGGCCATCGATGGCCCCCGGTGGGGCGAGGGTTAATAGCGCGTGGAGTGGCGAATACATTTTGAAAATCGGTTGGACTTTTTTTACTTATAGGCTTTCAAAGTCAGACCTGCATTTTGAGATCGCCGTAATCGCGTGGTCGGACCAGTTCACTTGCAGTGGAGACCGAGTGGTGACGTCATAGCGCCATATAACCGGGACGGTATGTCAAGGTCACCTCACAAGAAGGTCAAGGTCAAGTTTAAAGGACACATGTCGAGGTCATATCTGTATTTTCAAGGTCATTTACCCCAGTGCTTCCGGTCCAATGGTGTTACCCGGTCTGACGTATATTGTGCTATGATGTCAGTTTTGGTACCTCAATGTAAAGGTCAATGTCAAAGGTCATTGGTAAAGGTTAATCCTCATTTCCCGCCAAACAGTGGCTATAGTGCTAGTCATAGTGTATATTATAGGTAGTATACCATATTGTGACCGCTTAGGTCAGTGACCTTGAATGACATTGACCTCACAACTTCAGTAAATATTATTGGTGACGCTCCCTCTATGACCCTGGTCTGTCTTTAGCTTATTCCAGTTTTTTCTCGCATAATTACGGCATTTCCCAATAGATCCCCAGCATGGTAAATATTTGGCCTTTATGGCCTCGTTTGACCTTGAATCTATGGACCTAGGTTAATTAAAATTAGTCATGATGTAGATCACTTAGCTCCCACCCACCCCCAACTGACATTTATCTACATTTCTTAGTTTCCGAGATCTTAGCGGGGCCTACCAGGCCCCTCCAATGCGCGTTAGTGCCAGGCTTTCTCTAGTGCGGGTGTTAAGGGGGAGGCACCATGGGCTTTTCTGCCCATTTGTTTCCAGTCAATGCCATTGGGTTAGTGTTAAAATGTCTGATTTAAGGGGGCACCGTGCCCTGGTGCCCCCCCCAGTTCCGTTGCCAGTGCAAACGACACATTTTTAGGGCCTAATGACCTTATCGTATTGTAAAAGTTTGAAACTGATCGGTTGGCAGGTGTTCCTTAAGTACCGATTCAAACTCGTAATTTTCAGTTTTAGGTTAAAAAGCGCCCCACTGGGGGACGAAATTCGCCCCCTCCTGGTTTTCCCCAGATAGCTAAAAAACGAACAAACGCAGAGCAACAAAACTTTCAGTACGTTATCCCTGATCAATTTTACACATCTGACAAAATTTTTGAGTTAAGGTCATGTCAGGTCAAGGAGCTATTCAGGGTCAAGTGACCCGACCTTGAAACCTAAAATTACGAGTTTGAAGCAGCGCCCAGGGAACACTAACAAACTTATCAGTTTGAAACTTTCACAATATGATAAGGTCATTAGGGTCTACAAATCTGCTATCTCGAAATTTTGATATTGTTGACCTAAGGTGTGGTCAATTTTTTGGCCACCCCATTGCAAGTGTATGGTGAAAAATAAAATATCTAAGTGACAGCAGTGACAAAGTTCTCAGAGACTGCGACCCTCTGACAGCGCGCGTCACGACTAGGAGCACTCGTGCTTGTTGAACAGCGTCCCCGGGAACTGTGTGAGCTGTGAGGGAAATGTGAGGACGGGCACGGCATCCATTCTGCAGGGCTAGAGCGCTATCGAAACAACCGCGAGTGGTGTAGCTCTTCTCTCCGGTCCCATGGTCGGAGAGCGAGAAAGGGCTTTCGGAGACATATCATCACACGGTAGGCAGAGAGGAGAGACACAGCCCTGTCTGCTTTGGATCAGTAGTGCACCTTTTTCCCTGGAACCGTATTGGACAAAAATAGTTTGTCTGCCCCTAATCCCAAGTCTAGCCAAATATCCTTTCTCGTACATCATAGTTTTCAAAGTGGTTTAGGTCTTGCACGTCTTTAAGCCTAAAGGAAAATATTATTTAGCAAAGATTCTTTGCGATCTTGGCTAAATTACAGTGTGAAGATTGCACTGCCTTTCATCTCAACCGAGCCTTGCAGCCGCCTTATTAGAGTGAGGAATCTGAGCCCGCCATTTAATGGAAATCAGCTGAGGAATATATTTCCAGGACATACCAGTAGGCTTATGAGTAGCTCGTTTGGAAATTAATGCTCGGCATTGCTTTAATCTTGCCAGTTTCCACTTCCCCCGCACAGTTAGCTTTTGAGTGACGTCCCTTTGCGCTACCAGCGCTCCTTCAAATGCCGTGCTCCCTGTTTCCCTATTACGGATTGGGACGCTGCGTGGGTGCATTCTCCTGGTATGTGTTAATGTTTCGCAGTTTTTCTGATTTCTCTGAGAATTTAATAGACAGATCATGACCAAAACTGACCTTAGGTCAGTGTTATAAAAGCCTGAAACATTCCGTTCTGCTCTTCTTGATTGCTGTGTGATTTGCATCGATGTCAGATCAGCAGACTGACCGAACTGTCTCTGTTCCTACCTTTTTTTAATTTGCCTCAGTTGATCCGGCCTGGTGACCTTACCCCTGATTGCATGGTTCAGACCATTATATAAAATTACAAAAAAATCAGAGGTAAGCCATATCAAGAACGGCGGCACTACATCCAGTCATTTTTCCGAAAAGTGACGGAATGGAATCTCAATGAACGGGTGGGGAATAATCAATGTCCAATCGCTTAGCATGTAATGATGAAGAAAATATAAGATCCTTTCTGACTCCTTTTTCAGTTTGATGCTATTTTCAAAGGATGCTCATTAGGGTGGCGCACACAGTGGTGGATCCAGAGGGGGGCAAAAAAGCCGTTGCCCCCAAACAAAAAAGCTCGGGGCAAAACTATATTCCCCCCCCCAAAGCGATCAACCTCCGTTTTTACCCGACTCCTTTTTAGTTTATAAGCAAGATTTCGGTGCTTCAACTTTCAACTTCATACAGAACCAGTCCAGTTCAGTGTAAATATTGAGCCTTGGATAGGAGAAATGTATCTCGAGCTCCTATTTTTCAACCCGTTACGTGTTTTTTGCTTTCGCCTCAAATACCCAAAATCCTACCGCGAGTGATATTATAGCACAGTTTTTAACTGCGTGACTTTTTTTGCTTTTGGACTCTGGTTTTCCCCTCCCAAACCGACCGGCTGGATCCGTCACTGGGCGCATATTTGATGATTTTTTTTAATATTTATAGGTGAGGGTGACTTTTTCCCATTATTTGGATCATTTTGGGTCCGTTGACACCAAAATAAGCAAGGTCAAATAATTTTTAGGGGTCGTGCGTCGAGCTCAAAGTTTTCAATTCTGCCAAAAATGTGCCAAAGACAGACACAATTACTTACAAGTATTCAACTACATAATGTAGCCTTATTCTGACCTTTCATTTTCAAGAGGGGTTATTTATATTTCACTCCGTCCTAGTTTGACTTGCTTACATCGGTTGGCTCACCTTGCAGGTCATTTTATGTGTAACTTTTTACGTTTTCCTGAACTTGGGCATCAGTGCACCTATATATAGGACAGACAACCATACAGCTCTAGTTTTCACCACTATTACTCTTTTTAAGGACTGCGTAACTGTTGTTATATATTCTAGCAGATTCAGGGGGGTGGGGAATTGAGCCGTGGCCCCTAAAAACCAAAATATCATATTTTGACCCCATCAAAAAGGCACATTTTTGGCCATTTTTCTTGTAAAACACTGTTTGCGATTTTCATTTGATACTAGTATCTAACCGGTTTTCTTCACGATTTACAACTCTTTTTTTACCCCTCCCCGTAAATGTTGATTTCTCCTCCCCGAAAGGTGTCCTCTAGATCCACCAACGGTTATCTTTAATTGCTTCGATAAACAATTACCTCATTCTGGACACGTCAAGGCAGGTTTGACTGGCTTATGTATCATAACCCCTATATAAGAAAGCTTTCTCAGAAAGGCACATACGAGTAGCCGAGTCGCTGAAGCGCCCTAAACCCCAGTGCAAAAACTTTTAGCTATCTGACCATATACCTCTTTTCATGCAGAATTTATTTTTTCATAGATACCAAATACAACAAGCGTGAATAAGCCCTTCCTTGACCAACCGAGGGCAGGACATGAGTAGTGAGGGATCAAAATTCGAACAAGAGGAAAAGCTCCTCCACTGAGCGTTATTTGGTGGGCCAATCAGCATCTTCCATTGAGGCACCAAACTGCCCACAAAACGTGAAGTACTGACATTCTTCTTCCACGCTATGCATAAATCCGAAAACAGACAAGCACAGTAGGCCGGGTCAGGGGAGGGGTTTTTCTCCAGGAAACAAGTGAAAGGGGGAAATTATTTGTCCTTGGGGTATAAGAAAATGATATGATTTTTTCCAATTTTTTAAATTGATGCTGAGTGGTAGCGAATGACCGATTTGTGCAGGGACTTTTCCCATTTTTTCTTCAGAATGCCTAATTAATGCGTGAGTGAGATATCTGAGGGCTCCAAAAACATCATTGTCGTGTTCTCCGTATATCATTCCAGCCTATAGAGGACTCTATTTATACTTCATAATGTGTCATGACTCGGTTATTCTCGCTTCTCTCCTGAGGGATGCCCGTCATAGTGCCCCTGGTGGCAGAATGGAGAACTAGCGCAGTCGAGGGAGTCAAGCCGCCAGGGAGTGGTTTTAACTGTGTGTGGAGGCCTGAAAACCGAGAATTCGATTTCTGGACAGTCACTGGCTTTAGTAAATATTTCCCATCCCTCGTTGCCATCGCTTAGTCGTATCTATGTTACAGGGAAAGTGCGAAATCCGGGATTTCGCGAACTCCCTAGGGATTTCGCGAAATCACTGACCAGCCAGGGAGTTCGCGAAATCCCTAGGGAGTTCGCGAAATCACTGGCCGACCAGGGATTTCGCGAACTCCCTAGGGATTTCGCGAACTCACTGAAACTTCAGTGATTTCGCGAACTACCTGAATGCTTCTCAGGGATTTCGCGAAATCCCTAACATGCCAATATGTCATATAGCTTAAATCCGAAGAATGATTCTTCAGTGATCTGGTTTTACACTCCCCGTCCATGTTTTCTCTTTCTATGTTGTATTTTGCTTGATTTTATGTATGTCGGCCTGATATTTTTTCTTTAACTAATTTTACACCCTCAGCTCTACCTCACACCGGGTCCTTGTGCCCGCTGACGAACTATTCGAGTCACTAGCCTTCCTCGAGGTGCATGGTTTATGCAATGTGAACCGTAGGTGTGGAGGGGGGGCGGGGCTCAAAACAAACTAGAGATGCCACTACTTTTTTCATTGTCATCTGTAATGAATATATTGATTTCTTAACAAAACAGACTCCTGATGGGAAGTATTGTGCCGTAAGAAACGGACAAAGAACTGATATACTTTCACAAAGGTCTATTTTGGCTATGTCTATGTTGGAATGTACTACGGACGTCAACAAATTTTCCAATAACAATACTTTGATACAGGAGGAAGCGTCGGCCTCGAAAAAAGCTCTCGGTGTAGAAGCGGCACGCCTGTCATCCTTTGACCATTGCCAAGGCTTTCAGAAATTTTATTGTCGATTCCGGCGGGCTAGCACATGCACTTCAAGCTTAGGTGCTCCAGCCACGTTCATGACAATAGGCAATGAGATAGCACATTGCAAATATGCGTAACAATTGTATTATTCCATGTCCTGCTTATGCCGACAACTATAGTTGTCGGCTTATGTTCAGCTGTAGCTGAAACTGTATAACACTTCTGATACACTGATAAACTGAAAACAGAGATATGGACTACGTTAATTTGCAGAATAATTCTTTCGTTGTTCCAGCTCTGAAAATTTATCTTAGTATAGCCGAACCGTACCTGTAAAGATTGGCCAAAGTTTTGGAATACATTAATGAACTTAATGCAAAAAATAATATAACATTATTGTATTTTCCTTACCCAGAAAATAATACGAAATGGCCATCAGATAAGCAGCATTTCTCTTTCGTGTAGTAATGAGGATTGTGATATGATAATGATCTCTCTGCAGATGCTGGATAAGTGAGTTGGAAAGAAGCGCTTCAGAATTTTGTCTCTAACGGTACTCAAAGTTGGTGCACCTGACCGACTTCGTACCGAGTACGTGCATGGCCGGGGCGGGGTTGGGAAACCATACCCCTTGGGTTTTTCGCAAAGTCTTGAAAACGGCTACGCGCAGCGCTGCTGTACCCAGTACAGTTTTTTTCTAAAGCTTTTTACAACTCCTGTCAACATTTTCGGTTCAGGTCATTTCAGGTCAGGACATCAGTGCAGGTCAAGTGACATCATCTCCAAAAAAGAAGAAAACAACATAAGCAAGGTACAGCTTAATTTATCAATCTAAAATTCGTATTGAATAAAGGGCCGACTGAGTACACAGTTTTTTTAGGATTTCTGAAGTCGATGACCTAAGGTCAATTATGGGTCATGATGACACCGTTTGAAAAGTATCGGTAAATGGTTTAAACATCATAATTGTGTTGGAAACGGAGCTAAATTGTATATTTTGGCATCATTGGGGTTGTCTTGTTTCTGCAGTTCTAATGATATGCATTCTGACCCAGTTCGATATTAACCTGATCCAAGGTCAGGTCAAATCTTAGCTTTGACCTAGAATAGTCACATTATTTATCATTCGACGTCGCTTGCAGAAAAGCTTCAGATAGTGAATCCTTATATATTGTATCTCTTCTACATCAGATAGTAGGACTGAAGAACTGTATTTCAGTTACATCAGCATATCCATATTGTGACATTGTTTGGCTTCCAATGCCTTCAGATTTTACCCGACAAAAGAATGCATAGAACACTTTCTTTAAAGCTTAGGTTGTGCTACTTAACGTCATTTACTTTTTCGCTAACTAGCGTAGTTTTTAGATTTTAGGCGGGGGGGGCGTAGCCCACCCCTCGTCAGGTGAAGGTGGCTCAGGCCCCTGGCATTGCACGTCTTAAAAATTGCATCCCGCGAAACTAGTTTGAGACTCATACCAAACGTTTTTGACTGTGATGATTTTAAGATTATCAAAAGGCATAGTCATAAGAGACTTCGCAATTGCTCTCGGTGACCGGCACCTCATCGACACCACCAGCCAAAAGACACGTGATGAGTTGTCAAAAATGTGAGCGTCGGGCACATTCTTTTTCGGATGGCGTGGTTTGCTCAAAAGTAAGTGCGTTGCGCCATTGCCGAGCATTTATACCATTTTTTAGTAGCGCAAATATTTCTGCCATTTCTTGAACTGTGTTACACCCAGATTTATTCTAGTGATCAAGCCATGGATTTCGTACCATTTTCTTTATCGTATCCGTAGATAAAATTCCATAATAATGCAACCTACATAACATATCGCAACGTTATTCTGTGATGTAGATTTGACACAAAATAACTGTAGCATTACATAATTATGAAAGGTGGTGATAGCGTAGATCACTTTTTATTGAATACTTAAGTAGTTATGCTGACTCCATGCACTGCATATGTATAATATTAAATATACAGATCTATCATAGGCGGATCCAAGATTGCCGATCGGGGGGCATCTTCCCGTGGGGGGAGGAGAGGGCGGGGCGCCATCCGGACCAGGGGAGTGCCTTTTTTGACCGGAAAAACCTATCAGGTGAGCGCAAAATCCTATCGGTGGGCGCCGATTTTTACATCCCTAGGGACGGGGGATGGAAAGCGACATTTCAGAGTGGCGCCGTGACCATTTCAGGGGGCGCCGAGGGTCGATCGGGGGGGCACCTGCCCCCTTTGTTCCCCTAAATCCGCGTATAAAATATATCATGAATATAAAATAACCAAGTACCAAATCACAGTGAAGGCGAAGGTGTATTCTGTGGGGAAGTGTGTGGGAACCAAATTTCAGGAGTGGACCAGGGCGTTTTGGAACTGCCAGGGGCCAGTGTCTTTCTCTCCCGTGATCCACATTTGCAATCAGCAGCAACTGAACTTTTACATTGCAGTACAATATTGATAAGCGAAACTCGATAAATAAATCGCTACGACCTCAACAATACAATTATGACCTTCCTTATATTTAGCTTAAAAACTTCCTAATATTTAGCTTAAAACCTCCCTTATACGTGATTTTTACGGAAAATGTCCGGTTACTGTTTGAAATAAATCATAAGAACAATAGTCCGCAATCCTAGCTAGTCATCCTTGAGCTGACTAAATGTCAGGGAATTCGCGAACTCCCTGAGTGTTTATCCGGGATTTCGCGAACTCCCTGACTTCTAAGTCCAGGGATTTCGCGAACTCCTTGGTCACCCAGGGATTTCGCGAACTCCCTAGGGATTTCGCGAACTCCCTGGCTGGTCAGTGATTTCGCGAAATCCCTAGGGAGTTCGCGAACTCCCGGATTTTGCACTCTCCCTGTAACATCTACATATGTCCTGAGGCCTAAACACATGCATCGGAAAGGAAGTGACCGAAACAGACGAAAGCAGGACACAGCAGGGGAAGTATGTAATATTGACCCGAAATTCGACGAGTATTTGTTTCTAGGAGTAGTTTTAGAGTGAGGATATTTATCGTCAGCAGAAGGTTGAAGGCTGATTGGTCCCATATTGGTGTCGGTGTTTGTCGGCGGTGACGCGTATGGTGTTGATCTAGCCATATCGCCCTCAGAAAACAAGATGCATCTGGTTGTATCTTTATCAAACCATTTTTTGCGTCACCAACACATGGAAAAAACGTCGTTTAACGAACTCGTAGGTCAAGTCAATCAACAACAAAATCTCGTTTCGACTCAAAAACAGGGATGCTTTCACGGTGCCGCATTCTCGCACAAACATAACCATGACGGGCAGCACTTCCGACCACTGCGCTTCCAGCCTGAGTCACCAGTTGAACTGCCCTTTCTACCGCCTGGGTATGTACCGGGTATGCGGGCGCTGTATCTCTAAAAGAGAGCAGCTCCGGCACGCTGAGCTTGGATGTCAGTGGGGGTTCAGTCACTAGCTCATTCGACCAGTTAATCATCTCAGCATAACTATTGGCCTGGAAGTCAATCTTGGGGATCTCGTAAGGCTGCACCTCACCAGACACAGCTGCTCTGCACTGTGTTATCACCCCGACCGCTTTTTCCCGGATTTGTATATCATCATCGCACAGCATGGCGATAAGAATCGCCTCTGGGTGAGCCCAGTACCCATTTCGCTGGATGACAGGCCTCACGATCTTCTGTACGGAGAGCGGTAAACCCTTCAGGAGCTCGATGCTGCAGAATAAGTTTCTGGATCCATCTTTGCAGTGAGGATTGCACTTGATTTGGAACCAGACGGGACGTAATGCCTGACAATGAATTCGGTCAGCATCTTCAAGTTGCTTGTTGGCTGTTCAGTTGAGGCATAGAGACGAAGAATTCTTGTCGCCAACGTCAGCCATCTGGCCTGGTTCAGAGGGCCGATTTTTCTGGCGGCAAGCTCAGTGCCAATTTCCCCCCCAATGATGCCCGCAGTCAGCTTGTACAGTATCTGTTGCTCTGTGCTGAGGGCATCAATTGTCTGTTTATCCAGGTTCTGCAGGTTGCCAGGTACTGGACTAAATGATACTAATGGCTTATTGTGGAGATCCTCGGACAGTTTCTTACCGATTGGACCGCTGAATGATCTCGGTCCCGCACTAACGCCATCAAGCTTTGTGAACAATTCACGTAAATTCAACTCATTAGAGTGAAGTAGACAAATGAACCAATGAACTGGTCTACCTTCAAAAGGCTCAAACAGTCGAAATATGCCACCATTTTTTCCTGTGTTCACTGCGGTTCCGTCTGCCCCCAACACAGCTATGTCCCCACCAAATTCCTCAACAACATCATGGAGCTTCTTAAAGATTACATGAGCCTTTCCTGATTCTGGGGTAAAATGCGTTAGATACTCGCCGCCAGGCTCTGCAACAACAGCGATATGTTCTTCCTGCTGTGCTATTCTACGTGTTGAGGGGCCTGACTCATCTAGATGACTGCCTATCATAACATACGAGGTATCTTTTCGGCCATCAAAATACACACCTGACAACTCAGATTCCCAAACCTTGTCTTTTCTCTTTTCTGCTTCTCGAATACGAGCAAGCACCCTAGCCCGTTGTACTTTCTTGTGATCCACTATGAATCTGGTATCACTAGAGGAAATCCTTCCGATATCAATTTGGAAACCATTAATAATAGCAGCAGCCGCACGATTTGACACGCCGTATCTGTCGGCTGCCAATGCCATGTGTCTCAGTGTGTCCGTGTTTACTTCACTGCTGGTCGCTTCATGCTCCGCGCTGTCCGCTGAAGACACAGCTTCGGTGTCTGTGGGGTCCTCAGAGGAGGATCCCTGCGAAAAATAGGAGAATGACTCATTATAAGGGAGACTGACACTATTATTCGACTTAAAAAACAAATTTGATATGTAAGACATTCTCATTTAATTACATGTGTATCCGATTCCGATCACGAAAAAAACTTACATAGTATTCTGCAATACCTATATTACAACTGTGTTGAGTTTTTGCGCTATTAGGCTAATCATATTGCACGAGGTCATCCAGTGATGATAAATACTCTCAGCTTAGCGCGCTCAGGAGACTACTGTCCTTTTAACTAGTCTATTGAGGACGTAACAAATACTTATAAACTCCATGCGTCGAAAATAACGCTCGAAAAACATAAAGTGGAGTTATCTATCGAGCACATTAACAGAGCAATGGTTTACCTAAAATACAAGTTTCGCACCTGTAAGTGTGTCTGGTATGGATCTGGTCCTTCTGGAGACTCTCTTGTCATCTGCTGTGCCCTTCATTCCCTCCTATCTTGTTGCACTCGCCTGCGACGACTTTCTTCGTGGTCGATGGAGCCGGTCGTGATTCTTTTCACGGTTCTCTGATCATGGAGAAACGCAACTTCTAGCTCCGGCACCTTATCGTCTCTGCCACAGGGACAGTTCAGAGGGTCTGAACATTTACAAGCAGCAATGTCAAATAGTTTGGAGAACCACGTCTCTTCCCTCTCCCTTACGGTATCATCCCGATCGCGCTTGGGAGTTTTCATAAGTTTTTTGAAACGTCTATGACAGATGTCACCCAGTTGGCTGATACGAGATCCACTAACCGTTGGAATCCCCTCCTGACGCCAAGTGCTTGCAACTCGATCGCACGCCAGCTTCTTTGCTTTTGCCGCAGATGTCAGCCGTCTGGTTAAAGGGTCTATCTCCCGCTGTATGTTTCGAAAACAGTTGATAAACTGCTTCCTCGTTGGTAACACGTTTGTGGGAAGATCAGCAGGTTGGCCCACGACAAAATTGTCGGTACCTTGTCGAGTTTTCCGAGTTTTTAGCTCAGATTTCCTACCACTAGCCATAGCTAAAAATGATGGCTTTAGCGCGTGAAATAAGCCGACTACTAACGCAGCGGACAGTACCACGACCACTTTAAGTCACGCCGTCAGCCAAACTGATGCGTGACTTCTTCGTATTTAGCGAGCCTACCCTCCCAAATGAGCGACAATATCCAGTGTCAGTGCTTGGTGTCAAATGTGCGGTGGTCCTGGCAGCGGATCGAATGTACCTAAGGAGATTCGAGATAGCGCGCGTGCGAGAGAGAGAGAGAGGGGGAGATGAAAGCCAGCAATACTGGTGCCAATTCAAGTTACATTCTCTTAAGACGGTGTTTCTCTAATGCCCATTTGCTGTTCAATAGGTACGATTATGTATCATTGCTTATCAGGCAAACAAGGCTGGGGAAGGGGAAAGGGTATGGGCTCAGACACATGTGAAAACCGCAATTTCATCAGATTAATCCCATTCGGTTGATTACAAGAAATTGAATCACCACCTGTCCCCTTAAATGGGACCAAACCCCGGCGCACAGCACGCCTTTCGCGCGCTGTTTATCGTGTCCACCGGTAGATGTCACTGGTGACGGATGCTAAAGCCTCCACGGAAAACACTATAAAAGGACTAATAGATCTCTCTCGATTATAACTCTTCTGCCACAACTGGTGTAACAGCACCCGGCGCATTCAAAAATCGCAAAATTGGAGCTCTCTGAGGCTTCCCAATGTTCTAAAATCACATTTTAGGAGAAAAACAGCAAAAAGTGCTCAGATAAATGAGCTTTTCGCTAGTACTCAGACTCAATTAAAATTGCTGAAAATTTTCAGATTAGCTTTAAATTGAACAAGGACCAATAATTTCCCCCTTTCACCGGGATCCGTTTCCATCGACCCGGCCTAAAGCACAGTTCAAAGGAACCGTGGAAAACGTCATGGTGTATTGGAGCATAGCGTCCAACAGATGTTGCTGCGTCAAGCTTTCACAACTTTGGGAAGAGTGGCGTGGCTTACAAAAGAGTGGAGGACATAGCCGGAGATAAAGGATACAAAAACAGAGGATATAGCCTTGTAAAATGTAGAAGGACACATTGCAAAAGATGTACAGTATGTATAAGGCTATTTCCTACATTTTGTTGGCGGGTGTGAGCAGCCGGTTTTTCTTGATCTCTTCAATGGCAACAGGAGCTCCTATATATCAAGGTTTATCCAGATTTCCCGGAACTTATCGCATCTCCCGGTGGCATTTGGTGGGGACTCTTGCTCTTTGTAAACCACGCAACTCCTCCCAAAGTCGTGAAAGCTTGTTGCAGAAACCTCTGTTAGAAGTTGTCTTAGTGTGCGCCATGCTCCAGAACACAATGACATTTTCCACGGTTCCTTCGAACGGCTCTTGCCTGTCGACGGATTTATGCACAGCGTGCAAGAAGAATGGCAGTACTTGACGTTTTGTGGGCAGTTTGGCGCCTCAATGGAAGATGCTGATTGGCCCACCAAATAACGCTCAGTGGAGGAGCTTTTTTCTTCCCCCGCTTGTTTGAATTTTGATCCCTCACTTGCCATGTTCTGCCCTCGGTTGGTCAAGGAAGGGGTTATTGACGCTTGTTTTATTCGGAATCTATGGGAAAATGGATTCTGCTGGCAGAGGAATGTGGTCAGATAGCTAAAAATGTCTGAGGCAGGGGTCTAAAAAAGTGAGCTTGTGGTCGCCGACTAAAATCAAGCTTCTTCGATGGTCGCCGAACCTAATGCTACATGTATTACAAAATCGGTCTTAAAAGTGGTGTAAATATGGTTATAGGGGAAGCACTGGCGAGTGCAAGGGGGATGGTTCCAATAAGATATGGATATAAAAAACCTATAAAATATAGATCGAGTTTCTCGATATCGATGACCTAAGCCAGAATCAAGTCATTACCTAAGTGATTTCATGAGATTATAATTCAGTATTAAAGTCAAAATTATGATCTGAAAGCAACAAAACTATACATGCTGGCCCTTAACCCTAGCCCCGGTGACCAGCATGAATCACCTATGAACCCCCCCTGGTGGGAGGGTGTTAAAAATGACACCCTCGATCTCGGAAACAAAGAAAGAAGCGGAAAAAGCGATCGAAAGGTCACCGGAAATGCAATCGGCGTTACTCCTGGAATTTTTGCGGAAGGTCAATACTGTGGTCACCAGAGGGGAAAAATTCATATACGTCAAAATGTATCAAATGCAGTGCTCTACAAAACCTTGCTTATCTCCGTACGCAAAATAGCCGGAACCACTTTCTCAACGCTATTCGACAGAGCCCGACAAGCTCTTTCACTAAGGCAACATCCATTTTCATATCAGGTCAAAGGCTAGGGCGCAACAGGACACTGAATATTGGAGATGTTATCACGTAGCTTCAAGTTATAATAGGAAGAACGCTCGCTTTCAGCGTGATATGTCGGACCTAAAAGCCAATGTTGGATAGTGATCAGTCATTTATACGCACTACGCAGTCATGAATACGTATCGATAGTGCCCACTGAGCTTAGGTTAAGTCTGTTTGGAGGTCAATCGAGGTCAAAGATGATACGCTGTCCGTACACAAGGGCAATCAAATGGGCGCCGAAAGCTGTGGGACGGGGTACCTACGCATCCCCCCTGTTGGCCAACCAGGGGGACATCTCCCCAAAATTTTCGGTTCATCGTCAATAATGCTGTCAGGTACCAAATATGCTCACAATTCCCCTGCCCCGGCCAGCACCAGCCCGGGTCCGTTCCCCTGTAAAAATTCCGTGGCAGCACCCTGGGTATTAAAATTTTCGCCCATTACTTCTATACCAAGCAAGATACAACCATGATTGATTCACCATTGTTGTTCTCTCATCAATAATGGTTTTATTTTGTGTCCATACATGTGAAAAATTGTTAGGCCTTATCTTAGAGACAAATAAAAGGGTTTGCAGCACCTTAAAAAGAGCCTCAGAAACAGTTCCGATGTTCTCATTTAACTAGAGAAAAAACATTTTTCATGTACATACATGCGTCATGAAATACTTGTCATTCTTCACCTTGAGGCGCCACAAATCAGATAAATTCCTGTAACATTTCAAATAAATAATTCAAACATTATTCATTGGCAACATTTCCTCAGAAGTACAGTGGAAAATATCAACCATTGCTAAGATGAGGCCCAATTTTTGCTCCATTGTTGAACATGGTTCTACTCAAAGCATTAGCAATGCTGTCTCTTGGGAATAACCTTATTTTCTTTGCATGACATCATTCCCATGATAACTATTTCCAAAGCTCTTAATTGATGCATTTTAGCATTAATAATCAGGACTGAAAAAGTTTCCAGAATAGTTGCTGATGACCCATTTGGACCAGGATTGGGTACTGAGAAGAACAGTTTGCATTTCAGCAACCTGTTCTTTTGTGGTGGACACAATCTGTGATATTTCTACTGTACCTCTGTGGCAGTGCTTCCATAGTTCATCCATGCTAGAGAAAACAAAACGAGTCAACTTTCTTGTGACAAAAATACAAGATATTATCAGAAACTTGGATGCATATAATCAATCAGTTAAAAAACATACACACACACCCTGATCACCCAGTGTGCATCCATCTGTGCAAAAGACACAGCTTATTCTATGTTTGGCAGACTTGGATTGGACCATTGTCCTTGCAGTGGAGTCTTCTGGCAAATTGGAAATGGTTTTTCACATCTTTGTGCTGTGCAGGAATGCACATTTATATCCCTTATGGGGTACCAATGCAAAGTGATGGATCTAGGATTTTAGTAGGGGGCAGCCCTCTGAAATTGCATCCTGTCAACCAAAAAGGGCACACTTTACCCAAAAGGGTTGCTATCGTCATCAATCAGTGGGAGAAAACTGTAATTGGTGTGACTTAAAAATGGTAACAGTGCCATAAATGGGAATGCTTGACCCATAGATGGGAACACCCATTCCCACTTATGGGAATGCTTGAGACCATTTTCCAGAACAAAATTTTGGGCCATGAAACAGACTTTTCGTCTTTCTACCTGGCTTATTTCTGTTCTTCAAATTTTAGAGGGCATTTATCTTTCAAACAGAAACAGGAAATCATACTTTATACCCTGCTTTAAATATTGAAGCTCAACATGTTTATTATGATCATTCACATGTCTTGGTGCATCTGTGTAAATAAAACACTAGTCATATACAAAATCAATTAATAGATATCTAGAAAAACAACAAAAAGTTTTTAAATATTTGATTTATATTGCCACTTGAGATAATAATATATACAGACCAAGACATATGGCCATACAGAACATGATGCGAGCCAACCTAGCATAACAAAACCTGTTTTCAGCACCTTTAATGCCATTTTACACAACTTCTAAACTTCAAAGCTCCATCTGTAGCCCCATCATTTGTATTCTAGTGGTGGGGGCAGTAGCAAGGTATTTTCTGCCTCGCAGATCTGGTTTAATCAGTTTTGGGGTACCCTTTTCTTCAGGCCGCCCTGAATCCTTTCAAACTTACGGGGTCCTGAACTCGAGTTCAGGGATCCCTTGGACCTGTCACTGCTGTGGCACCCCAAATGGAAGCTCATGTTAATTTCTGTGCCTACTAAGGGCATCCTAAAAAATTTTCCTATTTCTCATTTCAGGGACTTTAAAATCGTTAAATTACAGGCCTACTTGGTCACCCAGTTATATGTCCAGCTATAAGGCAAGAACATGGTGGTATCAAAAATAGTATACTTGTAATGGATAGTCTCATAATTAGGCACCACAAAAATCGTTCAGAATATCCACGCCCTTGGGAATGTGTGACTATAGAACCAGGGGTCTAAAAACTTGCCGATCTACCTACGCCGTCGGCGACCCTATCATCTTTTAGTTGGCGACCCAGCAACCGTCTCAAACTCTGATTCCATCTGTTTTCCCATGATTTTAGCTTCCACCATCCGCTCCTGCTTCTAAATATGGTTACCCTCTCCACTGTCTCCACGCGTCATCGTAATACACCCAGTGCCCATAAAAATCTATTGGATGAAGTCTGCCAGTTCCTTTAGCCAAGAATGGGCAGAATCTACTTCGACAAAGAGCCAAGTTAGCCTTCGTTTCCCGGCTTGTTTGGCGTTTCTGAAAGACAGCTTGGCTACAACGGGGCATCTTTGGCCGATTACATCTGGCATCATCACCGCCCTTAGTTGCTGCTAGTCTTTGCTAGTTATGTTTCTTCTTATTACAATTTTTGGTTCCAATTTTATGAAAAGCGACTGAAATTACCTGGTACCTTAGCTGATGCCATCTCCTTATACCGTATCTATGTATTATTTTTAAGTTCAAACTAGAATGTACTAGAATCCGTCACGAGTCGGTACCAAGTCGGTGATTTTCATTTTTTTCAATAGGCGACCAATGGGCGACCGAGTCGGCCGAAACCGCCGACTTGCGTGGTTGCCTGGTCGCAGGTGGTCGCCCTGGTACATTTTCGGTGTGTGCGGCCGTCAGAACGAGCGCGGCGTGGGCTGCCGCTAATATTTTTGTATTCTTGTTGGTGGGCGCCGTTTTTGACGACTGGTGTTCAATTTGTTAAATCCAAGGGGTTAAATCAAGATGTGCGTTTATCATAGACGGTCCGTGCAATCTAGGTGGGTTTTGGAGTCTACTTGCAATGATGTTTCCTTGTTTTGCTTTACCGCGAAAAGTCTCAGAAGGAAAAAACTTGAATACCAGTGGTGCATGTTTAAACTCTTTCCAACCACAATCACACTGAAATGTCATCGTAAACATTGTTCTATAGTCACACATTCCCAAGGGCGTGGATATTCTGAACGATTTTTGTGGTGCCTAATTATGAGACTATCCATTACAAGTATACTATTTTTGATACCACCATGTTCTTGCCTTATAGCTGGACATATAACTGGGTGACCAAGTAGGCCTGTTATTTAACGATTTTAAAGTCCCTGAAATGAGAAATAGGAAATTTTTTTAGGATGCTCTTAGTAGGCACAGAAATTAACATGAGCTTCCATTTGGGGTGCCACAGCAGTGACAGGTCCAAGGGATCCCTGAACTCGAGTTCAGGACCCCGTAAGTTTGAAAGGATTCAGGGCGGCCTGAAGAAAAGGGTACCCCAAAACTGATTAAACCAGATCTGCGAGGCAGAAAATACCTTGCTACTGCCCCCACCACTAGAATACAAATGATGGGGCTACAGATGGAGCTTTGAAGTTTAGAAGTTGTGTAAAATGGCATTAAAGGTGCTGAAAACAGGTTTTGTTATGCTAGGTTGGCTCGCATCATGTTCTGTATGGCCATATGTCTTGGTCTGTATATATTATTATCTCAAGTGGCAATATAAATCAAATATTTAAAAACTTTTTGTTGTTTTTCTAGATATCTATTAATTGATTTTGTATATGACTAGTGTTTTATTTACACAGATGCACCAAGACATGTGAATGATCATAATAAACATGTTGAGCTTCAATATTTGAAGCAGGGTATAAAGTATGATTTCCTGTTTCTGTTTGAAAGATAAATGCCCTCTAAAATTTGAAGAACAGAAATAAGCCAGGTAGAAAGACGAAAAGTTTGTTTCATGGCCCAAAATTTTGTTCTGGAAAATGGTCTCAAGCATTCCCATAATTGGGAATGGGTGTTCCCATCTATGGGTCAAGCATTCCCATTTATGGCACTGTTACCATTTTTAAGTCACACCAATTACAGTTTTCTCCCACTGATTGATGACGATAGCCACCCTTTTGGGTAAAGTGTGCCCTTTTGGTTGACAGGATGCAATCTCAGAGGGCTGCCCCCTACTAAAATCCTAGATCCATCACTTTGCATTGGTACCCCATAAGGGATATAAATGTGCATTCCTGCACAGCACAAAGATGTGAAAACCATTTCCAATTTGCCAGAAGACTCCACTGCAAGGACAATGGTCCAATCCAAGTCTGCCAAACATAGAATAAGCTGTGTCTTTTGCACAGATGGATGCACACTGGGTGATCAGGGTGTGTGTGTATGTTTTTTAACTGATTGATTATATGCATCCAAGTTTCTGATAATATCTTGTATTTTTTGTCACAAGAAAGTTGACTCGTTTTGTTTTCTCTAGCATGGATGAACTATGGAAGCACTGCCACAGAGGTACAGTAGAAATATCACAGATTGTGTCCACCACAAAAGAACAGGTTGCTGAAATGCAAACTGTTCTTCTCAGTACCCAATCCTGGTCCAAATGGGTCATCAGCAACTATTCTGGAAACTTTTTCAGTCCTGATTATTAATGCTAAAATGCATCAATTAAGAGCTTTGGAAATAGTTATCATGGGAATGATGTCATGCAAAGAAAATAAGGTTATTCCCAAGAGACAGCATTGCTATTGCTTTGAGTAGAACCATGTTCAACAATGGAGCAAAAATTGGGCCTCATCTTAGCAATGGTTGATATTTTCCACTGTACTTCTGAGGAAATGTTGCCAATGAATAATGTTTGAATTATTTATTTGAAATGTTACAGGAATTTATCTGATTTGTGGCGCCTCAAGGTGAAGAATGACAAGTATTTCATGACGCATGTATGTACATGAAAAATGTTTTTTCTTCTAGTTAAATGAAACATCGGAACTGTTTCTGAGGCTCTTTTTAAGGTGCTGCAAACCCTTTTATTTGTCTCTAAGATAAGGCCTAACAATTTTTCACATGGATGGACACAAAATAAAACCATTATTGATGAGAGAACAACAATGGTGAATCAATCATGGTTGTATCTTGCTTGGTATAGAAGTAATGGGCGAAAATTTTAATGCCCAGGGGTGCTGCCACGGAATTTTTACAGGGGAACGGACCCGGGCTGGTGCTGGCCGGGGCAGGGGAATTGTGAGCATATTTGGTACCTGACAGCATTATTGACGATGAACCGAAAATTTTGGGAGATGTCCCCCCCTGGTTGGCCAACAGGGGGATGCGTAGGTACCCCGTCCCACAGCTTTCGGCGCCCATTTGATTGCCCTTGTGTACGGACAGCGTATCATCTTTGACCTCGATTGACCTCCAAACAGACTTAACCTAAGCTCAGTGGGCACTATCGATACGTATTCATGACTGCGTAGTGCGTATAAATGACTGATCACTATCCAACATTGGCTTTTAGGTCCGACATATCACGCTGAAAGCGAGCGTTCTTCCTATTATAACTTGAAGCTACGTGATAACATCTCCAATATTCAGTGTCCTGTTGCGCCCTAGCCTTTGACCTGATATGAAAATGGATGTTGCCTTAGTGAAAGAGCTGGTCGGGCTCTGTCGAATAGCGTTGAGAAAGTGGTTCCGGCTATTTTGCGTACGGAGATAAGCAAGGTTTTATAGAGCACTGCATTTGATACATTTTGACGTATATGAATTTTTCCCCTCTGGTGACCACAGTATTGACCTTACGCAAAAATTCCAGGAGTAACGCCGATTGCATTTCCGGTGACCTTTCGATCGCTTTTTCCGCTTCTTTCTTTGTTTCCGAGATCGAGGGTGTCATTTTTAACACCCTCCCACCAGGGGGGTTCATAGGTGATTCATGCTGGTCACCGGGGCTAGGGTTAAGGGCCAGCATGTATAGTTTTGTTGCTTTCAGATCATAACTTTGACTTTAATACTGAATTATAATCTCATGAAATCACTTAGGTAATGACTTGATTCTGGCTTAGGTCATCGATATCGAGAAACTCGATCTATATTTTATAGGTTTTTTATATCTATATTTTATTGGAACCATCCCCCTTGCACTCGCCAGTGCTTCCCTATAGCCATATTTATACCACTTTTAAGACCGATTTTGTAATACATGTAGCATTAGGTTCGGCGACCATCGAAGAAGCTTGGATTTTAGTCGGCGACCACAAGCTCACTTTTTAGACCCTGTATAGAACAATGTTTACGATGACATTTCAGTGTGATTGTGGTTGGAAAGAGTTTAAACATGCACCACTGGTATTCAAGTTTTTTTCCTTCTGGGACTTTTCGCTGTAAAGCAAAACAAGGAAACATCATTGCAAGTAGACTCCAAAACCCACCTAGATTGCACGGACCGTCTATGATAAACGCACATCTTGATTTAACCCTCGCCCCACCGGGGGCCATCGATGGCCCCCCTAAGGTTTTTCCGGGATACCAGAAAAACGACGAGGCGGAGCACCGCGGTTGAGGGCTCTACCTCTCACTGCATCATTTTCCCATCATCCCTGAAATTTTTTACCCCGGGTCACCCAAGGTCAGGTCACCAGACGAGGTCAACCAAGGTCACCTCACTTCACCTTTAGAGCTCTGTAAGAGCTACATTTCAAAGTCGATCGATTTGAAACTTCCTACACTTCATGACCCCTCCAAGGTCTACAAGGTGTATATCCGGGATTTTTCGATTTCGTGCCCTGAGGTCAGGTCACGAGGCGACCTCTCCCATTGGAAAAGCATGGGGAAAAGCTATTTCATGATATAAAAGCCACAAAAATGATTGCAAATACTCAGACTGCTCAGAACAACGTTTTTGGACACCCTTTCACGGATCCCAGGGGTCATATTTGCCCTTTGACTTTTCCAAGGTCATCCAAGGTCACCAGAGGTCAAAAACAGTATTTTGACAATAACTTTTGACCTAATTGAGCTAGAGCGGTGAAACAAACACCATCGTGTTTTGTCTTGTCACTGGCTTTCATTTGATATACGGCAAGGTCACTTTTTGACCTTTCGTGACCTCAGGTCATATTAGGTCACGAGGTGACCTCTGGCGGTCAAACCACTGGCGGGAGGTCTTTACGTTCCACATAGCGGAAAAAGTACTGGCAATTTGCTATCAAATGTACTTTACCAGGCCTCAATAGCTCTAATGACATAAGAGTTATGCCCAGTTTGCTTAATCATTGCATATTTGAGTGAAAATAGCCGATCTTGACCTAATTTGACCTCTGGAGGTCAAACCATTGACCTGAGCACTAAAACATGCGAAGTGATTTCTTACTGAATTCACGCGAGCTTTCTATTGCACTTTGCAGATTTGCGCTAACGCCCATATTTTCGGAGTTAGAGGGGGCCATCGATGGCCCCCCGGTGGGGCGAAGGTGGCGCCGGACCCCCGGTGGGGCGCGGGTTAACCCCTTGGATTTAAAAAATTGAACACCAGTCGTCAAAAACGGCGCCCACCAACAAGAATACAAAAATATTAGCGGCAGCCCACGCCGCGCTCGTTCTGACGGCCGCACACACCGAAAATGTACCAGGGCGACCACCTGCGACCAGGCAACCACGCAAGTCGGTGGTTTCGGCCGACTCGGTCGCCCATTGGTCGCCTATTGAAAAAAATGAAAATCACCGACTTGGTACCGACTCGTGACGTATTCTAGTACATTCTAGTTTGAACTTAAAAATAATACATAGATACGGTATAAGGAGATGGCATCAGCTGAGGTACCAGGTAATTTCAGTCGCTTTTCATAAAATTGGAACCAAAAATTGTAATAAGAAGAAACATAACTAGCAAAGACTAGCAGCAACTAAGGGCGGTGATGATGCCAGATGTAATCGGCCAAAGATGCCCCGTTGTAGCCAAGCTGTCTTTCAGAAACGCCAAACAAGCCGGGAAACGAAGGCTAACTTGGCTCTTTGTCGAAGTAGATACTGCCCATTCTTGGCTAAAGGAACTGGCAGACTTCATCCAATAGATTTTTATGGGCACTGGGTGTATTACGATGACGCGTGGAGACAGTGGAGAGGGTAACCATATTTAGAAGCAGGAGCGGATGGTGGAAGCTAAAATCATGGGAAAACAGATGGAATCAGAGTTTGAGACGGTTGCTGGGTCGCCAACTAAAAGATGATAGGGTCGCCGACGGCGTAGGTAGATCGGCAAGTTTTTAGACCCCTGGTCTGAGGCTGCTTTCTTACATAGGCGTTATGATGCACAACCTAGTCAAACCTCCTTTTACGTGTCCAGGCTGATTTAATAGTTCTCTCAAAGCAATTAAAGATTACCATTGTTGGATCTAGGAGACACCTTTCGGGGAGGGGAAATCAACATTTACGGGGAAAGGTAAAATAGAGTTGTACATTGTGAAGAAAACTGATTAGATGCTAGTATCAAGTGAAAATCGCAAAAAGTGTTTTTCAAGAAAAATGGCCAAAAATGCGCCTTTTTGGTGGGGGTCAAAAGATGCTATTTTGGTATTTGGGGGCCATGGCTCAATTCTCCACCCTCCCCCTGAATCCGCTAGTGTATGTATATAGCAACAGTTGGGCAGTCCTTAAAAAGAGTAATTGTGGTGAAAAATCGAGCTGTATGGTCGTATGTACTATATATAGGCGCATTAAGGCCCAAGTTCAGGAAAACGTAAAACGTTACAAAAAATGGCCTGCGAGGTGAGCCAACCGATGTAAGCAAGTCAAACTAGGACGGAGTGAAATATGAATACCCCCTCTTGAACATGAAGGTCAGAATTAGGCTATAGTTTACGGGGGCTATAAATTAGAATTAGGCTATAAATTAGGCCTCTGCGGGTCTCATCACGGAGCTTCTCCTTATCTTAATCTTGGGGGCTTGCTTTACCTCTACTTTTCTATTTGGTAATACTTCTTCGATCTACACACCCTCTTTTTCATAATTCGAGCTCCGTGATGCAAGTAGCCAAAGGTGTATTAGTCTCTGAGTATGATGAGCTGTGCTTTGCGCGTTCCCGCCGCTGTCCTGAGTGCCCGCCTCAGCAGCAGAGGAAGGGCTAACATCATAGTGGGACCATGCGATTATCAAATACTTAAGATGAAATGATCGATGTTATTGCAAATACACTGCCCTCTGGGTGTGATGCCCAGTGGGAAAACGAGAAAAAAAGTATGTGGTTGAATATTTATAAATAATTTTGCCTGTTTTTAGCACATTTTTGGGCAAAATGGAAAACTTTGAGCTCTATGCGCGACCCCTAGAAATTATTTGATTTTGCTGATTTTGGTGTCAATTGACTCAGAATGATCCAAATAATGGGAAACTTCACCCCCACCAATACTTCAATACTTAATCAAATATGCGCCACCCTAATGGTCATGACAATATATATTTATTGTTTAATTTACTTAAAAGCACTTGCACCCCTTCAGTGGGTCTCAACCCCATACTGTTATCCACGTTGTAAGGCTAGCTTTTCCTGCGAAAAAAGTTAAAGTTTGGTGTCGGAAACTGGAAGGGTGGTCAGGACAATAATTGAGGGATCTTTGGGAATAACTAATTGCGTTGTATGATGAAAAAACAGTATTATATTCGGACCAAACCTTAGGCCACATTTAGCCCCAAATTGAGGCCGAATTTAGCGTTGGGCCACAGCTGGTTTAAGAGATCCACCAGATAAGTGTTTGCAGTGCTATCCCAATGGTTACAAGGAAAAGCCATCTTGTTAACACCCACCCCAGTGGGCCTCCGAACCACATTCGCCCTGGTGGGGGTTCAAACACTCCCCACGAACTCAGCTTCTATGCGGGATAGCGAAAAAACGAAAAGAGTGGTGGATAGATCATGCAAATTCATGAAAAATCTTCATTAGAAAAAAAAAAAACACGAAGATAAACAGGCACACCCTTCACAGAAAGTAAATATAATAAGTCCAGAAGACGAATGAGCTCACACAAAATGCCTTTGCATTTTTCATGCCTTTTTGCAAAAAGGCATTTTGTGAAGCTTAATTCGAGGTCTGGCATACTAGGACTGAAATTAGATATTTACTCCACGATTCGATGAAGGGCCCCGAATATATAACCTTCAGTGTTTTTACATTTCCGGATTCGAGGGAGAGGCCAGGAACATCTTAGCAACTCATCATCATGCCCCGCCGCAGCACTTCAAAACTTATCAAAAATCTTCATTATTCACTTTTTGGCTCAGGTCAGTATTGAGGTCATGACAGGTCAAAGAAGGTGGCATTTGGAATATACATTTTGGGCTTTAGTGTCTAATAGAGTTGAGTTAGAATGTTTTAGGCCCCATTCGCTTCCTCTCGTTACGGCCAATCGAATCATATATGATATGACTATACTAGGCAAAAAAATTACCTGAACTGAGGTCAGGTCAAGGTCACTATCTGATCTAGTATAGTCAATATGCAAATCAATCTACTTGAAATAACAATCCAAACGTAATGGTATCAAAATAAAAAAACTTTATCGTCGTTTCCTGCAAATCTATTGACCCAAGTCTGAAAACCTGCTAAGCAGCTCCAGATAATATTTGAGGAGTCACAGGTCAAGCATTGCAGCATGAACCTGAAAAAGGGCCCAGGATATTACTATTTGGAAAATATAAAGGTATTCTCTGCTGTATCTACTCAAATACAGCCCAATTCCTGTTTTACCCAAGCATTTCCAATGGAGAGGTCATGATCGTTTTCTGACCCTAGGTAATCGATATAAACAAATCCCGGAATTCATTTTGTAGTCCTCGGTGGGCTCATTGTGTGGTATAAGTTTGTATTACATAGATTCACCCTTTTTTACTTATACCACATTAAACAGTTCTTTTAGGTGAGTTCACTTGACCTGCACAGGTGACCTGACTTAACAGGCACCCCGCTGGGGGGGCGAAATTCGCCCCTCTCCCAGTTTTTTTCAAGATAGCTTAAAAACGAAGAGACGCAGAACAATGAAACTTACGGTACCTTATTCCTGATCAATTTTACACATCTTACAAAATTTTTGAGTTAAGGTCAAGTCGGGTCAAGGAGCTATTGAGGGTCAAGTGACCCGACCTCAAAACCTAAAATTACGAGTTTGAAGCAGCGCCCCAGGGAACATTAGCAAACTGATCAGTTTGAAACTTCCACAATATGATAATGTCATTAGGGTTTACAAATCTGCTATCTCGGAATTTTGATATTGTGACCTAAGGTGGGGTCAATTTTTTGGTCTCCCCATTATAAGTCTATGGTGAAAAATGGAATGGACCCGTTTTCAGTAAATACTGGATAGATAAGGCTGAAAATCTTCAAACTGTCTATTCTTACCACGATCTTGACCATTAAGTTGAGTTTTTGAGCATCTGACCCCTCAAAGGTCATATCAGGTCACGGGAGCAGAGAGTGATTGTTTTGCCAATAACTTCTCACTGAAGTGAGATAAAGCTCCCATTTTGCTTGCATTGTGTTTATATTGTCACGGGGAGTCGATTTATATGCAACATGACCATACCAGATTACGCTGTGACCCTGACCAAGGTCAAGGTCAGGTCATTTTGACTATTTGACCTAGCAATGCCATATTGTACATCATTCGATTCGCCGCGATGAGAGGAATCCAATGATGCATAAATATTTGCTCTAGCACCCCTGAGGACAGATCTAGAGAGGGAAATGTACACTGATTGGTTGTAAGCCTATGGAGCATTCTTTGACCTATGCTGACCTCAATATTGACCTGACATAAAAATTATTCGCATAAATTATCTTCGTCTTGTCAAGAGCTTTTGAACGCCGCCCGTAATTTTCCTTAAGCTTTCGTGGGGAACGAGAAACAGAGAGGGGGGCGAAAAACGCCCCCCCAGCGAAGCGCGTCATGCAAGGGACCCCAGCGGGGCGCGTGTTAAGATAATCCAACCCTAAAATTTTGGGGAAGGTTGTGGAATTGATTGAGGATAAGGTGCGTCAAGCACGGTGGCGGTTTGCCCCGCCATTTTTTTTTGCCGCCGAAAAAACCCGAGGGGGTGTTCAAACACCTCTCACGGGGGAGAGGGTGAAAATGAAACGGCTGTTTAGAGTCCTCCGGAATCTAAATCGTAACTATATAGCAATATCGTCTTGTGCGATAAAGCACTGCACCCAAAACACGAAAAATTATAGATAACTTGGACCCTAAAAATATGCTAAAGCATAAATCAGTAAAAACGCTAAAGCCTTAAAACCCACCCAAAACATCACCCGTCAGCAAAAAAGTCAAAATCTAAGATGAAGACATCTCAAAAGGCAAGAGATGCCAAAGCCCAGAAACTAAAACGCCTAAACCCTAAAATGCCCAAAAGGCCAAGAACCGGTAAGAGTTTATCGGTAAAGAGCGTGGGATGAGGCAAATGTAATGTTTCGGTTCTTGACCGTCGTCAAGCGAGGATTGTTAGATGGAGGCTGGTGGAGGCCTGAGGTAAACTTTTGCTTAGCTTACTTTGAATTTTTGGGCAAAATTTTACCTCAAACTTTTGAGCAAAAGCTTATCTCAGGCCTCTAGCCACCTCCATCTCACACTCCTTGCCTGGTGATAGTCAAGGACCGAAACGTTGGTTTGCCTCATCCCACGCTCTTTACCGTTGAACTCTTAATGTACCTTAGCTTTTTGGGGCCTTTTTAAGGTTTAGGCGTTTTAGTCTCTGGATTTTGGCATCTTGCCTCTTTTGGCTGTCTTCGTCTTATACCTTTGTTGCCGGTGGCTGGGTCTTTTTGTGAGCTTTAATATTTTCAGCGCTTTTACTGTCTTCTGTTTTATCATGTTTTAGGGTCCAAGGTCACTCCCACAATACTGCGTTTGATACCACCCTACCTTCAGAAGGCCTTCCGAGAACTTAGTATAAATGCATAGATTGACTTGATTTTAACATATTTTTGAAACGCAGTTAAGTAGCCTGCGTTCTCGCCCCAGTTCTAACGGTTTCGTAAAACAAACTCTTGAACATACTCTGCCCTGTTTCTTGTCTTTTCTTAACATCCCAAAACATGTTCAGGATCTGGTTGAATCATCCACGATACAGTTGCCACTACGTCAGAACGGTGGTCAGAGTTAGAAGCTGGTCGGACCTGCCGGCTGGGTACTGCATTTGACGCATCCCCAGCGTAACTGCTGTCACATTTCGAGCATCATCCTCCAGCCCGGTAATCCCGTCTTTCTGTGCTGAAGCAAAATCTTTGATTTCTCACTCAAAAATTTTCCTGTGGCATTGTACAAGCACACCCAAGACTGTTTGACTGAGCAATTCATGCATAACAAATCGGTGCTCCGGGCGGCAACTTTTCGTCGCGTGGGGTCTCAGCTTTAGAGCTCATATGCCCGGTGAGTACATTATGCATACTTGCGCGTTCATTTGAGTATAGAAAAAACGCCGCAATCTGTAGCAGAATACGGTACAGAGAGGTAACACCTCAGGTAAATTTTATATCTCTTATTCTATCTCAAACCTATCTTATTATTCAAGAAAACTCAATCTCTACGAGAGGCGTATGCATGCGAGTGCGCTTTAGAATCAACCTTTGAGAGAGCATTTCAACTCCCATCTGTTAGTGCAAATATGTGTCAATCAAAGTAGTTAAGTTACGTACGAAGTTCACTGTAGAAAAGGAAAGAGAACAGGAAAGCTTGAACATGTTTTTTTCTACAGAGCTGCCCTCATCAGGTCCGTTGTCTATGAACAGGAGATCGGGATTGAATCTCAGCTCCGAGTGACATTTCCCAAGGATCACCCCGAGCTTGCAGCAACACCGAAACGAGCTGCACTTTTTCATACAGCTCATTCTTGAAGTCATGACTAGAAACCAAATGTTTCAAGTATTTGGCTTTAACGGCCCTTAACTTGCACGTTAGAGCTAAGAGGCTGGAATAGGTTCTGAGCTAGGTGACAATATTTTTCATTCCAGATTATCAGGAATCGTTGATCACTAAAACGACCGAGATCTTGTACTCGGTACCTTCGTAAGTTCTGCAAGAAATTGCAAAAAAATTATGGAAATAAAGTTTGTCCGATGAATGTACATACCTTCAACATGTTCTGCACAGAATTTCATTTGTTATTTTGAATGGGACTAAGATGATTGAATTGGCTGGCGCTTCAGCACAGAACGCGGAAAACACCAGGTCGGGGAGGGGTGGGGGGGGTGTAGGGCGCGAAGATACTGGTACTCACCACCTCCATTTCGGTAGCAGAGGTAGGGGAAGCGCCATACGTTGGCGAGGTCGACCGCAAACCCGATCACCGACAACAGAAAGTCGACCTTCTTGCCCCAGGTCTCGCGGTCCTCCTCGGTCGCGGAGGCCGGCACCACGGAGAGCCGGCCCATGGCCGCCTAGCGTCGCTGGCGGCGCGAGCTGGCCCCACCGGTGGCCGTTTTCCTGCGGGGCATCGCCGGGACGTGCCGTCGTCGCCCCGCTGCCGACCCGACTGCGTCGTCGTCGCCGGCGGCGGCGGCGGGGACGCGGCCTCCGCCGGCGCCGCCGGTCCGCCGTCGCCCGCAGCACGCAGCCCGCAGCATTTCACAGCAGCCGCGCGTGGATGCAACAAGCAGAGCTGGAAGGTCTTTGCCTAGGCCGGGACTCTGCTGCTGAGGACATCGGTGTATGCTATTGTGTTTGGACCTAGAACACCATGCTGGCTCAAACTCTAGAGGTTTTTCTTATAGTTTTCTGATGGTGTAGAGACGATGCAGATTTCGGATTGGACATTTTGAGTTTTTCAATAAAGTCATCTTTTAGGAAATTGATGCTGTGGCTCTCTTTCCACGCATGCACGAAAACACCTAACTCTCCATAGGCTTAAGCTGTAAATGAGCTGTTGAGCTCCGGCGTTGAACCGCTGACATCGGAGTTTCAGGTTGCCTGGCAGCTTGAACGAGGCCGGGAGCTGCCTCTGTCATGATGTAAATATCTGCATTAATCCGCCTTTTTCTCCCTTGGATTATTTATTCAGCTCGGCGAATAAGCTAATTCCACATTTTTACAGAAGTACCAAAGATCCATGGAACATTTCATAGCGCCAGCAAATTATCGTTTTAAAAGGGAACAAGGCTTTAATTTGAGGTGATGCTTTATAAGTACAAGTAAGCTATTGTTTTCCCTATGCTGCTTTAATTTGTTAGGTCTTACATATTTTCTTACGAGGCTAAATGTATTGATTTTTTTAGCATATGTTATCGTCAGACAACTTGAAGAGTGTTGACTACAAGAAAAGCTGGGTTTGGTTCATAGCTCGGAAAAGCTCAGTCGTCTCGGTTGGGCTCATGGCTTTGGTGAAAGAAGTGATTTGAATTTTTAATCCAACGCAAAGCAAATGTTTTATCTATTAAACAACCGGTTTCACGACCATTTCATCCCCATTTATTAAGTCAGAAAAACCAGGTATAATGATAAACATTCCATAATTCTAGTATAATACATAATAGTATCACAATGCAGTACTTTCGGTGGAGCAATCTTCATACTACTACCAGAAGCTCAAATATTAAACACTCTAATGTGTGGGTATTTTCGTCCGGACCTTCATCTTTACTTGACGGGAGGTCGAGCCAGCTTTCTTATGGTATACGTTATCCTATATCCAGATTTAGTTTCCCTTCTGTTTTTGCTTGGATTTTAGTGGCTTCTTTAATCTGGCGCTGTTTTGTTCTGGAGTCGAAAACTGTTACTGCTGCATAATCAATTATACTTATATGAAATAGGACACACCATAAGTTGGGACGCGAAAGTAATGACTTTTGGCTCCGGGACAAAACAACGCCAAATTAAAGAAGTTGTTCACATCCAAACAACAGAAGAAACACTAGACCGAAATAATTGCAATTATGAATTATACCAAGACTGGTGTGATCTTAAGCGAAATTGAAGGACCGGATGAAAATACCCCCCGTGTTATGGTGTTTTCCATCTGAACTATGAATAGTATTATTAATATTTTTCCATCCTTGTTTCCACCGACAGTACTGATTTGTGCTAGGTATTTATTTAGTGCTTATTCTTACAGCTTGTTTTTCCAACTTGATCATGGGGCCGAGAGGGTCTCGAAACTGGTCATATTTTGAATACTACTTTTGGCTTTGCGTTGCACCAAAACATTCAATCATTAAAAAGTTTTATATGATGCTGTTAGACCTTCTTTACCTGACATTATAGAGGTATACCTGACATTAAGAGGTATAAAACGGGACTGAAAGTGGTTTGACACTCATTTGGGAGGATTCGCTCGGCGAAGTGAATTGTTGTATAAATATCAATTTCGTGGTCAAACATATCTAGCTGCCCAGTCTCCAACATTGTAGGGAATTTAGCAGATTTCCCTCATTTAAATACATACTGCTTGCTGTGTTTGATTTTTCTCTTAGGTATATTATCGTTTGTTGAATTGGCTTTTAAACGCCCGTTGCTATTTAGTTTTATTGATGATAGATGCGTTTGCGAAAAATACAATTTTGAATGTTGCTGATTGGTGAATTACCTTTCATGTGACTCATTCTCAGAGTTGTAGAGGATGATCCACCTGTCATCTGGACGTGGTAACGCCCTTTGAGCATTCAAGGGCAGCACAACTCCACCCACTAAATGAAAATTAACGCCGTTGCAGGCACACTCCGATGTACGACTTTTCAGCATGTGCTAAAGGCTCAGTTCTAGTTTTCTGAGCCGGTTTGTGATTTTTCTCATTAATTAGGTAATTTTGTAATTATATAATTGTGACCACTTTAATGAGCTCCTTCAATGGGCCCATCTCATCGGCGGGAAATGTCCTAAAGGATAGTGTAGTGGTAAATTTCACATAAATAATCAATACTTTATCATGCGGTCGAAAACGCAAAAAATTGCCAACTCACCTACTTCGACTTTGAAAAAAAATGGGAACACATTTTCCACTCAGAGATAAATGCTTACTCACCGAATGTTCGCGACAGGCAACGCATAACAAAAGGTGTTGAATGTAATGCAGCATTATGACTTTTTAGATTCCTTCGTTTCAAGTTATCTTAGAGGGGCAAAAAACACTTCGTGAGTACCTCAAATATTCTAATAATACACGTGTCCACAGAAAAATAATAATTTAAGGGCAAATTCGCTTTGGCGAAAAAGGACAGCCCAAAAATGCATTCATCTCTATATTGTGTGTGACCCATAGTGAAAAATGGATACGCATATCTAGACACGAGCATATCAATTAACTGATCCGGTGAACAAAAATTATAGATAATTAATGACAATCATAGCTAATGCCGAAAAATTGACAATTCACGCCTTAGAACATAATTATCCCAAAATATTTTAGTTTATCTGCACACACGGTCTTCCTTATAGCTTAGACATACCTACGGTTATCTCACTAATCGTCTTTTACCAGATGCTAGTGCACCAGTTTTCATAAGTATAATATATGCTTCGGTTCCGATGGTTTACGACCTAGCTTAAAACGACTGCGGCAATTAGGTGCCCACAACAGAGCCAGGCCGACTCGCCGGGAGTTTGAAAAGAAAAATGTCGGAAATATTTAGTAGGGTTTGATCATTAGCGTGCCAGTTTATTTTTAACATTTATATTAGATACAAAGGCTAAAAATTGAGACCCCAGACTTCATCACCTTCAGTTGGAAGCCCGTCTGGTGCAGTAACCGGCTGGCAATGAGGTTGGTGGCCGAAAAATGAAAAGACAAATGTCAACGCATTCTTTAGTTTTATTTTTTAAACCCTGATTATCAGAATCTGGTTTATTTCACGATCGCCGCCCTATTGATGTTCAGAAGTTGTATTCTTAGAAGAATTGGATAATTCTTCTTAGAAACGAATCGAGGAACTCCGAGGCATGTATTTATTATTCAAAATAGTGGTAAAACAGTGATATTACAAAAATTGTGCACAGCTTTCCGGTGTGCTTTAGAAAGTATGATGTTTTTGGGGGGGCGGGTGGCTCAGGTTTCTCTGTCGAATCTAGTGTCACTGTAACGGGGAGATGTAGCGTTGTTTACCGTGGGAGATGAACTTAAACCAATCACGATTTTTTTCCGACTAACCAGGGAACTTTTTCAGGCTAATTTTTAAGTCTCAAGCCTCATTTCTTGGAGGTCTAGAGCTACGCTCCTCATCCAACATCAGCTCACAGTAGCTTAGCGTCTACGTTCTCAGTGCTGAGAGAGCAAACGATTTAAGCGATGATAATGCACATGCTATTCTAGTCTATAAATGTTACTAGTGAGGCTGGAGCTAGAAAAAAACGATACGTCATTACTTCTTTATTGCTTTTCCCATACCACTGCCGATGTTCCCCGCTTTTGTTCGTCTTCCATTAGACGGGGGCTGTAAATAATAGAAAATGTTAAAAACAATGCCATAATAACACTATATCAACACATGAGCGTCGCCACCAGAAAAAAGCGAAGGAGTCAAGTATTTTACTTCCTCCTGCTGACAAGAAAACCTCAAATCTAGAATCCAAAACTCGTCAGATTTTGACCGCTTGATACCTTCAAACTCTTCCTCAATTTGATTGAAAAGAAATAATTTTTACGAACAGCGGAGGGCAGGCCCATAATGACTTCGTAATTCAGCTATCATCATTAGTTGGATCTTTGGTAATTTAGGGTGCGCCGACTACCAAGGTTAATTTGGGCCCGCAACATAATAAATAAAAAATATAGTTGTAAAAAGGACGGAAAACCCGTCAAGCTGTGGCTACGTCGTCGTCTATGAGACCCAAAATTTACAGAAAATAACAGATGGGTGTGAAATAATAGTATAGGGCTTAGCCCTGGCATCCACCGGCGGGTAAACATATTTTATTCAAGAAACCTTAACGGCTACGAAGGGGAGTAAATGGTATTGAGACCAACGCTCTCCAGATAATACATTATGCTGGTGATCTCAACCGACAGATGTTCCCCAGGAGCGAATTCAGTGTGGGATACCCCGCAGATTACGAATCCTCCAGTATCTCAAAGTCCCAATATTTCATCCGGGCCTATAGTTTTAAAACTACTTGCGAGCTTGTATATTTATACTTTTTAGTTGTAGCGATTTTGTCACTTTGCCGAGCAGCATGTGTGCTGCAGAACACAACACATACACATAGCACATGTGTGAACAGAAGACAACACAACACGGCGGCGACTCTGCCCTGGAAATTACCGAATTTTCTGTGGTCTTTCACTCACCATTTATCATTAAGCTGAAACTTGCAAACTTTTAAACCAGCCAGTTTAGTTCTATGATTTAGAAAAATAAACTGAACTTTGCAATTGAACTATATGTGTTAAATAAATTAATGATTCGCTCTTACTCTTGTCGGGACGATACATTTTATATATGTATAATTTGTTTAGAATTATTAGGTGATTTGAATTTTTTGGCGTTTGAATTTGTTTTAGACTGCCTTTAAAATTCTTGGATCAGAACTAAATTTTGAAAAAATATGGCCCAAAGTTTTTTTTTAATTTTAATATTTCAGATTAAATTTAGATTTCATGCACATATTTTGAAATGCAAATGTCAGAAAACATACCAATACAAATTTTGAAAGCAATTCAGCTTAAACTATGAGAGATATTGGGTTATACATGAAGGCCTTTACAAGCGTGTCAAACATTTATATGCCCATAACCTTTGAAATTTCCAACATATTTTAAATTTCTTTTGTTCGTTGGAATCAGTGTCTCATGTTACCTAAGAATATGTATAAGGAGGAAAATATTTTGACCCCGAATAATTGAAAAAATGTTAAACAATTTTGGATTATTTTACCCTTTAAAAAAATTTCATGGCCTGAAGACCATCTAAACTTGTTTTGAACCATATCCCCGAATAAATACTAAACTTTTATTAATTGAATGTGACAAATAAAGCCCATGTACTCAGGCTTCTGCTCCACTTGCTATAATTGCCAGATAATTGCCTCTGGGGAACGTTCCTCTCAAAAGTGGGGCCTGGAAAGGACTTCCAACTGGGTATTGACTGACCAATGCTCAAAATGGGTGACAGGGGGAGCAATATGCAATGATTTATTAGACATTTTGTAACATCCCAAGGTAAGCATGCATTACTTCAGGTACCTACCTACCTTCCTGCAAGGAAGACTCAAGTTTGCTTTGATAGCTTACATAAATGTTTCAATGAACACAGTTGTAACTTTTACAGTCGGCATCTCATGCTGTGTGTAGAAAGTGTCTGCATAGTCAAATTTTCCTTGGTCTTTCACTCACCATTTATCATCAAGCTGAAACTGGCAAACTTTTAAACTAGCCAGTTAAGTTCTATGATTTGGAAAAATAAACTTAACTTTGCAATTGAACAATATGTTTTAACCTTCGCCCGGGTGGTGGGGTCTTTTTAGACCCCCCCTCGTGTTTTTCCAAAGTGACCAAAAAACGGCGGCGCGCAGCGCCGCCAAACTTGGTCTAGCTGTTCCTTTATCATTTTTACATCTTTCCTGAAAATTTTGGCTCAAGGTCATATCAGGTCAGGTCACCAGGCCAGGTGAAGTGACCTCACCTCAAAAATACTTAGGACAGCATAACTAAAAGAAGGGTTAATCGATCAAGTTGAAACTCATACCACATATTGGGCCCACCAGGAGCTACAACATTTGTTCCGGGATTTTTTATATTGGTGACCTAAGGTCATGTGCAGAGCATGACCTCCCCATTGTCAATACATGGGGAAAATCACGAAATGAGCTTTTCTCAGTAAGTATGGATGGAATCAACTTCAAATATCGGTTGCGACTTGCTCTTAGCCCATTTCTGAAGCTGATGCCAAAAGTTTTGGCTTGTGACCTTTAAAAGGTCACCTTAGGTCAAATAAGCATTTTTTGATGTTTTTCTCTATAAATTTTGAATAAACTAAGATAGAGATTTTATTTTGTCACCAAAGTTTTGTATAGTCACTGGAAGTCAAATGATATACATCATGGCTATACCAGGTCAAGTTGGGTCAGACCGTTGACCTGGGTCAGGTCAAATTATTAAATTTGACCTGGCATAGCAATATAATATATCATTCGATTCGTATTGACGAGAGGATTGCAATGGTGCATAAACTATGGCTGTATCTTGTTTGGTTTGGAAGCTATTATCGAAAAAGTAAACGCCCTTATGCATGGGTGGCTATGGACATTCCCAAGAATATGCCCAATATTTAGTGACCTGTAGCTCCCTAGGCTTTGACCTGACACGAAAATGAATGCCACTGTAATGAAAACGCATCTCAAGAGCTGTCGAATGGTGTTAGAAAAATTATTCTAGCTATCATAGTTTCTGAGATATATGAGGTTTTCTTAGTATACCTTATATTAGCGATTTTGACCTATTTTGACCTCTGGTGACCTTGATATTGACCTGACAAGAAAAATGACTGAAGTATTTTCGATATCATTTTCGAAGAGCTTTCGATTGCCGTTTTGCGATTTTTTCTAGCTCTCTTAATTTTTGAGATCGTGGGGGGTCTTTTTACCCCCCCCCACCAGGGCGAAGGCGGCCCGTACCCGCCACCGGGGCAAGGGTTAAAGAAATTAATGATTCGCTCTTACTCTGTCGGGACACACGTTTTATCTACCTATAAATTTAAGAATTATTAGGGGATTTGAAACAAAATTGGTGCTTGACTTTGCTTTAGACTACCTTTGAAATTCTTGGATAAAAACACAATTTTGAAAAAATATGGTCCAGTTTTTTTAGTTTTTAGATATTTCTTATCAAATTTAGATTTCATGCACAGATTTCGAATGAAAATGTCAGAAAACATGTAAATACAAATTTTGAAAGTAATTGAGCATAAACTATGAGAAGTATTGGGTTATACATGAAGGCCTTTACGAGTCCGTCAAACACTTATTTGAAATTGCCAACATATTTTTAATGTCTTTTTTGTTGGAATCAGTGTCCCAGGCTACTTAAAAATATGTATAGAAAGACAAACATATTTTAACCCCCAAGAATGTAAGAGTATTAAAAACATTTTGATTATCTTACACTTTAAAAATATTTTTCATAGCCTGAAGACCATATAAACTAATTTTGAATAATATCCCCTAATAAATACTATACTTGTATTACCTGAATGTGACAAATAAAGGCCATATGCTCAGGCTTCTGCTCCACAAGCTATAATTGCCTCTGGGAAATATTCCTCTCATCGCGGGGCATGAACTAGTCTGCGTTGGGGAACCAAATCACTTTTTCTGCCCTCTGGTCTCAGCCGCCTTCGCTTTGACGGGGGGGGGGCGTGTACCCGCCCCCTTAAGATCTCAAGAACCACGCTAGAAAGCGAAAAACGATCAACGGCGTTAGGTAGCCCATCCACTTCTCTATCGAAAAATTTAAACAATTTTTTCAGGTCACATTTAAAGGCACTAGAGGCCAAGATATGTCATCATAGGGATGACATGTAAATGAAGATTTTCGGTCATTTCATCTGAACAAGTAAAGAAAGCAAACAATTTGGACATTTGGAATCCTAGCAGCAAGTCGAATCGGATGATATGCAATATGGCCTTGCTCGGTCAAATCAGGTCAGATATCGTAGTTAACCTGACCTGAGGTCAGGTCAAGGTCAAATTAGATTAAATACATATCATTAGAACTGCAAAGACGATACAAATATAATATAGTTAAAATAAAAGCTCTATCCCCATCCATTACCAAGTTATACATTAAAACCATTTTTCCCATGTATTTCCAATAGAGCGATAATGGCTCGTATCTGACGTTAGATCATCGATATCAAAAATACTGGAATATATTTTAAAGAACTCGGTGGGCCCATTATGTGATATGAGTTTCAATCGGATAAGTTAACATTGTTCTGAACCCAAGGGGGCGAGTGCCCACCCCGGTCAATGTGCGTGTTAAACATGCTAAAATCTGTGGTGTCTTGGGGCATCTGGGCAAATGTTCGTAAGCGCTTTTTGTTCATAGCGCACGTTTTCGTTCGCAGATGTTCATAGCAGATGTTCGTATGCGTCGATGTTCGTAACTTCGTAGGTGTGAAAGTTATCACTTACGATCATTAGCGCATACGAACATCTACTTCTAAAAATCAGTCATACCAATATCCGTCTTTACGAACATTTGTCCTCGAAGCCTACTTGATGACGATCTACTCTGGCTATTCAATAATGTTGTATCAGTCGATAGAAACCCCTAGAGGAACGGCAATGAAAACTATAAAGACATAGCGCTCATGATCGGCCACTCAGTCACAATCGTGCCGCCGAAGAGGGTGAGGGGGTCCGTTGTTCGGCGGACGTCGGTCGGACAGCGCGGAGAATGACGCGGCTCAGAGCGTCGCCGCCGACACGACATCGCCATCGGAGCCACCATTGTCGCAGGCGCGCCGCATTCAGTGTGGTGCGCCGCCTCAAACGGCAGGCTATGGCCGCGACTGTGGCCCTGCATACGGCACCCAGCCGCATAAATAATCCGCCTTCCAGCGCTCCGCATGAAATTGCTACCCAAAACGGCGAGGAAATATGGAGCAGTTGGTGAGGTTCTATCCCGCGTTCTTGGTTCGCTCACTAAAGTGGCACACTGCAAGGCGTAAGACATTGTCTTTTTCCATACTTGGATATTATTGTGCACTCTGTCGTGGAGCTGACGAGTTCGCAAGAATGTCATCGAGTAATGAGCCATACCACTTATCGTCAATTATGCACAGCAGTGTCGGCCCTGAGTGAGAGGGCCAATAGACCTCATACCTCCCGCCCACACGAAACTAGCTTCAGAAGGACCCGATTCAGATTTGGAATTACTCCTACCTTCAGCTGAGGCTGGTTGCAAGACTTCCTTATCCCCGCTACCTCCCATTCAATATGACTAATGACACACTGTGCTTAAGCTAAACTTGGCTAGCAGATGAAATACCATCAAGCTGGGTGGTGTTTTTAGTTACGCTGTAAAATCTTACTACAGAACGAACGTCAACTGATCCGGATTTAGAAAGTAAGGACGGTGATTTAACCATCATCAGCGAGAGGAAAATAGCCTGTCGTGTTTGTGACCTTCCCAAAATGCAAGCATTTAAGGATGTTGCGGATTTTGGTCTTCTAGACAATTGAAGCCCTGGCTTTTGTGGGAGCGCCACTTGCCGCTCGACCGACGGTTGTGTGGTAGGAGCCTGTAGCAGCGTGCACACGAGTGGTGGTATTGCCAGCTCAGGTGGCTGCCCAACATATATCACACCAAAAAAGGCAACCCTAGCAGCTGGGGTTGCACTTTTGAGAGCAGGGGGAGGGGGGTGTAATCTGGAAGATGAGCTACAACAATAATAGACGTTGCTTTCTTCTGGCCTGTACTTTCATCTCTTTTATAACACCAAATCGAGTCTTCTCCTCAAAATCCCACTTTGCACGGTGCCGGATGCGCGTTTGTTCTGTCTGCGAAGCACGCTAAGTATGTGTCAAGCAACAAGACCACTGGGGCTTAAAGCCAACACTGGATTGCGTGTTCTGACTTAACCCTCGCTTCACCGGGGGCATGGATGGTCCCCTAAGATTATTTCATAATAACAGAAAAATGAAGAGGCGCAGCACCGCGGTTGAGGAGTCTACCTCTCACCCCATCATTTTCCCACCATCCCTGAAAATTTTTACTGCGGGCCAATCTAGAACAGGTCACCAGACGAGGTCAAACAAGGTCACCTCACTTCAACTTTTGAGCTCTACTATAGCTACATTTCTAGGCTGGTCGATGTGAGACTTTCTACGTTTGATGAACCCTTCAGGGTCCAAATAGTATATATCCGAGATTTTTCGATTTGGTGACCTGAGTTCAGGTCACGAGGGAAGTTCTCCCATTAAAAAAAAACATTTGGAAAAACTGTGTTATGATCAAAAGTCACAAAAATGATTTAAAATGCTCAGATTCCCCCAAAAAAATATTGTTCATCCTTCCAGGGACCATATTATCCATATCCAGGGGATTCCAGGGGCCATATTTTCCTTTTGACCTATCTGGGGTAATTACAGGTCACCAGGAATCAAAACTGTATTTTGACGATAACTTTTGACCTAATCAAGCTAGAGTGCCTGAAGTTAAACATAATTGTTTATGTCTCGTCACTGGCTTTCATTTGATACGGCAAGGTCACTTTCTGATCTTTCGTGACATCAGGTCATGCTAGGTCGAGAGGTGCCCTCTGGAGATCAAACCACTGGTGGGAGGTCATCATTTTCCACATATTGGAGAAAGCCCTGGTATTTTCCTATCAAATGTACCTTACAAGATATCAATAGCTTTAATGGCATGCGAGCTATGCCTAGGTTTCTAAAGCATTGCATATTTTTAGTGATGATAGCTTATCGTGACCCAAATTGACCTCTGGAGGCCAAACCATCAACCAGATTGCTTAAGCATGCGTAATAAAATCTTAATTCATCCGAGCCTTCCAAGGCCTTTTGCAGTTTTGCGCCAACCCCCATATTTTTGGAGTTAGAGGTTGATATCATATTTTCATAAGTTGGAGTCGATGCCCCCGGTGGGGCCAAGGTGTTACCGGACCCCGATAAGGCGCGGTTAAGATGGAAGCTGAGTCCAAAAAAACAACAGCTGTTTTTTATCTAGCCCAATCCTCCAGCTTGCCCCCCCCCCAAAAAAATGTCAGCCCTGCCAGCGTGCATGTTGGCTGGCTTCTGCCGAGTGCGTGGGAACTGGTCAGTTTCACTGCCTGTAAACAGGACCTGTGACTATCGCCGTGACCGGCTCGCGCTAATGCTCGCAAAAGGAAACGCTCTTTTCCTCGGGTGGCGGTCGCATCAATGCTCTCACCTGGAACGGCGTATCGGTAAAGTGTGATCGCAAAATGATTGGTGACTTTGATCTGAGATAGATGATCCAACAGCGGTCTCATCTATCACCCACTCAAACAGCCATTGATTACGCAACTACCAACCTGGTCTTACCGATCAACAGCGCGGAGGTTGTAAAATGCTACGGTAAATGATCAGCAGCCATCTTTGTAACTATCCAGTTGCATGGGTGCCGGGTCACGTCATGAAGCCAGCATCACACGGATAAAAACACGGATACTGGAATCCAACCTGTTCCCATCTCCTGGACGACTGGTAAGATTTTGAGGCCACCACCGATGTCAACAAAATGGTTGAGTTCATAATTATTTGGGATCGCGTGATGAATAGACATTGTCCAATGGTTCTTGTTCACCAAACTGTCCCCTGGTTTGCAAACAATGACCTCAAAGTTACCTTGCAGATGAGAGAAGACACACTAATTGTGGGGTGACAACTTGATAAACCAGAGTCTCGCAATGCATATTGTCTCCAGCGGGATGTAGCGAAGCGACTGTTGTATCAGCTAGGGGAGAATATTTGGGCCGTCAGCTTCTGTCGGCGAATCAGCGTTCTGGAAACAAACTTCTATAGGTTACGATTCAGGGTGCCGTCACCGTGGGGACATGGTCCCCGTTGCATTTTACGAGGACCTCCACTGAAACTCAGGATTTCCCCTTCAATGCTGGAAACCTGTGATAGCCTCAGGCGTCTGATGAATTGTTTGAACGTGGTGCCAAGAGGTATTTAAAAGCGTGGGTTTGGCTTTGAAATCCCCTTGGCCGGTGCGAAGGTCTTGGCTGGCGAAATAAGTCCCTCACTGTCAAAGAGGCCCCGTCCAATGAAGTGAGTGGCACGGGGAGGCCCCGTCCAATGAAGTCAGTGGTACGGGAAGGTCCCGTCCAACGAAGTCAGTGGCACGGGGAGGCCCCGTCCAACGAAGTCAGTGGCACGGGGAGGTCCCGTCCAACGAAGTCAGTGACATCAGGAGGCCCGCGATGTTATCGATACGAGCCTCGTGTATATTTGATTCCTGCAACAGGCATATGAGCGCTATGAAACTTGTCTCTTGTAAATGTACATACTCTCTATATGTTTCCATCCCTCCGGTATTGAGTCGCCCAGTGCAAGACGCTTGGGCAGCCTGTACCCTATCAATCGCCATAATCGTCATCCCTCGGGTGCCTCAAATCACTTTAAATCACTAGGGGCAAAAGCCTTAGCCAGAAATCTAAGCTGTATGCCCATCTAACATAGGTTTTTTGTTGATAAATCCTCGGAGGCAGTGGCGGATCCAGAACTTTATTTGGGAGGGGGAGGGGGCTGGGGGCTTGAGTCTCCCCTGCCCTTGCCTTGGAACAGCCTCCGGCTATTTATTTACTATAGGTTGTCTGACATTTCGGGGGAGGGGCTTGAGTCCCGTACCTCCCCCGCTTGTATCCGCCATTGGCTTGAGATCTGCACCACGAAAAGTGCATAGAACACATATTTCGATCGAAGCTTAACTGGTAACTTAAAAAACTTGTAACGCACAGCACCACCGGAGTATTGCGACTGCTGTCTCTTCTGTGGCTGGCACTCTGCTATCGTTGGCCGGGCCCGCTCTGTGGGGTGCGTCTGGAGCGATGCAGCCCAGCAGTGGGTGATGCGGCAGCGCATGGTACTGCCCAGAGCAGCGTGGCCGGCCATTAACTGGGGCCGACCTCCGGGTGAGTGTTGACCGTGCTGTGTAGAGGCCGGCCGCAGCCTAACCCGCCTAATTGGACGGGCCCGGGTGTCAATAGCCTGTCTGTATGCCGACCTAACTATGTAGAGCCGCGAGTAGTCGTTGCACCCGGGTGCAGTGACATGAGTCAATGGAGAAGGCGCTGTCCTTGATGGCTTTTGAAGCACTTGGGGCAGAGTCAGTGCAGCTGCAGCAATCAGGCATGCTGCCAGCGGCGATATCAGTTTGTCGCATGGAAGCACATGCATTAAACTAAAGCCTGTCAGCTAACTGTACACAACTTTTGCGTTGGGTTCAGTTTCCGTGTGATTCGTCGGTCCCGAATTTTCCCTGCTCTCCCCCTTTGACGGTGACGTATCTGCCCGATTGTGGTCGTTTGTTGAGCTGGGAGTGAGTGCAGCATTGTCAAAACGTCGGAGTTAGACCGGCATTCAATTGCAGGGTTGACGTCAGCATTTGCGTATCCCTCCCAGTTCTATCCTTATCTAATTCCCATAAATCTTATGTCTCTAGTTTTTTGTCCACGGATGCGCTCAATCACAAGCTGCAGATATTTGAATGCAATGAATTGTCACTATGACAGCATATATGTGTGCAGAGTTTCATTGGATTAAAGACAATTGGCTTTTAAGTAAGTGTTCTTATTTTTTTGGCCTTCTTTTAAAGAAACATTTCCACGCATTTATGTGATGTTAGTACTCGGTCTTATTTTGTGATTTCAGCTATAAATGTATATTTGGCTGTTGATGATTAAAACCATATAATCTTATGTTAAGCATTTTGGCTAAGTTATTCTTTTTTTGCTCAGCGCTATTTGGTAAACAAACCACGATTCATTCCAACCCTGTATAGGTTGTACTATATACAACAAACATTTTAACGGAACTCGGAAATATTTGTTGGAACCCTTCTCACTAAGGAAGTAAATTGCTACCCTGCCACTTGGAGCTCCATATTGTCCTGAAAATTTTCGAAATTCGGAAGCTGTGCATGGGGTGGCGACACCTTCGCCAGCATGGGGATCGGGTAAACCCCTCCCCTAAGATCTTGTAAGCTGGTAGCAGAAGGAAGAGAGAAGTGTCATTGGTATCAAAATGTCATTATCACAGTTTGCTTTACTCGGTGAAATTGTATGATATAAATATTCGACGCATACATTAACCCGCCCACGGGGGCGCACCTTGCCAGGGGGATAAGCCCCCTCTAACTGAAAATATGGGCGTTAGGAAATCTGAAAGTGCAATAGAAAGCTCGCGTGAATTCAGTAAGAAATTACTTCGCATGTTTTAGTGCTCAGATCAATGGTTTGACCTCAGAGGTCAAATTAGGAAGATCGCTATTTTACTAAATATGCAATGATTAAAAACTGGGCATAACTCTTATGTCATTAGAGCTATTGAGGCCTGGTAAAGTACATTTGATACAAATTGCCAGTACTTTTCCGCTATGTGGAACGTAAAGACCTCCGCCAGTGGTTTGACCGCCAGAGGTCACCTGTGACCTAATATGACCTAGGTCACGAAAGGTCAAAAAGTGACCTTGTTATATATCAAATAAAAGCCAGTGACAAGACAAAACGATGGTGTTTGTTTCACTGCTCAAGCCAATTAGGTCAAAAGTTATTGTCAAAATACTGTTTTTGACCTCGTGACTGGATGACCTAAAGGTCAAAGCAAATATGACCCCTGGGATCCGTCAAAGGGTGTCAAAAACGTTGTTCTGAGCAGTCTGAGTATTTGCAATCATTTTTGTGGCTTTTATATCATGAAATAGCTTTTCCCCATGCTTTTCCAATGGGAGAGGTCGCCTGTGATGACCTCAGGACGAAATCGAAAAATCGGATATAATTAGACCCTGGAGGGTCATGAAGTGTAGGAAGTTTCAAATCGATCGACTTTAAATGTAGCTCTACAGAGCTCTAAAGGTGAAGTAGGTGACCTTGGTTGACCTCGTCTGGTGACCTGACCTTGGGTGACCCGGGTAAAAATTTCAGGATGATGGGAAAATGATGCAGTGAGAGGTAGAGTCCTCAACCGCGGTGCTGCGCCTCGTCGTTTTTGCTATCCTGAAAAACCATAGGGGCCATCGATGGCCCCCGGTGGGGCGAGGGTTAACTCTGCTCTTGCTGCTGCACCTCTAACCAATTTATTTTAGGTTAGGTCACTTAACTTGTTTTAGGTCATTTGACAGGTGACGTGACATGAGATGACCTGCAGCTTGAATTTTGGTACCAGTTGCACGAAAAACGGGTAACAGGAAAGTTAAATACGGTGGTGCTCAGTGCTGCCGGGTTTTTGTTATCGGTCAAAATCTTTGGCGGGGAGAGGTGGGCCTCCGTACCGGGCCGTGCTAGGGCGTTTTACAGACCTCTGGGTCGCTCCATACTAGGACTGGACAGCCAGCAGGGCGGGATGAAGAGCACCCTGGAAGTGCGCAAGTTGTAATTGAAAGGGGATGACTAGAGGGGTTCTTCACTGGATGGGCCGTCCAACTCGAAGGGTTGAAGGTGCCAACGCAACGATCGAAACTGATCCTTGTCCTGGTCATTAAATATAGCTCCCAAGGACCTGAGTGACATTTTGGACGGAGTGAACTCCTTTCAGAGGCGAATCTGCACTCGGGAGACGGATAAAAAATACATGGCTTACGCCCCTGGAAAAGTTTTGAGTTAACCCTATTTCCAACAGGGGCAGATTCTGCCCACCCCTCAAGTTTTTTCCATAGTATTTCCAAAACAGTTTGAGATAGGCTCTTGAAATTTGGTGACTTACCCTAAAACTAAGTAGCCCATGTTCCCTGAAAATTTTGAAAATATACACTTGCCAGAGGCGGAGCTATGGCTCTCTAGTTTGGAGGGTTTTATCCTGAAGCCGAGCATTGTCGCCTGCGTTGCGTTTGTCCTACAATAAAGCTGTATGTTGCGAATTGGCGGCAGATGTAATGTTTTAATGGCATTGCTGAGATTTGGGATGACAGTGGATGTTTATTTTGATAAAATTTTGGCCATAGGCAGTTCCGGAAGCTCGAAATGTGGTTTCACAAAATTATCCATTAGAACTCCTCCAAAGTAAATAGATTTTTTTTTTACATGCAATTCTATTGCTAGAAAAGGTCCGCCATCCATTTAAACGGGTAGCCAGGCGTGCCCCTCGCGATCCAACGACAACAGTACCCTTACGTTAACACCACCAGAACATAAAATATTACAAGTCGCGGCACGCCCTGCTAGGAAAAAAAGTAACTTAGAGAAAGCATAATAAATATCAATACTATTAGTAAAAACTGCCAGTAGTAGCTCCCTGTAAATATACAGGAGCAGGAATACAGGTCTATTTAGGTTAAATGCACAATAATTTATCTCATTACCGGTTAGATTGTTAGTCTTTTCCAAACGGGACTACCCAAAACTGGAGATTCGTGTTAGCCCCTCCGAGATTCTGGCGAAAAGATAGAGGCCTAGTAACATTCGCCAGAGAACTCGGAAGACAGAAAGCAAATTAGGCAGACATGCAGGCATAGGCAAGCAAGCAAGCAAGCAGGCAAATTAGCAAGCAAGCGCAGCATTGCGTACATAATCGTCGGAAGGGGGTAAACATAACCATGCATTGATCCCATATGTATATTATATGATAATAAGAAGTCATAGGCGTGCTCAGGTAAGGTAATTAGGGGGTTCACTCGCACTGAAGTTCATTTTGGTGTTGTGTGTGCATTGAATGGGACATAACATTGTAACTATGCATTTAGTTCTAACACCAAATAAGATTTGGAATGACAGTTCATGTGTATTTCGATATATTTTTGGCTATGGGTGGTTCCAGGAGCTCAAAATGGGGGAATCTACAATGTTATCCATTCTAACTCTTCCAAAGTGAATAAGCTGTCTACAGAATTGACGGGAGGGGTAAGAATAGGGATGTTTTGATCCCATCCGTCTATTATATGACAATAGGATATCTTAGGCGAGCCCAGGTACTGTAATCATGGGGGTTCGTTAACTTTCAAGCGTATTTTAGTGTTATGTCTACATTGAATAGGGCAAAGCATCGTAGATATGCATTTAGCTCTAACACCAAATGGACGCAATTTATCCACAGGCGGAGCCAGGAGTGTTTCCCGGGTCGGGCAGGGGTGGATAAAGGCAGGGATAATTTTAAAAGTAGTCATACCTGAAAGGCGGGATAATTGGTGTCTTACTCCGCTATTTTACCTCCCTGAACCCGCCTCTGACATATTTTCGGCATTTTAGCACTTTGCTTGACATCAGAGATATCACACTGTACCTGGCGTGTGCATTTCTGCAAACAAAATCATATAATTTTCCACAAATTTCTGGCCCTAGAACCGCCCTTGAATTTTGAATCTCGCCTAACTGAGAGATTTGACCATTTCCAAGTAATTCCCTGTCAATCCATACTAGTTCCGTGAAAATCAAGCCTAACTGGGCCATGGGCCTCTTAAGGTTTTCGGGATAGCAGAAAAACAGGCCCCGCGGTTGAGGCTCTCACGCATCATTTCCCACCATCCCGAAATTTTTGCTCCGGGTCATCAAGGTCAGGTCACCAGACGAGGTCAACCAAGTCACCCACAACTTTAGAGCTCGAAGAGCACATTCGAAGTCGATCAATGAAAACCAACTAGTTTTCTAAGTGTAGGTAGTTTACCCACCACAATTAACCCTCTAGGGTCTACAATTAAATTTCTTACTGAATTTCTTACTGAATTTTGATTCTCGCGTGAATTTCTACGAATTCACGCGAGCTTTTGCACTTCAGATTTGCGCTAACGCCCATATTTTCGGAGTTAGGGGACATCGATGGCCCCCGTGGGGAAGGTGGCGCCGGAGCCCCGGTGGGGCCGGCTAAGAGACATGAGCTATGGATAATCTAAAAAGGCAGAAAATGTGTATATTTTGAAGCCCCTTCCCTCAATTTGGAAAATTTTGAAATTTTCCTTTTTCAAAATGGAGTTCAGCGTGAGAGGAATCGATTGCAGTTTGAATGTTTAAAATCGGCCGGATAGATTTCGAGATCTTGGGGGCGGAATCTGTCCCCTGGTGGAAATAGAGGTAGCCGGGAGACCGTTGGAAATAGGGTTAAGAGCGTTGACAACATCTGCTGAAATTTGCGTGAAGATTGCAACACACTCGTTTTCAAACGGTTGTCGTGGTCCACTGTCTAGAATAACCTTCGGCCCGGTGGCGGGTAACAGCAGTAGTAGAACCAATTTTATTCATGTAAAATGTTTTCACGAAACAGTACAACAAAGTATAAATTAAATTTGCGCAAAAGTTCAAATCTTAAATCAAAGCAGCTCTCCAGATACATTCACTGGATTAATTCAATAATAGGCGCATAATAAACGCATAGACCATCAATAATAAACGCACATTTAACAAATTCAAGACCAGTCGTCAAAGGCCTTGGTAAAAACAACGGCATGTATCATGCTTTCAACAATAATCCAAGAATGTTAGTGGCAGCCCGCTCCGCGCTCGTTCTGAAGGCCGCAAACACGGAAAAAAATGTACCAGGGCGACCGGGCGACCACGCAAGTCGCTGGTTTCGACCGAAATGGTCGCCAATGGAAAAACTATTGAAACAAAAATAAATAACACCGACTTGGTACCGACTCGTGGCAGATTCTAGTAGATTTTAGTTGAAACAAGAACAAAATAGTGAGGCACAGGCTCACTTTACCCGGTCACATGAAGTACACTGCGTTAAAAATCAACGTCATGATCTTTTTCTTCTGCCTGAGTCCTGCTCTGCTAGATTTGTTAATGTGCGTAGGTAAACTTATATGTTCGCCTCACCCCTAAAGATATTGTGTATGCTTCTGTGTAAATTTTTTGTTGATGAGTTAATAAATTAGCAGTGTCGCTCGTATCAGTGTCTGACCGGTGAAAAGGGCGTAGAGGAATCTTCCCACCATTTTGGATTAAAAATAGATTATTTGCTCGTTTTTCCTATGCTTTTGAAAACGATTATTATGATATCAAAGGATCACTTCTGGCCTTTATATCGTTGAAATGAGGTGAAGGTAGTCTAGTTTTATTTTGTAAAACACGATTTTCGGTTTGACTGAACTTATGCCTGTAACTCACAGTAAAAGCACCAAAGTAGTTATTTGTTCTTTTTAATGACGGCACGAATTTTCGCAGCAAGAAAATTATGTTTTTAGGCATGAATAACAACATATGAACTACCTTGAAAAATACGAAAAAGGCTTTTCCGTTTACTTGGATTGGCATTTGCAACAAAAAATCGCTGCTAACGGCAAAAACGTTCATAAAGGCGAAAATCATAAACAAAATTGCATTTGCGCCACCCTTAGCACTTATTACCGACAAAAACTAATTTAATTTTCTGAATCACCATCAAAAACTGCACCAGGATAGATGGGGTGCTAGTTGGTTCCTGACATCGAGTGAAAAGTGAAATAGTCTAATGTGCAGTGGAGGGAAGTCCTACAGTGCCCCCCCCTGAGATCTCGGAAACCAAGTTGGGAGGGGTACACGGTGAGGGCAAGCTGGCGATCGCATCTGCGCTCAGTTTTCTCCAGTGCATTTTTCACATTGCTGCTGTGGACTAATAAGGAAAGGGCTTAATGGCTCAGCCGGGCACATCTAAAAATTTGAAGCGGCACTTGTTTTCTTTCTCAGACAATTGTTATATCTTTGTGAGTGGTGACAACCCTTAGCGAAGGGTACAATAACTCATACCCAACGAGGTTTAGTTCTGTTTGTTCCGACCTAAACAGGCGCTGGACTTATGGGAACAAATATCAAAAGGGCTGACGGGAGAGATGTCAAACCAAAATGTCTCTTACCTTGGCATGCAAAACATCCATGCTTCTTTCATCTTCAGTCAGCCAGATAGGATTGCAGGATTGTAGAATATTACCCAAGTGAACACTGGAGCATGGAAAAAATAGCTTAAAAACTTGTTTTTACTTAATGCATAATTTCAACGATTTCAATGCAAAATCAAGAAGCTTGTGTTTTTTTACCTCGCTAAATGACTCGAGGGTCGAGACATAATAATCTTAAACAAAAGCCTGTGATTTCACAGCCTCGTGCGTAGACGTTTTAGCCATCAGAAAAGCATTTTTGGCGAGCACTGTTAAAACTGTCAAAAACAATTCTTGTCAGTGCCTACAGATTTAAAAGCCTCTTAAAAGGAGTTAAACAGTGTATATGATAAGACTCCCGACCCTGCATGTGAATATAGAGAACTTTATACCTAGGTTATCTATGATGTAAGTGATCACCAATTCCATTTGCTTAGCCTTGAGGCATTTCTGCATAGTTTTTTGTCGCCGGTGCAACAAGCAACTGGCCCTTTTCCTAGGCCGAAAGCTGATGCGTGTTTTGTGTTACATCACATTCCTGAATTATGGCTCAGGCCTCCTGTTGAAGAATAAGAAGATCAGGCGACATGACGGCGTAGCTCTTTGTTATGTGAACAGGCAGGAACGCTATAAAGCAATGCCATGGCTATACTTTTATTATTCCTCCCATATATTCCCGATTTTCTGCTTTTCCTAAATTTGCAAAAGGGCAGGGACAGTATTCCACGTGCTGTGTCCCCACCACCGACGTCACTAATTCTTCTAAGGCCAGCGTTGAAGAGCCTTCTGCGTCGCCGTCGCCGTCGGCGCTGGGGCCGAGGGTAGGTGGGTGGGTGGGGGGTGCTCGCGTGAGACAGCGCGTTACCATGTGTCATTGCGGGCCTCGCCGCCACATCAACAGCCGCGATAATAATATCGCGTGCGAGGGCGGTCGCACCTGGAACGGCCCGGCGTTGTCTTCGTTCAATCGGCGGGCCAGGCGGCCGATGCGGCTGTTCCTTTCCATTCAGTGTGCCTCGCTATCACCCACTCTCAAACACCCAGGGAACAGTTTTATTCACTTGACCGTTATCCGTTATTGCGCACCTGATGCCAAATAGTTTTGCGCTTCGGATCAGTTTGGCGGAAATTCAAAATTTTGGGCCAAAAGTAGGTGCGTCCAAACCCCCACGTATGACCCCCTCCTTATGAACTGTTGACGACTCTGCCCCCCCCCACACACACACACAGAACCAACCCTCAACAACTACTCGAGTTTCATTTGTTTGCGACTAACCCATTAGCGAAAAGACATCTGTCATCGCTTTGAACCGGGCGGAAAAATATGACAGTGGATGTTCCCCATCAAGAGCACGCATTGCTCTTGACCTTGCCTCACGGGGACGTGTAAAGAACCTAGTAGCTTACCACTGAAATCGTGAAAGAAACAAAAAAATAATAATCAAGAAGCTAATTGTTGCCTCTCCAAAAAAATATCCATAATTTGTTTAGCTTCACCATCGTAAAGTCAGAGTCAAGGCCGTTCCGAATGCGTACGTAAATTATAGGAACATTTTCAGTATGAGTTTCTAAAATTGAGGACAATGGGGCGTCACGCAATAAAATTTACTCCTGTCACAAAGAAGGGCGGTGTTGCCAAATCTAACACCGTTTCCCAAAAAAAGTCCAAGAGCTAAACGACTGCATTCAAACCTGAAAAAAATGTTTCGTTGGTTTGTATGCAAACATTGCTTAACTATTTAAGTGTAAATGTTTGTTTGATTTGACAGCACAGCCATAGCAGATGAAATGAGCGCAAGGACCTGACAAACAATCAATACAACATATGACTTTTCTGTGACATGTGACTGAAAAATACCAAATTTTGCATGAATTTGCCCCAAATTTTGCATGAATTTGCCTTATATGTGCGACGGATAACCATAAATATGTAAACCTTAATTTTAAACCTGTTTAGGGGACCTTCAAATTTTAGGTCCCGTGTGACTACTCAAGACTCAAGACCCAAATATATTCGGTTGTGGTCCACGGCGGCGAGGGGGATTTTCTTACAATCACGTCAGAAAGATAAAACAGTAAAAGTGGACTAAAAGGAATAAAATAATCAAAGATAAGAGACTTACACTCTGGACACACAAGCATAACACGATGACCAGATATCTAAGTTACATCCGGCGCCAGTGATAAAAGAGATTTTAAGTTGGCCTTAAAATTAGAGGTGCCAGGTACCAGCTGGAGGCTGTTGAGTGCGCTAACACCGCGGTAACAGAGTCGGCGCTGGCCTGCCTCTGTGCGGATCCGAGGGAGTGTGTGCTGCCCGGCGTTGCCAGTGTCGTAGTTGTGTACACGATGGGCCGGCTCTCCTATCGTTGTTGTAACGCAAGCGGGTCGCCAGGGGTGGCGACAACCCGCCAACTCACCAAGCAGGGCTAGCGACAGAACTTGGCTAGTGAAATTATTTAGTGCGACAGATAACGTCTACCAAATTGGAACTCCAGTAGCCGCCGAGAAAACAAAAAAGCTCCCAGGGAGCCAGTCTTTACGCTGCTAAAAATCTCGATACACAGGCAGATCCAGGAGGCAAGGAGGCACTTGACACTCCCCCCCACACACACACACACTTCCATAAACCCTCGCCTCCATCTGAAATGGTCACGGACCCCCTGAAATATCGGTGACGCCACCTAAAATGCTCCTCCCACTCCCACCCCTTCAGTATGCAGGTATCGCGTCCCCACAATAGGTTTCTTTCCGTACAAAAAGGTATCCCCATTGCCCCGATGGCGCCCCAGCTTATACGGCCCCCTTTTCCACTCGATCGGAAATTCTGGTTCCGCCTATGTCACGATAGACGATTCAATAGATAAGATTTTCTGGCGAATAAAATGAGTGAATCACAATTGTCTAATTAGTAGTCACGTTCCTTTGCTGTTTTTCTACGGCGGCGCTGCGGAGAGCAATGACCTTGACAGTGGATGCAACAGTGACGATCGGCGGCAGCCAGACTTGCCGGATATACAGGGCCCGGCCAGCCCCGACGGCAAATCTGAACATCGAAGTCACTGATCACTGTCGAAAACATTGGGGATGTTCCTCTTGCGAAATTCCGAGAGCTTTTGATGCCAGGTGCTTTGTCAAACATTACCCAAGTCAAATGACGCAAGGGTAGTCAAATGACACGCGAGTAGTCATAATTGTCATAAACAAGAATAAGGCAATAATAGTGCATTCGTTGCATTTTACGTCATTTTTTTTCATCATAATCATCATCATCATCATCATTTTTACAAGGGCCTAGTTAGGGGCCAAATATATGATGGATCTAAGTTAGGAGCGTAAAGGTAAAGAAAACCTTGACTCTAGCCCCTAAGCCATTTATTTTGGTCTGAATCACTACTCTAGTTTAGGTCTAAGCAACTAGCGATACTAACTGAGAATATGCAGAAATATATATCTCAGTAATAATATATATATATATATATAAATATATAAATATTTAGTGTCATGCTTTTCACTTAGTATAACTATTCTACATGGATATTAATCAGTCTATATTGCTTTTTTACACGGATCTAATATCCTTGGATCAAAATATGTTTGATAAGGTTTTTGAAGATTTCTTTAGCCAATGGGACCTCTTGCAGCAATGGTATATGGGGAACTACAATCTCATTCCAGGTTATAGGAATGGTGACTGAGAAGGCGAACGTTCTATACAGCGTTTCTGCTTGTTTTTGTTGAAAATGTCGGTTCTGTCTGGTATGTCTATGACTCTCGTGATAATGGAAGTGTCTTGAATACACTTCAGGTAGTGTTCCGTTTAGAAAGCTGTGAATAATTAGTAGTTTTTGTTCTTTAATCATATCATGTATCTTGAGTAGGTTGAGTTTCTTGAAGATTGGGGAACTTGGGGCCCTGTGGTGCGCTCCTTCAAAATGTCTTACCGCTCTTTTTTTAATCCGAAATAGCTTTTCTATATTGCCTTCAAAATTACTACCGTATATAAAAACACAATAATTAAGGTATGGTCGAATTAGAGCGTGATATAACATGAGCAGATGTTGTTCCCCTAATATACATTTTGACCTTGCAATTATTCCGACGTTTCTACATATGGTGTTCAAAATGCTTTTGTATATGCGTTTTGAGCTTAAGGTTTTCGTCAAAATGCACACCGAGATACTTGACTGTTTCTGCTCTTGAAATGGTGTTAGAGTTGACGATAATTTCGATGTCATTGAACTTTTTATGTGATAGCATATATTTGGTAGTAGGATTTATAAGTATTTAGGGACAATCTGTTTACACTGTGAGCCAGTCATAAATTTTGGGCATCGTCTCTTTGATGATATTTTTATCTCACTCAACGACGTCCCAGAGAATAAGAGGGCGGTGTCGTCTGCAAACATATAATATTTTGGTGTGTTTGTGGTTCTGCCAATGTCGTTAGCATAGGTGTTAAATAAGAGGGGGCCCAGCAGTGACCCCTGTGGGACTCCGATTCCTACTTTTTTGGGTTTTGAAAAGACATCCCTAAACTTAGTAATTTGAACTCTATTTTCTAGGTATGATTTGAATAATTCTAGAGCACCATCTCGAATACCGCATTTATGCATTTTTCGCCATAAGATTTTATGATCCACAGTGTCAAATGCCTTTTTCAAATCCAAGTACAGGCCGACAGGTATCTGTCTCCTTGCTAAGCAAGAGGTGATATTTCAGGCAGAAGTGATATTAGCATATATGTTGAATGTCTCTTCCTGAATCCAAATTGAAAATTTGATATGATATTTTGCTCTTGTAAGTAATCCATTAGTTGGTTGTGCATCACCCGCTCTAAAACTTTGGAAGTAACAGGTAGAACAGAAATCGGCCTATAGTTGTTAAGCTGGGCCTCTGAACCAGTTTTAAATATAGGCGTGATTACTGCAAGCTTTAGACAGTCGGGAAAAATGTGTTTATCGGGTGAAGTATTTATCAAATATGTTAGATCATCGATAATATATGGTGATATTGCTTTCAGGACTTCTCATGATATGCCATCTATTCCTGGTCCTGTATTGTTGAGACTCCTTATTATGTTCAATACATGTTCATGTGTCACAGGTGGTGTTACAAAGATCGTATTTTGGTCACGTAGATAGCTTAGAGGGTCTTTTAATGTTGGAGGCAGTTTCCTTTGGAGAGTTAATCCAATTGTACTGAAAAATGTGTTAAATTCATCCGCAATAATATTAGGATTCTCGACTGTTTGCCCATTGATTTCAAGTGGTTTTGGGATTTTTTTTGCATGATTTACCTCTGTGGATTATTTCAGACATGGTTAACCTTAGTTTTCTAGCATTTGTTTTGTGAAGATCAAGTTTTGAGCGATACTATCGAATTTTGGCCTGTTCTATTACTGCGTTCAGTCGATTTCTGTATTGTTTGAACTCTATTTCCTTATGCTGGTTAGACCTGTTCTTAATGAATTTTTATGGAGTTTGTTTTTCTTGTTGATGCATCGAAGAATAGCATGGAAGATCCATGGTTGGATTGGGTCATACCTTTTATGTTTATTATGTTTTGGTCAATTTTTGCATTTTCTTTGGTGATTGTTTAAGTAAGAGTTTTTGCATGTTCATGAGGATCGTTTGATCTCGTAGTAAGATTTAGAGTTGCTCGGACATTTTGTCCAAGAGCGTCTGCTTGCTTAATATCAAAGTAGGGTCTGGAAGTTACTTTTGTTGGTTCTGGAGAAAACTTTATCTTAAGCTTGACGAAGACCGGCATGTGGTCGCTAACATCCTCTATTAGGGCACCGGAGGATTCAACAGACTGTGAGTTAACCCTATTTCCGGCAGGGCAAATGCCCCCAAGGTTTTCAAGAATATCTCCGAAACGGCTTGCGATAGAACTTGAAACTTCCCGACTTTCCTAAAACTAGTAAAGACAGGTTTCTGAAATTGTCAATATTATATATTTACCAGGGGCGGAGCTATGGCTGGGTTTTGGGGAGGTTCTATCCACAAACCAAGTATTATCGTATGCGATGGGTTCTTTGTAAAAGGAAGCCGTCTCTGCTGATCCTGATACCAGTTATATGGTTTTATTATATCATTTTTATGTGAGATGATAGTGCATTCACAATTGTCACTATTTGTATTCATCAGGGGCGTTACAGCAGTTCAAAATGGGGAATGTTATCAAGAAGGACTAAACGTTAGTAAGTGAAAGACTGCTTACAGCCGTGCCAGGCGAATACAATTGGGTATATGAAAATTCAAAATAGTTATAACCAAATTCTAGATTACCAGAGGCGTGTCCAGTCACTACACATTTTCAAAATGCATATTCCCAGCCAGTATCACCGCCGCGACTCAATATCGTTGTATATTAAAAATGTGTTTCCAATCACCCCCACCCGCCCCCCACGACGAGAGTCCTTGATCCGCCCATGTCACCCCCTTTCCCAGAGCTGCCATGGAGGGTAAAAATTATCAGAAATAAATTTCAACTAGTCGAGGGACTAATATACTCATGCATACCACTCGCATATTGTTGGGATGTATTTTACCCCACTGTTTTACCTTACTGCATCCGCCCCTGATGAGTTTTCACTTTTTTCATTTATTTATGTGTCAAAGATGCCACAGTATATCACGGCTTCTAATCCGCGTAACAAAAACTTTTAGGTTGTATATATTTCCCCTCATAGTCCTGGTCCTGGAACTGCCATTGAATTTCGAATTTTTGCGTAACTCGAGTATATGATAATTTTGGGTCAATTATTTGTAAATCTGAACTAGTTTTGTGAAAATCATACAACAGAGACAAGGGTTATGGAAAATCTAAAAATACACAAAAATTGTATATATTGCACGACTTTCTCCTTAAAAATCAAAATTTTGAAATTTTCTTTTTTCAAAATAAAGTTGAGCGTCAGGGAATCTATAGCACTTGAATTTTCAAAATCGGCCGGTTAGATTACGAGATCTTAGGGGCCGATATTGCCCCCTGCCGGAAATAGGGGTAGCCGGAGCCTGACGGAAATAGGGTTAATAAAAATGTTATCAATTAAGGTGGCTGAGGTACTGGTGATCCGGGTAGGAACAGAGATAGATGGTACAAAACCACCAGTTACCATGGAGGCCATAAACGTTTCTGCTGTTTATCTTGGGTATTTTTCAAGGCCAGTTAGTATTTCCTGAAAAAATGTCGGGCAACAAAAGCTCTCGTATTTTCGCAAGAGTGCCTCAAACATCCCCAAACTTCCGTTGCCTTATGTCGTTTGTATGTCGTTTGTAAATGCCTATAACTTGATTCATCGAGTAGGTTGGCGTGTGAAAATTTTTTAGCGTAATGATACTAATAGCAGAAGACTGGAAAGTACCGCTTTGGGTCCCAGTGTTGGACGGAACTTGCTAAAAGTGCTCAAAATAGAATGCGGCATGTTTGCCTTCGTACATGTAGGTATCTTCGTACTGCCTTCGTACATCAGCAATCTGCGACCGCACACTGCTAAAGGAAGGAAGATAGGTAAATGGATGGGAGAGCAATTCGAAGTTCCCTCAACTGCCCCAAAAAGGGTAAAAGCTGCCCCGAACTGGTTGATCTTCCCCAAGACAACACAATGAGCTCTTGTCAAAACCTGTCATGATGTACAGAACCTGCCATGCCGATTCGGCCATGACCCCCAAAGCAATAAAAGGGCCCAAATCCTCTTCTGGCCTGTTCCCTAGCCAACTAGTGTCTCATAATTGATCAATTGGGGAACTGTTCACCAATAAAACTATTTTGATTGTTTTTGTCCATTTGCAAGTTATCTGATTGATAGTGCAAAATTTATTGGCTGCACCAGATAAATTCTGTCCATTGGCTCCGTCAGTCAGTACTTTCTATTGAAAGTGTACCCAAGTATACCTGACCTATTCTCATGGGGATGGGCTTGGCTGCCCCCTAAGCAACCTGCTGGATCTGCACCTGTTTGGACAGCATTTTCTGGTCTTGGAGAGTTGCCGTGCAGGAACTTGTGACAAGCATTCCCAAAACACTCGGTCTTGGAGAGTTGCCGCGCAGGAAATTGTGACAAGCATTCCCAATAACCACTTTATCCAATAATGGACTATTTGACCCATGTTAGTTCTTAAATGTTGGAACTCTCAAAACAAGTTTAAAGGGAACATGGCACCTTCTTAATATGATCTGAACTGAGAAAGCCATGTGATATGGCATGCCAAGAAACCACTTGATTACCATTTCATTTGTCCAAGTTTTTACTCAGTGGCGTAGCCAAGGGCGGGGGCGGCAGGGACAGCCGCCCCCCCCTGAGGGTCCCAAGGGCCCTCCTGAGGACACGACTCTTTAACAAGCCGGGCACTTTTTACCCATCAGGGTCCTTTTGGCGCTGTCGCAGGGGCCCTTTTTGGGGCGCCGCCTCCTCCCCCGAGCAAAATCCTGGATATGCCCCTGGTTTTACTGTTTGCAGAAAAAAATGAAGAAATTTACACCTATCGACCCTGTCCTCCCTGATCATGTTTAAACCTTATGGCACAATGTTCGGCAAGTTATATTATGCCCAAACCTGCTGCGCATGCTGAGGGAACATTGTTTTAACCCCGCCCCACCGGGGCCGGCGCCACCTTCGCCCCACCGGGGGCCATCGAGGCCCCCTCTAACTCAAAATATGGGCGTTAGCGCAAATCTGCAAAGGCAATAGAAAGCTCGCGGAATTCAGTAAGAAATTACTTCGCATGTTTTAGTGCTCAGGTCAATGGTTTGACCTCCAGAGGTCAAATTAGGTCAAGATCGGCTATTTTCACTCAAATATGCAATGATTAACAAACTGGGCATAACTCTATGTCATTAGAGCTATTGAGGCCTGGTAAAGTACATTTGATAGCAAATTGCCAGTACTTTTCCGTCATGTGGAACGTAAAGACCTCCCGCCAGTGGTTTGACCGCCAGAGGTCACCTCGTGACCTAATATGACCTGAGGTCACGAAAGGTCAAAAGTGACCTTGCCGTATATCAAATAAAAGCCAGTGACAAGACAAACACGATGGTGTTTGTTTCACCGCTCTAGCTCAATTAGGTCAAAAGTTATTGTCAAAATACTGTTTTTGACCTCCGGTGACCTTGGATGACCTTGAAAAGTCAAAGGGCAAATAGACCCCTGGGATCCGTGAAAGGGTGTCCAAAAACGCTGTTCTGAGCAGTCTGAGTATTTGCAATCATTTTTGTGGCTTTTATATCATGAAATAGCTTTACCCATGCTTTTCCAATGGGAGAGGTCGCCCGGACCTGACCTCAGGGCACGAAATCGAAAAATCCCGGATATACACCTTGTAGACCCTGGAGGGGTCATGAAGTGTAGGAAGTTTCAAATTGATCGACTTTGAAATGTAGCTCTTACAGAGCCTAAAGGTGAAGTGAGGGACCTTGGTTGACCTCGTCTGGTGACCTGACCTTGGGTGACCCGGGGTAAAAAATTTCAGGGATGATGGGAAAATGATGCAGTGAGAGGTAGAGCCCTCAACCGCGGTGCTGCGCCTCGTCGTTTTTCTGCTATCCCGAAAAACCTTAGGGGGCCATCGATGGCCCCCGGTGGGCGAGGGTTAATATTATTTTGATTATTTTAAAACCTATACACTAAACATACCATTGGTGTTGTTGATTGTACATCCATAGGTATGTATAACCTGATTATTGACTGTGTAACCTGCCTCTTGGCTGTGTTTAAGCTCAAAATATGTTTCAATTTTTAAAGAAAAAGAGAATCAATTATATATGTTGCTTTGGTTCCTAATGGTAACCTCTTTTAGCTTAAAAACATTTGTTTGTATTCATATTTATTATTGGCTCAAATCAAATAGGTAAATAGCATTGCCAGCTCATGGGCCAATTTTATATCACAATAATTTGGATACTTGTCATTACTAACAGAGGAAAATTAACTCAAACATATAAGATATATATATATATATATATATATATATATATATATATATATATATATATATATATATATATATATGTATGTATGAAATATATATATATATAATTTCCTTTCATGTATAGTGCAGTTTTTTCTTGGAATTCTAGGGAAAAACCATAAAGTGAATGAAAGAGGGGGAGAAAGAGCGTAGAAAATGTGACAATTTTGTGGAAACAGCATACTGGACTTAGCCAGGGTTGCCAGTTTGGCATATTTACAGCCAACTGCCACAAATGTGGCATATTTTTACATCCGATACTATATGTTCAAAATGTTATAAAAACAATCATGTCTCTGAACACACTAAATATATGATTGTGTACAGAGATGGTACATTTGACGTGTTTTCCGTGTTCTTTTGACATATTGTGACAAGATTTCACAAATTAGGTCAATACCATGGCCAAAAATATGCCAAATATGCCAAATTTGGTATATTTCCATGGTAATAAAAATATTTATATTTTAATAATCATTTTGGGCTATAATGATGCACCAAATGCTGGGGTCAATGAAGACTTCTCAGAAGGGGAATACACTGGACTTATCATTTAAAAGTATTTCATTTCACACGCTGATGTTGTCTGCTGCTAACACGTTTTCATTGAAGACCAGTTTAAAAAGCGCACGGTACGATATAATGGCTATCCTTTCCAAGACCGAGTCAACGGCAGAGGTTTGGACCCGTATCTCATTTTTAGTTTCCGGAAAAAATCGGATTGAATGCTCAAAGTGTGTTGAAATGTATCTACATATCTACATGTCGGTTTTACCTCCCGAGGAAGACACGATCCGGCTCGTGTAAAAATCCTACCATCATAGGGTTTCACACGGTATTTATAGGCATTGCCTGAATTTTAGTGTATTCATTTTCTTACGAAAAACATCCACTCCTGCGGCCCCATTGGCGGATGCAGGGGGCATCCCGGCCATGGCCCCCAAAGCGCTGGAGGGGGCTAAACTATCTTTTGGCTCCCCAAAGGCCGGATAGTTTTTTGAAAAAGTGTTTACACTAGGTCTGTCGGCAAAAAATATTTGCTCCCACCCCCCCTCCCCAGGAGAGCGATCATGTACTTGGAGAGGTAGCTTATACTAGGTCTGTCGAGCACCCAAATCGCATGTCTCCCCCCTAGGAGGAGAGGCAGACGTGGGTTTGGCCCCCAAACTCGGGTCTGCGTCCGCCCCAGTGCGGCCCCGACCGGACCGGGACCCACCCTGGTTTGAAAAGAGATCTCCACCCCTGGTTTGATATGTGGTCATATCGACGTCGTCCCGACACCACATGCGCACAAAAATTTAGATTTTTTTTAATTCGGTGCACTTGAGTTGCACCACAGGAACCATACACAGAGATGCTGCAACGGACGATTGAAATGGCTAAAGATTCAACAACGAATTTTAAAGCCGAGGTAGGGATCACATGTCGCGCATGACTTAGAGCCATGAGAATGCCAGTGCATTTCTTTGTGATTGAATCAACATGAGACTGATAAGAAAGATGCCGATAAATAAAGATTCCGGGACTTTTAACAACGCGTACGTTATGAATGATATTTCCACAAAAATATAGGGTGACCGGAGGCAGACCGCGGAGCATGGCCTGGGTACCTATCACAACCATCTGCGTCTTCTGAGTGTTGACTTTCATGCCATTATGGCAGAACCAATTGTAGGCAGAACTGAGGGCAGATTCCAGGCTGGTTATAACCCAATGTAAGTCTTGTTTTTGCCACAAACCATGATACTTGTGTCGTCTGCGTAACAGACCGTCGTTACTCCCTCACTTATACACAAGCCCAGGTCGTTCGCAAAAAGCCCCTACAGAATACAACTTAGCGCTCCCTCTTGAAAAAAACAGTTTTAATATCCCTTGTTTTAGACAAATTTTGACCCCCAGATCTGCAGACGCAGCTGGTTGGACAAGCACCCCCCCAACTCGCCAGCTGCCGCCCGCTCCGCGATCGGCGCCGGTCACGTTTCCACGCAGCTGCACCTGCTGTGTATGGCCCTCAGGGTAGCTGCGGAACCAGGTAGTGTCAATTCCATAGAGAACCAGTTTTTCAAGTAATTGGGTATGTGGTACTACGTCAAAACACTTTGAAAGATCCAAAAGTACTAGAATCGCAATTTCGCCCAGGTCCATGGCACGCAAAGCTGTATCAGTAACGACATGAGGCGCTGTCTCAGTAGAAAGGAGTTTTCTATTTCCGTGTTGCGCGTCCGAAAATAAGAAATTTCCTTCCAAGTACTGAGTGAGCTGTTTTTGCACAACACTTTCGACGATTTTAGTTATGGCCGGAAGAATAGAGATCCGGTGGGTATCAGCCGGTTCCGCAACTACCTTGCTCTTTGGAATGGGCGTAACTAAGGCATGTTTTCAGGTGCTAGGTACACCGTCGTTCCAAACCTTAACCTCGTAACCTTTACCGGCCTTTAACAAGACTGGAATTAATAATATGCCTTAAACCATCTGATATTGTCTGAGAGTAGGTCCTGCTGATTATTCTAGCACAGCTGAATTGATATTGACTCATTTCCATAACTATAGGGCTTGAATGAGATAATCTCCGAGTAAATAAGTCTTCGCTTGCACATAGCGCACAATACGTGTTCGTTGGCTTGATTTAGGTTTTTGTCCTCTGGGGCACTGGCCTTGAAGGGCTCTCGTTTTCTGCAATTGAACCGCTGCCGTCCGGATGAACACGCGCGAATGTATCACCGAGAGCCCCAGCTATTCAATTTGGATAGAAAACTGCACCAATCAGAAAACACCATCATCTTGATGTGCCGACTTTGACGCACCGACAAACACGGGCCCAGTCCAGATCGAACCAGCTCGGGGGCGGCGCTGAACCGGGCCGCTGAGAGCTGGCATCCCTACCATTTTGATAAATTGTATTTGATATAAGATCAGTATTCTTATAAAAAATTCAGAGAACGTAAAGGTTAGTAATGATGCATTGTCATGACGTAGTTAACAAAACCTGGTGCTCCTTCCAGGTATTTTTGTTATTTTTTACCCAAGCTGCACCGAAGAAAAATGCGTGTATCTATTCTTAGAAGCAATCATTTGGGTTAGTTATTACCGGTGTCCAAAAAGGAAACCCAAAAAGATTAGCATGCCTGATTACACGATTATCATCACTTTAAACCTGATGTATGGATTTTTGAACTTGTTTTAAGTAGAGACTGAAATTTAATGTGATTTCCACCATGGCTCATTCAATGTGATTAAAATTTCAAAATATGGAATAAGCCTCCCTATCTATGTGATCCTTCAGTTCTGCTTTCCGACAAAAACAGAAACATCATAAGTTGGAACGGACCACAGGAACAGGTATGTGCAGGTCCACCAACCATACAGATTCCATGTCACTCCTTCTGTGCTCTTAACTCGCGCAGTGGAGAGGGCTCTGGCGTTGCTAGAGGGGATCCTAAAGTGTCCCCTGAGATCTCAAAAACTGAGAGAGAAAAACGCTCACGTTGGGGGGGTGGGGTGGCGATGGTGGTCTACACCTTGGTGACTGCCCCGGAAAATGGAGATCTGCACACTCCCAGATATTCTCTGAGATATTCTCTGTTACCAGCAGGACTTCACCACCCAGCAGTGGATCGATCAATTGCACTGTCTCGTTACCCATGACTCTGACTACAAGGTTAAATTAAGACAGACGAGTTTGGTGAGCTTCTTCGCTGTTTTTATGCTATAGATTGGGTACACATACTCTGTTTACGAAGACGTTGCAGACGTTTTCATGCTATAGATTGCGTACATGTACTTTGTTTACGAAGACGTTGTTGAGACTCATTACAGCGGGTTTCTTAATCATGAATCCATTCGATGTACAACCATTCGACATAACTAATGAGTTAGGCCTGAGAGCAATGAACGTCGATGCATGTTTGATACATTTCTTAAGTCCGTTAGATATTTGAACCAAACGCACCTAGCTACGCAGTTGCGGACAGAAACAAATGGAAGAAATACGAAAATCGGTGGTATTTCAGTTTTGCTTGTGCTTTACGAGATCAGAACTTCCCGTATTTCTGAAATTCAAGTACATTGCAGCCCATTGCAAATTATACCATGTTGTACAATAAAGTTTGAAGACACTGAGGGTTACTGCAGGGTGGAGACCGGCTATTCCAGCAGCCTAACATGGGTTGCAGCTATGGTTCCTTCCATTGCATGGTATGTTGAGGTAAAGAACTTTGCCCCTGATTTTGGTTGGTGACTGAGAATTTCATCAAAATATGCTGTAGTGTACGAAAGGGGGTTTTTATTTGTCAAAGAGGAGGAATTGTTTTTTTTTTACTGAAAAGAATCAATCCGAATTTCTCTGTTGTATCCATACATATATTTCACCACACATACACATGGGGGACATACATTGGGACATGCACTTCGAGGAACAACCCAGATAATGGATTTCACTTGCCGTTTATCCTCCCGCTGATGTCTATCCTAACCGAAGAGCTTCGCAAATCGCTCAACACCAAAGCTTGCGAATGTATTTTTTTTTTAATAAAAAACCATTATTCCCCCACAAGATTATCACACTTGAATTTCAAACCGACCCGCTCAAGCCCATTCCCAAATCCCAAATCTCAAATCCCAAATTCCGAATTCCAAATTCCAAACCCAGTCCACGTCGGGTCTGAGTGGCGCAGTCGGTTAGCGGGCGCGCTCGGTTTGGCCTGTGGCATTCTGCATGTGAAGAGTCGCGGGTTCGAGCCCACCCTGAGGCAGGATTTATCGCCCTGCCCTAGTTCAAGCCTATGTCGTTCCCGTCCCTCTCCGACGCCATGTGACCTCAGCAGTTGGTGCGTCGTAAAAACCCCAATAAATAGTATACTATAATAGTATAAATAGTGTGATAAATACCCCCAACAATTAGTATTTAACCAAGTCCATATGTCTGTATGTAAGGTGCACGCATGCTCCCTTAACACCCGCCCCGGTGGGCTTCCGAGCCACCTTCACCATGGCAGGGGGTGTTCAAAGATACTCCTCGAATTCGGCTCCGATGCAGGATAGAGAAAAACTCACAAGCTGTTGGATATGTCATAAAAATTCAAGACGAAGCTACATTGGTCATTTTTTGCTCAGTTCAATATTTAGGTCATGACAGGTCAATAAAGGTGCCGTGTTAGAGAAGATTTTCAAGGTTTTAGCATCAAAGCAAAAAACTGACCTGACCTAAGGTCAGGTCAAGGTCACTTTCCAGCCTGGCATAGTCAATATGCATATAAATCGAATCGTAATAGCAATCCAAGAGATCTATTATCCTCTCCTGCAAAGCTATTGACCCAAGTCTGAAACCTGCTTAACCCGCGCCCCACCGGGGGTCCGGCGCCACCTTCGCCCCACCGAGAGGGGGCCATCGATGGCCCCCCCTCTAACTCCGAAAATATGGGCGTTAGCGCAAATCTGCAAAGTGCAATAGAAAGCTCGCGTGAATTCAGTAAGAAATTACTTCGCATGTTTTAGTGCTCAGGTCAATGGTTTGACCTCCAGAGGTCAAATTAGGTCAAGATCGGCTATTTTCACTCAAATATGCAATGATTAAGAAAACTGGGCATAACTCTTATGTCATTAGAGCTATTGAGGCCTGGTAAAGTACATTTGATAGCAAATTGCCAGTACTTTTTCCGCTATGTGGAACGTAAAGACCTCCCGCCAGTGGTTTGACCGCCAGAGGTCACCTCGTGACCTAATATGACCTGAGGTCACGAAAGGTCAAAAAGTAACCTCTGCCGTATATCAAATGAAAGCCAGTAACAAGACAAACACGATGGTGTTTGTTTCACCGCTCTAGCTCAATTAGGTCAAAAGTTATTGTCAAAATACTGTTTTTGACCTCTGGTGACCTTGGATGACCTTGGAAAAGTCAAAGGGCAAATATGACCCCTGGGATCCGTGAAAGGGTGTCCAAAAACGTTGTTCTGAGCAGTCTGAGTATTTGCAATCATTTTTGTGGCTTTTATATCATGAAATAGCTTTTCCCCATGCTTTTCCAATGGGAGAGGTCGCCTCGTGACCTGACCTCAGGGCACGAAATCGAAAAATCCCGGATATACACCTTGTAGACCCTGGAGGGGTCATGAAGTGTAGGAAGTTTCAAATCGATCGACTTTGAAATGTAGCTCTTACAGAGCTCTAAAGGTGAAGTGAGGTGACCTTGGTTGACCTCGTCTGGTGACCTGACCTTGGGTGACCCGGGGTAAAAATTTCAGGGATGATGGAAAAATGATGCAGTGAGAGGTAGAGCCCTCAACCGCGGTGCTGCGCCTCGTCGTTTTTCTGCTATCCCGGAAAAACCTTAGGGGGGCCATCGATGCCCCCCCGGTGGGGCGAGGGTTAAGAAGCCCCAGATGACCTCTCAAAGGTCATAGGTCAAAAATCGCAACATTAATCTGAAATAGGTCCCACGATACTACGAGTTGGACAATATGAAGGCATTCGCAGCTGTATCTACACAGATAGAACCAAAATCCTGTTTTCCCTATGTATTTCCAATGGAGAGGTCATGATCCGTGTCTGAGCCTAGATCATCGATATGAAAAGTCCCGGAAAAATATGTTGTAGTACTTGGCGGGCCCATTATGTGGTATAAGAATCAATCTGATATATTCACCGATTTCTTACTTATACCACCTTAAACATTTTTGGAGGAGAGGTCCCTTGACCTGCATTGGTAACCTGACCTGATATCACCTGACCTTTACATTTTGAGGGAAGCTGAGGAAATAATAAAGGATAAGATGTGCCAAGTACGGCGGTGTTTTGTGGCGCCGTTTTTTCGTGTCTCTGGAAACCCCCGATGGGGGTGCTCAAACACCCCCCCCACCGGGATGAGGGTTAACATTTAGTGCGACCTCTCACTTACCTGATTCTAAGCAGAAAATAGCATTTTGTGAGACATCAGACTCTTTATACGTGTTATTTTTATTATGGTTCTGCAGACGCAGCTGAACGGTCCGAGCCCCAAGGGTGCTCAGCACAAGCTAAGGTCCGCGTCTGTTCGCCTTGAAGAGGCACGTGGGCCGAAAACGAACATGATCTCCCAGTCAGCAGCGTTCAGCCGCTCCGTATAAATAAGTCCTTAATAGGGGAATGATCCAATACAATCACTATTTTATTGTTAAATTATAGCTCTGAATAACCCTCGTCCCACCGGGGGCATCGATGGCCTCCCTAAGGTTTTTTTTCGGGATAGCAGAAAAATGACGAAATGCAGCCCCGCGGTTAAGGGCTCTATCTCTCGCCCCATCATTTTCCCACCATCCCTGAAATTTTTTAACCCGGGTCACCCAACGTCAGGTCACCAGGCGAGGTCAACCAAGGTCACCTCACTTCAAATTTTGAGCTCTATAAGAGCTACATTTCCTAGTCGATCGATTTGAAACTTCCTACACTTCATGACCTCTCCAGGGTCTACAGGATTTATATCCGGGATTTGTCGTTTTTTGACCTGCGGTCAGGTCACGAGGTGACCTCTCCCATTGAAAAAGCATGGGGAAAAGCTGTCTTATGATCTAAAAGTCACAAAAACGATTGCAAAGGCTCAGCCTGCTCATAAAAGCGTTCTTGGGCACCCCTTTACGGATTCCAGGGGCCATATTTTCCCTTTGACCTCACCGATGTCATCCAAAGTCACCAGGGGTCAAAAATAATATTTTGACGATAAGTTTTGACCTAATTAAGCTAGAATGCTGAATCAAACATCATCGTGTATGTCTCGTCGCTGGATTTCATTTGACATACGGTAAAGTCACTTTCTGACCTTTCGTGACCTCAGGTCATATTAAGGTCACGGGGTGACCTCTGCAGTTCAAACCAATAGCGGGAGGTCATTACGTTCCACTTAGCGAAAAAAGTCTGCCAATTTCCTACCAGATGTACTTTACCAGATTTCAATAGCTCTAATGAGATAAGAGTTATACCCAGTTTTCTTAAGCATTGCATATTTGAGTGAAAATAGCCTATCGTGACCTACCTTTACCTCTGGAGATCGAACCATTTACCTGAGCGCTTATACTTGTGAAGTAATTTCTTACTGAATTCACGCGAGCTTTCCAATGCACTTTGCAGATTTGCGCTAACTCACGTATTTTCGGAGTTAGAGGGGGGCAATCGATGGCCCCGGTGGGGCGAAGGTGGCGCTCGACCCCGGTGGGGCGCGGGTTAAATGATGCAATCGAGAAGTACGGGATCTTCAGTGTTGTTATCACAACATTTAAGGCTGTTCTTCAATTAACCCTCGCCCTGGAGGGGGTGTATGAACATCCCCTGGGATTTTTCCGGCGGCAAGATAAAATGTTAGTGCGAAGTGCCGCCGTACTAAAGTCAGGTCACTAGCGCAGGTCAAGTGACATAACATCCAAAAATGTTTAAGGTGGGATAAGTAAGATAAGCATAAATCTATCGAAGAATTTGTAACTTTTAGACTTGAAACTGTTACCAGATAATGGGTCCACCACCGAGTGCTACAACATATATTCCTGGATTTTTCATATCGATGACCTAGGGCTAGTTACGGATCTTGACCTCTCCATTGGAAATTAATGGAAAACAGAAATTGGGCTGTATTTGTGTAGAAAAGCTGCGAATACGTTCCTATTCACCACATCGTATAGTGTCCTGGGCCCCGTTCCAGGTTCACATTGCAATTTTTGACATGTGGCCTGTGAGAGGTCATGTGGGCTGCTTTTTTTCAACAAATTTTCAGACTTGGGTCAAGAACTTTGCAAGAACATTTGACATGACGATACATTTGTATTTTGGTACCATGATGTTCAGACTGTAATTGTGAGTCGATTGATGTGCATATTACTATGCTAGATCAAATAGAGACTTTGCCCGACCTCAGGTCGGGTCATTTTTGTATTTTGAACTAGTATAGTCGTAATATACATCATTCGATTTGCCGTAACGAGAGAAAGCGGATGGTGCCTAAATAATGATTCTAACTCAACTCTGTCAGACGCTAGATCCTGAAACTCTCTTCTAGCATGCCACCTTCTTTGACCTGTCATGACCTCAATATTGACCTGAGTGAACAAAAAGTGACTTATGTAGTTTCGTCATGAATTTGTATGATATATCCACAAGCGTTCGCGTTTTTTCGCTATCTCGTACAGGATCCGAGTTCCAGAGGGGAGGGTGTATGAACACCCCCAACATGGCGAAGGTGGCTCGGAAGCCCACCGGGGTGGGTGTTAACACGCGCCCCGCTGGGGGAGCGAAATTCGCCCCCCTCCTGGTTTTCCCCAGATAGCTCAAAAACGAAGAGACGCAGAACAACGAAACTTATAGTACCTTTTTCCTGATCAATTTTAAACATCTAACCAAATTTTTTAGTTAAGGTCATGTCAGGTCAAGGAGCTATTCAAGGTCAAGGACCTCAAAACCTAAAATCACGAGTTTGAACCGGCGCCCAGGGAACATCAGCGAACTGATCAGTTTGAAACTTCCACAATATGATAAGGTCATTAGGGTCTACAAATCTGCTATCTCGGAATTTTGATATCGTTGACCTAAGGTGGGGTCAATTATGTGGTCGCCCCATTGAAAATCTATGGTGAAAAATATAATGGGCTCGTTTTCAGTAAATACTGGATAAATACAGCTAAAATCCTAAAACCGTCTATTCCTTCCACAATATTGACCATAAACTTGACTTTTTGAGCATCTGACCTCTCAAAAGGTCATGTTAGGTCACGGGAGCATAGAGTGATTGTTTTGCCAATAACTTCTCTCTCAATTGAGATAAAGCTCTCATTTTGCTTGCATTGTGCTTATATCGTCACGGGGAGTCGATTGATATGCAGCATGACCATACCAGGCCACTCTGGGATCCTGACCTAGCTTGAGCTCAGGTCATATTCACTACTTGACTTAGCAAGGTCATATTATGCATCATTCGGATTGCTGCGATGAGTGGAATCCAATGATGCATAAAGATTTGCTCTAGCTCCACTGAGGGTAGATCTAGAAAGAAAAACGTACACTGCTCTGTTGTAAGTCTATGGAACCTTCTTTGACCTATGCTGACCTCAATATTGACCTGACATAAAAATTATCGGTATAAGATATATTCGTCTTGTCAAGAGCTTTCGAACGCCGCCCGTAATTTTCCTTTAGCTTTCGTGGGAAACGAGATACTTAGGAGGGGCGAAAATCATGCCAGGGACCCCAGCGGGGCGCGTGTTAAGGCTTGGGACCTCTCGGACCCCATACGTTTCCCATTGAGTGAGGTCCAACCCCAACCCTAACCCGTCGCTAAGGTGTGGGTATGTGTAGCCCAACCCAGTGCGAGCTCTGGTCAACACCCGTTTTAGGCACATACACAAGGAAGCGCTCAATGGAAGCTGGATAAGCCATCTTTGCAATATTACCATAAAACCTGCACGCTTTGTATGTGCGTACATCGGTTGTCATAGAAACGCTAGCTGATGGTGCACCATCCCGCGGCGTGGGTAGTGACACGTGACGACGTCTGAGGCAGGCGCCCACGCCGGCGGAGGGGCGCCACCACCCGCTGCGCCGACGATCGAGAGCGCGCCGTGACTGACTCACTTCTGCGGCTCGGCTGCCCTGGCGCTGAGTGGTCTCAAGAACATATCAGGCCGAGTATATGATTATCCTTGTTGGATATTCTGATACATCGGCCTTTGGTGCTCACAAAAAAAACCGGCTGCTGATTTTATTTCTGGTACCTAACTCAATTTTTGACCTATCGACCACTGAATTCGACTAATACAGGTTGAGTAGAAATATGGAGACAATTTATACGATCGCCAATCCTCACACAGCCTTGATAACTGTAGTCTGTAAAAGTGACGTTGGTATTGGGACAAATATTTCACCCACACCTTTTATGAGTTAGACACTGTTTCTTAATTACTTATATACCTTATCCCTCACTCCGATGGGGGTTTTGAACACCAATGTAAGAAAATTATGTTCTTCTTAAATGAGGCTGACAAAACCAGGGTGTAACACGCCCCTTAAAAGGGCTAGATCAAGTATCTAAACATCATTTGAAAGCTCTTTAAGAAAAAACATATGCACGCTGCTACCCATTTTGAGGTCAGGATTAACAACACGGTCACCATAGGCATCCATAGGTCACCACTTTTTAAAATACTTGTGCCTATAACTTCTGAAGGAGACAAGATACAGAAACAAATGAATCAAAGTAACAAGCATGGTTCAATGATTCGAATGATGTGCACCATAACATTGAACGATCATGATTTGACCTTGATCTAAGGTCAAGTGTAGGTAAAGGTCACAATGTGACCTTACAAGGTCATGCTGTATGTCATTGGCGTCCTCAACCCAAGGCACACATTGATGTATTTGGCTTTGTTCCATGCTGAATGATTTCCGAGTTATACTTGATTCCCTAAATGGGCTTAAAGCCCAATTTGGCTCACTGTGGCTTCAATGGTGAACATAGACTGTGCTCCAAAGTATAAGACGGTAAGGTGTTTCCAGCGCCTCTTATATTTTTCCGTATCACCTCCGGCTCCCGATATCGTAGGGAGGGGGAGGGTCCGATCGGAACCCCCAGGCGGTGGTGGGTACGAGAGGAGCTCACGCAGCGCCGCCTTGAGTCCGCGTGATGTGGAAAAACTCAATTTTCAGTATGTGTCAGGGTATAGACAGCCAAAACGAATATAAAACTCGCACCTGCTTTTATTATTGCATATATACATGTCAAAGGTCAGTGCTATACAGCACTTATTTTACAGCGCCACAGCTCAGTGATGCAGGGGTAAGCTGCGGCAGGTGGCAGGCGTCGGCGGCGTGCTGTGATCAGGCGGCTGTCGGCTGGGCTTCGCTGCCTGGCCCGTCGCGAGCAGACACCCGACGGGATCCGGCCACCTCATTTGGCATCATCAAAGACGGCCCGTCACCTCCGGCGTGTTCGCCAGCGACAGCTTCAGTGGACGCAGGTGATGACCCTCTGCCGGGGACGCTCTGCTGAGACGGCAACGTTATCGGGGTGGACGTCATCGACGCGTGGGGAACATGCGGCCAAACACCTGCTTGTATTTGAGTTGTACGTCTCCTGTTACATTTCCGGTTGTAGAATTTGCACGCGGCGTGTGGAAACGACGAGGTAGTGGATGGCGTATGGTGGAGCTTCTCATGGTCCCGGTGCACAGCAGAACTTGCTTACCATGGATCCATTCTAGGCTGAGTTCAGGGATATCCGATGATATCATTTTTTTAGGCAAAAGTGGTTCATTTGTATTCGTATTTATTTGTGGCGAAATTTAAGAGATTCAGTCTGGCACAAAAATTAACGGGTCGTAGGCCCATTTTAACGAAATGTTGATTTGGAGACTTTTAACCTCTAACAGAGGAAAATTTATTAGAACGAAATATGAGGCTTATTAGCTATTTGTAACCCTTTCGTCCCTAGTGGTCGAGATCTCGACCGCCAAAAAGACTTCAGGGCTACACTCGCCACAGATTTTCAAATTCAGCAGAGTTCTCCAAAGTCCGTTGTCAGATGAAAGATGAACCATCTTTTCACCTACTATCATCAAAACTGCAATATTTTGTTCCGTCGCGTTCAGGGGGAGGAGGGGCATATCAAATCTGGACTTATCTAAAGACAGGCTTTGTGGAAAATGACTCGACTTTTTCCCCTCCGGTCATCAGGCAAAGCTCATGATCGTTTATTCATATTTGTTTCATGTGGTAGCCAGATAGGCAGAACAAAAGTATTCATTTTTTGCCAGGGCTTCGATGTATCGTGACTTAGAAACGAAACAATTTTGGTGCTCAAGATTTCGACCACTAGGAGGATATCCGTCAACTAGGTTCAGTCATGATTTGGTTCGAACTTTCGGAAAATTTGGAGCCAAATGTGAGCAGGTATTGCAAAAGCAGCCCTTCAACAAAAGGGTTTCAACCTTTTGAAATGCATAAGCGTGGGTGGCATAAGGCTCAGGTAGTGGTGGATAGAGGGGGGCTTATAGGGGACTAATCCACCTCTCCCCCTCCCGAAATTTAAGAGTGCATATGGTAAATATATACCCGGGGGCTGATAAGAGGCAATGGAAGGGGAGGTTCAAAACTTTTAGCCCCCCCCCCAAATAAAATCCTGGATCCGCCACAGGAGGACAGGAGCTCCGCCCCTCCCTCCGTCGAAGTTCAGCCCATCCTGAAACGTTCTCGGTGCACTTCTAAAAAATCGCTTTCCACTCCAGGCTAGGTCCAGGGGCGTCGCCACGAATATTCCACTAGGGGAACTATGGTTTTTCTATGATCGGGGAGAGGATGAGCAATCAGGTGATAGGTGTTTCAATCGAATAGGTTCACCCTGTTCTGACGTATGCTATCTTATAAGTATGATTTTGGAAGTATCTAAGTATCTTAAGTATATGTATGCTATCTCAGTATATATAGTATATATAGTATATATTATATATATATAGGATATAGTATATCTAAGTATATAGCTATCTTAAGTTTATGTATGATTTAAAGTATAGAAGTTAAAAGCTAGCAACGGATTTTCCAAATTCTTTCAGCAATCGACGCGCACATGAATTCTCTCAAATTTTACCAAGTTGAGCTTTCTGGCTACCAACTGTTCTCGGGAACCTCGGACAAATATGTGTGGGTGGGATGGGGGACATTTTAGGACCCCTGTTCCGCGGTAGGTGTTAAACATAAGATATGTGTCACTTTCTGAATTTAGAGTTTTCTGTAGCCATAATTTCAGCTAGATTGGCATTTATCATTAATGCAGCCTCTTGAACAAACCAGGAAAGAGGGAAGCGTTGTAAATTGACCAGATGTGGCACAAGCTACCGTTTTAACACGCGCATTGACGGGGGTGGGTACCCGCCCCCTTCGGGTTTTTCGGAGATAGAAGAAAAACGGCGGAGCGTAGAGTCGCCGTACTTGGCATGCCTTTTCCCTCATTATTTTTACAACTTCTGTAAAAATTCTAAGGTTAGGTCATCTCAGGTCAGGTCACCAGTACAGGTCAACCTGACCTCAAAAAAATTTAAGATAACATAAGTCGGAGCAGGGTGAACTTATCCGATGGAAGCTCTTACCACATAATGGGCCTACCGAGTTCTCTAAAATTTGTTCCGGTATTTTTGATATCGATGACCTAAGGTCAGGTACGAGGCATGACTTCTCCATTGGAAATACATGGGAAAAATGCTTTTTACTGAATAACTCAGTAACGGATGGTGATAGAGCGTTTATTTTAGCTTCATTAGACTCGCCTTGTCTTTGCAGTTCTAATGAGATGCATTTTATATAATTTGACCTTGACCTTAACTCAGGTCAGGTCAAATCCTTGATTTGGCCTAGCAAGGTCAAATTATATATCATTCGATTCAGCTTGCTGCGAGGATTCATATAGTTCAAGTAGTTTTGCTGTATCTTTACTTGTTCAGATGTAATGGCCGAAATCCCTAATTTACATGTTGTCCCTATGTCGGCATGTTTTGACCTCTCGTGACCTTAAATGTTACCTGACAAAAAATGGTACAAATATTTTCGATGGAAAAGTGTACCGGCCTGGCTACCCAACGCCGATTTACCGTTCTTCACTACCTACCGTGATTCTCGAGATCTTAGGGGGGGGTACCCGCCCCCCCTCGTCAATGCGCGAAGGTGTTCAGACCCCCGTCAATGCGCGTGTTAAGTCATTGGACCCAAACCCCGGAATTACCGTAGCATTAAGATGCTGTCTCTGCCATTAAGAAGCATCAAACTGCTGCCTCATGCCTTCCAATTTTTGAAATGCGCTTCTTGGGAGAAATATCTCCAATCATAGGTCATTGCTCCCATTGTTGGGTACATGCGTGACTATGTTTGGGAGCTCAGGCCACAATTTCCCCCACTATTATTGCCCACAATTTTCAGGTCGCGAGACACCATTGCTTCGTCGGCATCTTAGAGGTGGGGATGACAGAAAGAAAGGTAAGCTTAGTTTGTTTCACATCGTATATCCACGGTAGCTGGAAATCGCTGAACACTGCATTTGCAGATGAAGTGTATCACTCACACCCTGTTGAATTTCTCATTTTTATGTGTGCAGCATGCTGTTGGTGAAATATTCGGCCGACCTTGTATTGAAGATCAGCAAACTTCTCAGATTGAAAAAGGAGAGGGTGCGAATTCGTCAGGACCCAGGACTTATATTATACTATCAGGAGGGAGAAGGGGGAGAGAATGGTCCAGGAGCTGCTTGCTGCCTCTGCCTGCCTGAAGTCAGGATGTCCCCTGACGGCGGTCCCACCAGATCTGTGCATTTGCCGTGTCGCAGATATGCAGAGAACCGGTACGCTATGCATTTATGTGTTGTGTAAAGTATATCGATTGAATTCCCATGCTTGTTCACATGCAGTTAAGTATCTATCAACTAAAGGCCAAGCGGCCTCAATCGTGTTTCCACAAACCCAAGGGGTCCCCCAGACCCCCAGCCACCCCTCCCAATGTCAATCCCACTGTCGGAACCATTAGCCCCAGAAGAAAGGGACATATTTGGTGGTACCGGACTGTATCTTAAACTTTTTTGGAGGTTAAATCCCTTGACCAGCGCTGGTGACATAGACTGAAATGACCTGGGCTCAAAATGTTGGCAAAAAGTTGCAAAAGGCTCAGACAAAAAGTGTTCCAACTACGGCGGCGCGGCGCGCCGCTGTTTTCAGGCCATCTGCGAAAAACCTTCCGAGGGGTGGCCAGCTTTCATTCCCCCGTTAAAGCGCCTATTGATGCCAATTTTGACATCCTCAATGTAGCAAATTCACACCTGGTTGGTTCTAGATACATCATTTACGGAAGATATAGGAGACATGGTGCCCTCAGCTAGGTGAAGCAGCGCCCTCTAAGTAACACTTCACTGCGGAGGGCGTCCACTTACGCAGATGGCGCTAGCATGCAGCTGGAAATGGAGCTAGGTTGAGACATCAGCCAAGCATCTGAATATTTATCAGTGGAGCAAAGACTGACGTTTTAAGAAAATTATCACTGGAACATTTTTATGTGTGATTCATAACATTTCTACTCTAAGCCCTTGGGTAACAAGGAATGGTTGGATTGTGATGTCTTGTTTATTAATATACATCTCTCTCTCTCTCTCTCTCTCTCTCTCTCTCTCTCTCTCTCTCTCTCTCTCAACACACATCCATCGGGGTTTGGTTGGAATTTTCATTACATTTTGACATGTGCCTACTAGAACCCAAGCCTGTCAACTGGTCTTGCAATATGACATCCTCCATAATTAGGTTTCCTGAATCCAACTGCGCTATGTTAAGTTAGCTGCCATTTCAAGCTTGTAAATTTTAGTATCGGCTGTCTCTGTGAAGTCGCAAGACAAAAGAGTTTCAAATCGTTGATGTTAAACAAAAGACAATAAAGTGACTTATTTGTGGAATTGTCAAGCTGTTAAAAATATCGACAGGTATTCTTTTGGTGGGAATTCCAAGACCACGTATTTATTATTTGTCAGTTTCTCCTTTCGTATGTCATATACCTCCCTGACGAGGAGCGAAGCCATAGTCCAGCAATCGATAATTAAGTTGCTTGAGTCAACTATGCATGCGTGGTTTCGACGATATACCAGCGTGCAAAGCATTTGGCAAAGGCAAAGTGATGTTGTCAGCCTTTTCAGAAAAAAACTGCATCTCCATGCGCGATATATTTCAGCTGCTTTGGCTAATGCAGCTTCAATATGGTATCAAGAATGGGGTGGAAAGGGCAAGCAGTTTATCCGTGGCGCGGCGGAAGTGGGACCATGCTCCCCCAAATTTTGGACGCCATGGGCGTATCATTGAAATATCGTCAAGTTGAGGTCGTGCGCCGATGCTAGGGCCTTGGATTTTAAAAAGGTTGAGTGTGGTTGGATCTGTAAACTATTTTGAGGCAGATTTTCATAATATTAAACTAGGATATATTATTATTTTAAGATGTCGTATATAAGATATGTTACGGGTAGAATCTTGGTTACTTTGTTAAATACCCGCATAGTTTCGAACTACTCATGGAAGAACTACTTTGCAAACTATGCTTCTTATGTCATTGAATGGTAAATTCTTCAAACTTATCTGAGGAATTATTAACCCGCGCCCCAACAAAGGTCCGGCACCACCTTCGCCCCACCGGGGCCTTTAGGCCATCGATGGCCCCCTCTAACTCTAAAAATATAGGGAGTTAACGCAAATCTGCAAAGTGCATTGGAAAGCTCGTGTAAATTCAGAATTAATTTACTTCGATGTTTAAGTGTTCAGGTTAATGGTTTGACCTCCAGGGTCGAGTTCGGTAACGATAGGCTATTTCCACTAAAATATGCAATGGTTAACCCTCGCCCCGGTGGGGAGGGTGTTTGAGCACCCCCGCCTCGGGTTTTTGCGGAGGCACGAAAAAACGGCGGTGCGAAGCGCCGCCGTACTTGACACACCTTATCCTTAATCAATTCCGCACTTGTCCCCAAAATTTTAACGTTGGTTCATCTCAGGTCAGGTCACCAGTGCAGGCCAAGTGACCTCACCTAAAAAATTAAGGTGTCATAAGTACGAAATTGGTTAAATTATCGGATTGAACATATGCCACATAATGGGCCCACCGAGTGCTACAAAATACGCTCCGGGATTTTTCACATCGATAGCATAAGGTCAAGTACGGCCGATGACCTCTCCATTGGAAATCCATGGAAAAAAACAAGAAAATTGGGCTGTATTTGTGTAGACACAGTTGAGAATACTTTCATATTCTCCAAATCGTAGTATCCTGGGTCTCCTTCCAGATTCATGTTGCATTTTGACCTGTGACCTCTGAGAGGTCATCTGGGGCCATTTAAGCAGTTTTCAGACTTGTTTAATAACTTTGCATTAAATGATGATGCAGTTTTTTATATCATGTCGTTCAGATTGCTCTTGCAAGTCAATTGATATGCATATTGACGTTGCTAGGTTAAAAGTGATCTTGACGTGACCTGAGGTCAGGTTATTTTTGTGTTTTGACCGAGTATGGCCATATTATACATCATTGGGTTTGCCGTGACAAGAGGAAGCAGATGGTGCCTAAAAAAGAACTCTAACTCAACTCTGTCAGACGCTAGAGCCAAAAAACTCTACGCAAGATCCCACTTCCTTTGACCTGTCATTACTTCAATATTAACCTGAGCCAAATAGTGACAAATATGTATTCTTCATGAATTTTTACGAGCAATCCACCAGCTTTTACCCTTTTTCGCTATCCCACATAGGGGCTGATTTCGAGGGGGAGTGTTCAAACACCCCCACCAGGGTGAAGGTGGCTCGAAGGGCCACCGGAGCGCGGGATAAGAAAACTGGGCATAGATCTCATGCCATTAGAGCTATTGTGATTTGGTAAAGAACATTTGATAGGAAAATGCCAGACCTTTTTCCGTTATGTGAAACATTATGGCCTCCCGCCAGTGGTTTGACATCCAGAGGTCACCTCGTGACCAAATATGACCTGAGGTCACGAAAGGTCAGAAAGTGATCTTGCCGTGTATGAAATGAAAGTCAATGACAAGACAAAGACGATGACGTTTAATTCGGCTCTCTAGCTTGATTAGGTCAAACGTTATCGTCAAAATGCTGTTTTTGAGCCCTGGTGGTCTATAATGACCTCAGACAGGTCAAAGAGCAGATAATGCCCCTGGAATCCGTGAAAGGGTATCCAAGAGCGTTTTTCTGAGCAATCTGAGCATTTTTAATCATGTTGTGACTCTTAGACCATAAGACAGCATTTCTCCATGTTTTTGTCAAAGGGAGAGGTCACCTCGTGACCTGACCTAAGGTCACGAAATCTACAAATCCCGTATGTTCCTTTTGTAGACCTGGAGAGGTCATGAAGTGTAGGTTGTTTCAAATCGATCGGCTTTGAAATCTAGCTATGGTAGAGCTAAAATTTGAAGTGAGATGACCTTGGTTGACCTCGCCTGGTCACCTGAACTTGTGTGACCTGGGATAAAAAAATTCAGGGATGGTAGGAAACTTATGGGTGAAAGGTAGAGCCCTCAACCACGGTGCTGTGACTCTTCGTTTTTTTTTTTTTTTTTGTTTTAAACCTTAGGAGGGCCATCGATGCCCCCGGTGGGGCGAGGCTTATAAGCTAAGCTGTCAGAAGTTTTTTTTTGTAAGTTGCACTGGGGACCAAAATGGGTCATAGACACTGTCAGGCCTCAAAGTGAAAATTTTAACCATCGCCCCGGTGGGGGTATTTGAACACCCCTTCGGGCTTTATCCGACGGCACGAAAAGAACAGCGGTGCGAAGCATCGCCGTACTTGGCCGTGCTTCTAACTCAACTCTGTGAGACGCTAGAGCCCCGAAACTCTTCTCCAACATGCCACCTTCCTTGACCTGTCACAACCTCAATATTGACCTGAGCCCAAAAAGTGACTGATGTAGTTTCTTTATGAATTTGTATGAGCTATCCACCAGTGTTCGCGTTTTTTCGCTATCCCGTACAGGAGCCGTGTTCGAGGAGGGGGGTGTTTGAAAACCCCCCACCATGGCGAAGGTGGCTCGGAGGTCCACCAGAGCGGATGTTAATAATTGTACGGGCAGTCAACCTGATAAATGTGATCCCGAAGTTTGGGAGAATATGTTCTGGGTCAGTTCATGAACAAATTCTGGAAAGAACGATGTGAAACTGGAGCATTCACTTTAAAACAGGTATAGGCACCCAAATGACCCTAACATGCCTCATGTCTTGAGGTCATAGCTCTGTGGCCTTGAGAGGTAGGAGCAAATTGTTTGTTTGCAAAACATGTGCGATGAATGCACCAGAAGCTATACCAAATTTCAAGACTCTAACTTAAACGGCTCGTTTTCGATTCTTGAAAAACCTTAGTGGGGTTGCAACACCCCCTGTACGTGCCAGGTTTAACACGCGCCTTGACGGGGTTTGAGCCACCCTCGCTTTGACACGGGGGGTACCCGCCCCATAGGACCCCAAAAAACAACGCTAGATAGCGAAAAATGGTAAACGGTGCTAGTGAGTTCGTCCAATTATCTAAAGAGAACAATTGTGATCATTTTTGTCGGGTCACACTTAAGGTCACTAGCGGTCAAGGCATGCCACCATAGGGATAACATGTAGATGAAGGTTTACAGTCATTACATCTGAACTAGTAAAGATAGAGCAAAACCCTCTAGATCATTGGAATCTTCGCAGCAAACCAAATCGAATGAGATATAGTATGACCTTGCTAGGTCACATCAGGTTAAATATAGGATTTGACCTGACCTGAGGGCATATCAAGGTCAAACTAGGTCAAAATGAGCATTATTACAACCGCAAAGATTGGGTGAACCTACTGCTTTTAAAGTAAATCCTCTACCACCATCTATTACTAAGTGATTGAGTAAAAAAAATCACATGTATTTCCAATGGAGAGGTCATGACTTGTACCTGACCCTCGGTCATCGATATAGAAAATACCGGAATATATTTTGTAGAACTCGGTGGGCCCAATATTTGATGTGTTTCAATTGGATTGGCTCACATTATTCTGACTTATGCTATCTTAATTTTTTCAGGTGAGATCACTTGACTTCCACTGGTGACCTGACCTGGGATGACCCAACCTTAAAATTTTTCCTAAAGTTGTAAAAAATGATAAGAGGGAAGGCGTATGAAGTACGACGGCGCGTTGCGCCGCCGTTTTTATTATATCTCCAAAAAAGCGAAGGGGCGGTTACCCGCCCCAGCCGCCAATACGCGTGTTAAATATGATAGGAAAGAACAGGATAGGTATTCAGAACAATGCATATGTTGAAAAAGTTTGAACAAGCTTCTACTCCAGTCAGCTTACGCAGATCACTGTTAATTTGTTGTTTTCGCCGATCGCATATCTTAGGCTAATGAAAATAAGAAATTGACTAAACCGGATAAAAATCAGTACGTAATGTAACTAAAGAGTTTAAGAGAGAATAGTAATGAGTTAATTATAGGATGAATGTGAAACGTCACTTGGCCCTTCGTGTTGCTACAGACCCCCTTGTGAGCAGACTATTACACGTTTAGTCGTTGGAGGTCACCGGAAGCCGTATATCTGGTTTGACCTGTCCTCCCTTCCTTGGGCGGGCTTGGAACAAACAAGAACACTAATGTATGCGAAGGTAGTCCAGGTTCGCAGAACTGACGTCAATGGCGGTCCATAAGGAGAGCGGTTATGGGAAGGATTCTGTCCTTGACGGTCGGCTGGCGGATCTGAGGCTGACTCGGCCTGCGTTGTTTCCCAGTCCAGTCTCATCCGTGTAAATGTCTGGATATGACAACTCCTGCCGATGATCAATTGCGCTGTTTGATCAACAACCTGCGGATGTCCATTCTCCATCACCCAGGAGGATTCAGGGGCAAATGGGTGGGGGCAGCTACCTTCTTGATTGAACCTTTGTCGCCCCTGAAACATCCTTAGCGCCCCCTCCCCGAGACGTTGCTTCCTTTCCCCTTGTTCATTCCCATGATGCGGGTAGTGGGGACCCCACGTTGCGATTCGGAGCCCCTGGCCGCTTTGTGCGCTGTTGAAGTCGTATTTTGTGCTTCTATTGTCCAAACTGCTCCTCTTCTGGCGATGTTCAAATAGTTTTTGACTGGAAATCGTGGATAGCAGCAATGATGTGGGGGATTTTTCATCATCTAACTCCAAAAGTCATAAGGTATTGCTGACGCGTTTGTCAGTGTTGAGAGGGCATCAGCTGATGCAGACTGCTCAGGGCATCCGAGTGTTGGTGGGGTATCAGCTGATGCAGACTGTTAAGGACATCCGAGCGTTGGTGGGGCATCAGCTGATGCAGACTGCTCAGGACATACGCCGGGACCCCGGTCCGGCCGCGGGGCAATACTGGTATCCGTCCGTCGCTAATGTATTTTAAATAATTAAATAGATAAATAAATGAACAATGAAATTGCAGGTGAACCGATTTCTACAACCCCTTTCTTATATCCAATTCAAGCGACGACATGACTTTGAGTGTAAAGAAGTTGCACACTAATTGCCCTCACCCCCTCAATTTTCTTGAAGTTTGTTAGGCGGATGGTGCTTGTTAAGTTATGTATATTTCCCGCCCTATGTCCCCGGTGGCCATTGACCCTAATGACCCCGGGTGGTCATTAGGGCCAATTTTAGAAGTCACAAAAGATCAACAAACTTTCCGAACATTGCAGGAGTTCAGTGTCTCTAAATTTAAGAAGAAGTTTCGGTAAAATATTCTGGCTAGGTACAAAATTGATAACAACAACCTAGAGCATGTGCAAGAAATTGGAGGCGTAGGTTTTGGCGAGACACAAAATTGACGTTTCAGGCTCATATCAACCACCCCGTAAGCAAAGCGAACAGGATGCTACGTTTGCTCATGCACTCACTCCAGACTAGCGGAACGGGGGACGAGTGAAGACTGCTCCTGTTATTGCAGCCTTCTTTGCAATGTTCGCTCCATCTTAGGGATACGGAAGTGTAATCTGGATTGGAGCTGCAAAAACACACTCAAATCGACCGGAAAGAATTAAAAACAAATTTCTGTGGTTGGCTGCCCACACTCACGTGTCCCAACAACATTGATCACTCTCCTACAACGATGTGCTAGGTAATTCAAAATTACTTCACTTTAAAAAGGCGACTAAACAGCGGCGTTATGTTTGTCTACAAAATTATCAGCCACAGAACTGACACTGCTTTCGTGCCTGGGAATATACCCTTGCAAAATTTTATAATCCATCATATATTTTTGGGAATTTGAACTTCAATTTTCTGTCAAATACATCACAACAGTTATAAGTTTGATATATATATATATATATATATATATTATATATATATATATATATATATATATATAATATAATATATGTATAAAGATGCGGCACTGACAAGCAGAGGTCGGAAAAGCGTTCAAGTGCCACCAACGGAATTTCAAACCAAACACGTGTGACTAACCTTTTGAGGTTTGGCACCAAAAGTGGATTTTCCCAAACCCTTGGAGTCCTACTAAATCTTTAATAACGTTTTGACAGACAGAGCATCAAATTCTCATGCTGAGGAGGATCCTCCTCATTTTGTTACCGACTTGATCTATTTTGTCTCAAACATTGTTGGCGTGTTGGCAGGTTATCGACCTTTGCTGACAAGTTAACCGAAGACGATTGCCAATGGTCAAAATCGCTATGGTTTAGCATTGTGATTTTCTATTGAAACGTGTTAAGGTTTGTGGTGACCTGACCGCAGGTCACGAAATCGAAAAATCCCGGATCTACACCTTGCAGACCCTGAAGGAGTCATGAAGTGTCAGAAGTTTCAAATCGATCGACTGAGAAATTTAGCTCTTATAGAGCTCAAAAGTTGAAGTGAGGTGACCTTGGTTGACCTCGCCTGGTGACCTGACCTCAGATGACCCGGGGTGAAAAATTTCGGTGATTGTGGTAAAATGATGGGTTGAGAGATAGAGCCCTCAACCGCGGTGCTGTCTCTCGTCGTTTTTCTGCTACCCCGACAAAACTTTAGGGGGCCATCGATGACCCCCGGTGGAGTGAGGTTTAAAGTCAGACCTATATTTTGAGACCGTTGCAATGGCACGATCGTACCAGTTCGCCTGCAGGGGGCGCTGTAGTGGAGTGGTCAGCGCAGATGACTTCCACGCAGCCGACCCGGGTTCAAGGCATGGTGGGGTCCGGGAACAAGGAGTAAGCTAGCTCCCGGGAAACCCTCCATTGGTGCGTCGATAAGCCCCCCTCCCCCAAAAAAATGTTCGCTTGCACTGTAGAACGAATAGTGACCTAATTACGTTATGAAATCAGGCTATATTTTAAGGTCATCCTGCATGAGGTTCAAGGTCAGATGTTACATATCAAGGTCATCGAACCTAGTATTCCAGTCAGATGGCAGTATTCAGTATGGCGTATACTATGCTACGACTTCACTGTTAGGGCTACACAATTTCAAGGACAATGTCAAGTGTTTTCAAGGTCGAATCCTCATTTCCCACCCAAAAGCTGTAATAGTGCCAGTTATGTTGTACATTATTGGGAATATGTCGTATTGTTACGTCATAGGTCAGTGACCTTGACTGAACTTGGCCTCAACATTTCAGAACATTAGGCGGGACGTTTCTTCTATGACCCTGGTCAGATTTTGCTGTATACCCGGCTTTGTTTCGCAAAACACGGCACTTTCCAATAGCTCTTAAGTGCGGCCCCGATTTGAATCCGTAATACATATATGTACTAGCTCGAACGAAGCAGGTAGGGGAGGGAGAGTTCAGCGGCAGCAGACGCTACAGCTGGCACTATCCAGGAACAATATGGGAAAGCAATGTGAAGCACGCTCACACAGAGCACTCCAGGTACTGTAATCACCCGCACACCCAACGCACTGCCGTTCATCCGCCCGCCGCCCGCCCCGAGCGGATGTTCCAGATACCTCGTTTGACGTTGAAGATATTAACCTGAAAGGTTAATACGTGCAGTCCAGGGATCTGGCGTCAACGTGCAGTGGAGGGGTCCTAAAGCACCCCTCAGATATAGAAATCAACAGGGTTAAAACAACGCACAGTTGAGGATGTGTGGGGGCGATGGGGATTTACATTATAGCTAAATTTTATTGACTTAGCTCAATATCTTCAAGGCCAAAGATGATCCTAAATGTCAAATCTGGGCTGTGCTAGAGACCAATTGGAAACTGCCGTGATTATGCAAAAAACGGGAATACACAAAAAAGCAGACTATTACCATAGAAGGAAGGTTCCACAAAATGTTCTCTAAAAGTTTTAAGTCAATGACATTCAAGGTCACTGCCCTACGACGTAGCAATATCTCATATTCCTAATAATGCACAACATAACTGGCACTATAGTAGCTATTGGGCTGGGAATGGAGTTTGACCTTGAAAAAGGTCATTGACCTTGACCTTGACATTGAGTACCCAAAAACTATGAAGTCCTAGCACAAAATAAGAAATACTGAATTATGCAATCTGACCGAAATACTGGGTTTAATGACCTTGATCCATGACCTTTGACTTTGACCTGCATGTGGAGTCACCTTGACATATCGCCCGATTATATGAAGTTATTACGTCACCCCTCGGTCTACGGTGCGGGCGAATGGTGCGACCGTGCGATTGCGACGCTCTCAAAATATATGTCTGACTTTGAAGGTCTTCAAAGTTATTGTTGATCGATTTTCCAAATAACTTCCCGTTCCACAATTTGTGGTACACAGTGGGACTAATATGCGGTATGGATCTCAGATCAATGTATTTGCACCCGCCCTGGTGGGCCTCCGAGCCACCTTCGCCCTGGTGGGAGAAGGAGGTGTTCAAACACCCCCTCCTTCAAACTCGGTTCCTATGCGGGATAACGAAAAAACGCGGACGCTGGTGGGCTGCTCATAAAATATATGATGAAACTACATCAACCACACTTCTCAGGTCAATTCTAAGGTCATGACAGGTAATAAAAGGTGGCATGTTAGAGAAGAGTTTCTGGGCTCTTGCGTCTGGCAGAAATGAGTTAGAACCACTTCTTATGCACCATTCATTTCCTCTCGCTACGGCAAATCGAATGATTTATCATATGACTATACTATGTCAAAACATAAAATGACCTCACTTAAGGTCAGGTCAAGGTCACCATGGAACATAGCATAGTCTATATGCGTACTAATCTCAAACTGCAATAATACTCCGAACGTAATGGTAAAATAAAAGCTTTACCATCATTTCCTGCAAAGCTATTGACCCAAGTATGAAAAACCTGCTGTAGAAACCCCATGTGACCTCTCAGAGGTCACAGGTCGAAAATTGCACCATGAACCTGGGAAGGGGCCTAGGATGCTAGGATTTGGAGAATAAAGTGTTAAGGCTGTACCTACACAAATAGAGCCATGTTCTTCCGATTCCCATTTTCCCCATGCATTTCCAATGAAATGCACGGGGAAAATATATGCCCCTAGGTCATCGATATTAAAAATCCCGGAAAAACACTTTTGTAGCACTCAGTGGGCCTATTATGTGATATGAGTTTCAATTTGATAGAATAACACTATTCTTACTTAGCTATCTTAACACGCGCCCCGCTGGAGTCCCTTGCATGACGCGCCCCGCTGGGGGTGGGGCGTTTTTCGCCCCCTCCGTATCTCGTTCCCCACGAAAGCTAAATGAAAATTACGGGCGGTATTCGAAAGCTCTTGACAAGACAAAGAGAATTTATACGAAGAATTTTTATGTCAGGTCAATATTGAAGTCAGCATAGATCAAAGAATGCTCCATAGGCTTACAACAGATCAGTGTACGTTTCCCCCTCTAGATCTGCCCTCAGGGGAGCTAGAGCAAATCTTTATGCCTCATTGGATTCCTCTCATCGCGGAAAATCGAATAATGTACAAAATGACCTTGCTACTAGGTCAAATAGTCAACATGACCTGACCTCGACCTAGGTCAGGGTCACAGAGTGACCTGGTATGGTCATGTTGCATATCAATCGACTCCCCGTGACAATATAAACACAATGCAAGCAAAATGGGACCTTTATATCCATTCAGTGGGCAGTTATTGGCAAAACCATCACTCTCTGCCCCCGTGAACTGATATAACCTTTGAGATGTCAGATGCTCAAAAAACGCAACGTTATGGTCAAGATCGTGGTAAGAATAAGCAGTTTGAGCATTTTTAGCCTTATCTATTCAGTATTTCCTGAAAAAGAGTCCATTCTATTTTTCACCATAGACTTATAATGGGGTGACCAAAAAATTGACCCCACCTTAGGTCATCAATATCGAAATTCCGAGATAGCAGATTTGTAGACCCTAATGACCTTATCATATTGTGGAAGTTTCAAACTGATCGGTTTGCTAATGTTCACTGGGCACTGCTTCAAACTCGTAATTTTAGGTTTTCAGGTCGGGTCACTTGACCCTGAATAGCTCCTTGAACTGACAAGACCTTAACTCAAAAATTTGGTCAGATGTGTAAATTTTATCAGGAATAAGTTACTGTAAGTTTCGTTGTTCTGCGTCTCTTCGTGTTTCAGCTATCTGGGAAAAACCAGGAGGGGGCGAATTTCGCCCCCCAGCGGGGCGCGTGTTCACCTTCTTTGGAGGTGAGGTCACTTGACCTGTACTAGTGACCTGTGACCTGAGATTTCCCGACCTTCAATTTTTTTAGAAAGTTGCAGAATTGATCAAGGATAAGGTGTGCCAAGTACGGTGTCGCTTCGAGCCGTCGTTTTATGGTGCCTCGGGAAAACCTGAGATGGGGTGTTCAAATACCCTCCACCGGTGGGAGGGTATTCGAAGCCATCTCTATTTTGAAGCCATCTCTATTTTATTTGAATACCATCTCTCACTGGTGCTACTCAAATAATGTTTTTAGGTGAGGTCTCGTGATTTGACCTAGGGGCCTGACCCGAGCTGGTCTTGACCTGATGTTCTGGAAAAAAATCCCAAAATAATAAGACACAGGTGTACCAAATATGACAGCGCCCCGTTCCACCGTTCTTTGACTGCTCCAGAAAGCTCGAACGAGTCTTAAAATACCCTCTGACTGGGGCGAGTGTTAGCGCTACCCCTCCCTCTGCCATTGCGACCTCTAACCGCTGTTGCATGTAGTTGTAGCCGATGAGAAGTGGACAGAAGGAGGGAGGGGTTCGTTGTACCACGGCGTCCACCCGGCCTGCAGGCGGGCTAACAAGCCTCACGGTCCAACTTCTGCAAATGCCAGCACTCAATATTGTTCTGGATAGATTAGTCGAGCGACTGTGATGAATAATAGAGGGGTCGCCAACTCCAGCTCGGGGCTCCAGTAGCATGCAATTGCACCGACGTGGGAGCACAGTGAGGCTATCGTCACACTGGCGCATAGGCGGGTTCACTGTTCTCTTTCAGGGGAAGAGGGATAAGGGCAAAATATCGCATATTTTGTTTTGTAATTTTTAACCTGTTTTAATAATTTTTGGGGCTTATCGACGCACCAACTGCCAGGGTCATATGGCGTCGCCAACTCTTTCCCTGTTGGAAGGGTTTCTCGGGAGCCAGCTTGCTCCTTGTTCAGGGAAGCCGCCGGGCCTTGAACCCGGGTCGGCTGAATGGAAGCCAGCTACGCTGACCACTCCACTACCGCGCCCCCTTTTTAACCTGTTTTGCTCTATCTTTACTTGTTCAAATTAAATGGCCGAAACCTTCATTTCCCTATGATGGCATGTGTTGACCTCTAGTGACCTCACATGTGACCTGACAAAAAATGGTTTAAATATATTCGATAGAGAAGTGGATGGGCTACCCAACGCCGTTTACCGTTTTTCGGTATCTAGCGTGGTTCCCGAGATCGTGGCGAGTACCCGCCCCCGTCAAAGCGAAGGTGGCTCAGACCCCCGTCAATGCGGTGAACCCCCCCCCCCACCGGGGCGAGGGTTAAGGGAAATTTCGAAAAGGGTAGTTTGGCGAGCCAAGGGTTTTTGGGGCTGGAGCCTAAAGTATCATCTCTTCTTAATCACATCAAAGGGAGACGGATGGGAAGTGGTTCTTGGGGAGGGGGGAGCAGGGATGACTTTCCTAGAGAGGCCACTTTCTGACCTATGGTGAAAACTGCTGCAAGTGTGCGGAAGATGCAAAATAATCCTCATTTTCGAATTCTAACATAGTACCAGAACACCCGAAGTCCTCACTTGCACTCTCAATTCCTGACTTGAGCGTCCCCAAGACAGATACACCAATCCCTGTTCATTCCTGCTGTTTGTGTTTTGGCCTGTGCTGATTCGGTTCCGGTAAACACCATCACCATCGGTGCCGCCCCATGTTCTTCGCTTCGGCTCCCAGCCCTGCTGCTGGCCCACGACCTTGTTGGTGCGGCCCTCCTAGTGTTAGTCAATGCATTCTCCTGGCTCAAATTCGAGGTCTGGCTACACAATGACTGAATTTTTTATATTTACTACATGATTCTGATGAAAGGCTATGCCCGAATATACAGTATTCAGTGTTTTTTACATTCGGATTCGAGAGGACAGGCCAGTGAACGCCTTATCAACTTATCATCATGCTCCTCGCCGCAGCACTCTAAAACCTGTCAACCTTATACTTAGCTCAATTCTGTAACTTCTGCCAGCATTTTAAGGTCGGGTCAGGTCAGGTCAGCAGTGCAGGTCATGTGACCTCACCTCCAAAAGTTTAAGATCGCATGAGTAGGAACACGGTTAACACGCGCATTGACGGGAGTCTGAGCCACCTTCGCTTTGACAGGGGGCTCGGGTACCCGACCCCACCCACCTTCCTCCTAAGATCTCGAGAACCAAGCTAGGTAGCGAAAAACGATAAAAGGTGTTGGGTAGCCCATCCACTTCTCCATCAAAAATATTTGAACCATTTATTTTTCAGGTCACATTTAAGGTCACTAGAGGTCAAAACATGCCGTCATAGGGTTAACATGTAAATGAAGGTTTTCGATCATTACATCTGAACAAGTAAAGATAGGGCAAAACAATTTATACTACATGAATCCCTGCAGCAAGCCGAATCGAATGATATATAGTATGACCTTGCTTGTTCAAATCAAGGATATGACCTGACCTTAGGTCAGGTCAAGATCAAATTATATGGGTTAACTTAAACTTTTTTAGATCAGAACGCTTGACCTGTATTGATGACTTGACAAAATCTTCACAAAAATTTTAAAAATGATGAGAATAATGGTATGCCAAGTACGGCGGCGCTACGCCCCGCTGTTTTTATGCTATCTCCAAAGAAACCGAAGAGGGGGTGGGTACCCATCCCCCGTCAATGCGCGTGTTAATATATCCAATTGAAACTCATCATATAATGGGCCCACCGAGCTCACAAAATATGTTCAAGTATTGTTGATGTCGATGACCTAGGGTCAGATAAAGGCCATGACCAATCCGTTGGAAATTCATGGGAAAAGAGAAATTGGGCTGTATATGTGTAGATACAGCTAGGCATACCTCAATAGTTTCTAAATCGTAGCAACCTGGGCCCCTTTCCAGGTTAATTTTCAATATTTTACCTATGGCCTCTGAGAGGTCATCTGGGGTTACCTAAGCAGTTTTCAGACCTAGGTCAATAACTTTGCAGGAAATGACGATACAATTTTATTTTGATACCATTACGTTTTGATTCTTATCGGGAGTCAATTTATATGCATATTGACTATGCCAGATCAGATAGTGTTCTTGACCTGACCTCAGGTCAGGTCATTTATGTTTTGAGCTAGTATAGTCATACATTGTACGATTATTATACATTGTGTGATTTTCCGTCACAAGAGGAAGCGAATGGTGCCTAACAATTGATTCTAACTCAAATCCATCAGACACTAGAGCCCAGAAACTATTCTCTAACATGTCACCTCCTTCGACCTGTCGTGACTTTAATATTGACCTTAGCCAAAAGTGACAAATATAGTTTTGTCATAAATTTGTATGAGCTATCCACCACCATTCACTTTTTATTTTTCCTATCCTGCATTGGTGCCGAGTTCGAGAGGTGCCCCCACCATGCAGAAGGTGGCTCAGAGAACCACCGGGCGGGTATTAATGCTCCGGGCAGTCACCAAAATATGTAGTTCAAGCGGGTTTCACTAATACGAGGCAGTGGATTGTAGACAAGGTATCGTGGAAAAATAATATGAAAACTAGAACACACAACGTGTCCACTATCTTCTCAAATTCATGCCCAAAGCAGGCTATGCTGTTTCTAAAAGATGACTGTCTCTAAACGATTTAAATGATTTCAATGATTCAAACAATAATCAAATTCAGAAGCACGATCAATGCGCTTTTCTCTAAAATAAAAAAATAAAAACTGTCTCTAAAAGGTGACCTTTCTACAAAAAAGAGCAGTGCTCTCTGTATGCTCTGGATCCCCCTTAGACCACAAAACTGGCCCGATGCCCCTTTCCCCGTCTCCAAAATATTGGATCTGCCACTGTCATTTGTATTTTTTTAAACTCAGCAAGCGGTGCGCATTAACGGCACGAGCATAGCGGCACGCCTCACCACTCCAGGGTACCTTCCTCCGCCTCTGACTGTCGAGACCCTTCCTACGCACGCAGCTCAGCTCGGCGTGGGGTGCTGTTCCGTGAACAGACGACGAGTGATTCATCTCTGTTGACTCGGACGGAGACTGAAGCGTCAAGTCAACAATTACAAGTTGGAGTCAGACCCATCTGGAGAGCAGACGCCTGCATAGACCATGTTAGATGGCGCATTGATCGTGCGTCTGAATTTGATTATTGTTTGAATTATTGAGATCATTTACAAGCGTTTATGTAAGGGAGGTTCAGTAAGTAGAGAACAAAAGCTTTAAAACCGCGTTTTAACCCTCGCTCGCTGGGGGTGTTTGAGCACCCCCTTCGGGTTTTTCCGACGGCACGAAAAAAACAGCGGTGCGAAGCCCTGCCGTACTTAGAACACTTTCTCTGATCGATTCCGCAAATTTCCTTAAAATTTTAAGGTTGAGTCATTTCAGGTTAGGTCACCAGTGCAAGTGAAGTGACCTCACCTCAATCATGTTTAAGGTGGCATAGATAAGAAAACGGTGAAGCTATCGAATTGAAACTTATACCACATAATGGGCCTAACGCGGGATAAAAAATATATTCTGGGATTTTTCATATCGTTGACCTAGGGTCGGGTGCGGATCATGACTTCTCCATTCGAAATGGATAGGGAAAACAGGAATTGGGCTGTATTTGTGTAGATCCAGCTGATAATACCTTCCTATTCTCCAAATCGTTTATTCTGGGCCCTTACCAGGTTCATGTTTCAATGTTTGACCTCTGACCTCTGATAGGTCGTCTTGGGCTACTTAAGCAGTTCTCAGACTTGGTTCAATAACTTTGCGAGAAATAATTATGCAGGTTTTATTTTAATACCATTACGTTTGGATTGCTATTGCGCTTAAATTGATAGGCATAGCGACTATGCTAGGCTAGATAGTGACCTTGACCTGACTTCAGGCAGGTCATTTTTAAGTGTTGGCCTAGTATAGTCATATTATAGTTCATTCGATTTGCCGTAACGAGAACAACCGAATGGTGTCTAAAAATGATTCTAACTCAACCCTGTCAGAGGCTAGAGCCCAGCAACTCTACTTTAACATGCAACCCTCTTTAACCTGTCATGACCTCAATATTGACCTGAGGCAAAGGATGACCGATGTAGTTTCTTTACGAATTTGTATGAGCTGTCGAACAGCGTTCACTTTTTCGCTATCCCGCATAGGAGCCGAGTTCTGTATTTGAACACCTCTCACCAGGGCGAAGGTGGCTCAGAGGCCGAGGGTGTTAACCCTCGCCTCGGTGGGCCTCCAAGCCATCTTCGCCCTGGTGGGGGTGTTTGAACACCTCCCCTCGAACTCGACCCCTATGTAAGATAGCGGAAAAACGCAAAGGCTGGTGGATAGCTAATACAAATTCATTAAGAAACTATATTAGTCACTTTTTGGGTTAGATCAATATTGAGGTCATGCCAGGTCAAAGAAGGTGGCATTTTGAGAAGAGTATTTTTGGCTCTAGCATCTGGCAGAGTTAAGTTAGAATCATTATACAGGCACCCTTCGCTTCCTCTCATGGCGAATCGAATGATGTATAATATCACCATGGTAGGTCAAAACAAAAAAATGACCTACACAAAAAGGTTACTTTTTAACGTTGCTTAGTCAATATGCATATCAATCGACTCGCAGGAGCAATCCAAACGCAATGATATCAAAATAAAAGCGGCTTTATCATCCCATGCCAAGTTATTGACCTAAGTCTGAAAACTGCTTAACTCGCGCCCCACCGGGGGTCCGGCGCCACCTTCGCCCCACCGGGGGCCATCGATGGCCCCCCTCTAACTCCGAAAATATGGGCGTTAGCGCAAATCTGCAAAGTGCAATAGAAAGCTCGCGTGAATTCAGTAAGAAATTACTTCGCATGTTTTAGTGCTCAGGTCAATGGTTTGACCTCCAGAGGTCAAATTAGGTCAAGATCGGCTATTTTCACTCAAATATGCAATGATTAAGCAAACCGGGCATAAATCTTATGTCATTAGAGCTATTGAGGCCTGGTAAAGTACATTTGATAGCAAATTGCCAGTACTTTTTCCGCTATGTGGAACGTAAAGACCTCCCGCCAGTGGTTTGACCGCCAGAGGTCACCTCGTGACCTAATATGACCTGAGGTCACGAAAGGTCAAAAAGTGACCTTGCCGTATATCAAATGAAAGCCAGTGACAAGACAAACACGATGGTGTTTGTTTCACTGCTCTCGCTCAATTAGGTCAAAAGTTATTGTCAAAATACTGTTTTTGACCTCTGGTGACCTTGGATGACCTTGGAAAAGTCAAAAGGGAAATATGACCCCTGGGATCCGTGAAAGGGTGTCCAAAAACGTTGTTCTGAGCAGTCTGAGTATTTGCAATCATTTTTGTGGCTTTTATATCATGAAATAGCTTTTCCCCATGCTTTTCCAATGGGAGAGGTCGCCTCGTGACCTGACCTCAGGGCACGAAATCGAAAAAATCCCGGATATACACCTTGTAGACCCTGGAGGGTTCATGAAGTGTAGGAAGTTTCAAATCGATCGACTTTGAAATGTAGCTCTTACAGAGCTCTAAAGTTGAAGTGAGGTGACCTTGGTTGACCTCGTCTGGTGACCTGACCTTGAGTGACCCGGGGTAAAAAATCTCAGGGATGATGGGAAAATGATGCAGTGAGAGGTAGAGCCCTCAACCGCGGTGCTGCGCCTCGTCGTTTTTCTGCTATCCCGGAAAAACCTTAGGGGGCCATCGATGGCCCCCCGGTGGGGCGAGGGTTAAGTAGCCCCAGATTACCTCTCAGAGATCACAGGTCAGAAATTGCATTTTGAATCTGGAAAGGGGCCCAGGATGCTAAGATTGGGAGAATATGAATGTATTATCAGCTGTATCTACACAAATACAGCCCAATTTCTGTTGTTCCCATGTATTTCCAACCAATAGGTCATGGTCCGTACTTGACCTTAGGTCATCGATATGAAAAATCCCGGAATATATGTTGTAGCACTCGGTGGGCTCATTATGTGGTATAAGTTTCAAGCCGATAGATTCACCCATTTCTTATTTATGTCACCCTTAACATATTTGTAGGGAAAGTCACTTGACCTGCACTGGTGACCTGACCTGAGATGACCCAACTTTAAAATTTTTAGGTAAGTTTCGGAATTGATCAAGGATAAGGTGTTCCAAGTCGCGCTGCCGTTTTTTGTGCCGTTGGAAAAACCCGAGGGGGTTTTCAAACACCCCCACTCCCACCGGGGCGATGGTTAAGTTAGAGCCTTCAACCCTTGGCGTAATTGATAGTTACTGGTGTTTAAAGACACATCAACTGCCCAGATTATGCGGTGTCGCCAACTCTTGCCCTGATGGAAGGGCTTTGGGGGATCAGATCAACTTACTCAGAGGCTCCGCCGGGACTCGAACCCGGGACCGGTGGCTTAGGAGACTTTAACCCTCATTCCACCGGGGTCATCGATGCCCCCCTAAGTTTTTCAGAATAACAGAAAAGCGACGAAGCGTAGCACCGCGGTTGAGGGGTGTACCAGTCACCCCATAATTTTCCCCACCATCCTTGAATTTTTTTACCCCGGGTCACACTCTGTCAGGTCACCAGGTGAGGTCAAACCATGTCACCTCACTTCAACTTTTGAGCTCTACCATAGCTACATTTCTAGGCCGATCAATGTTAAACTTTCTATACTTTATGACTCCTCCATCGTCTACAAAATGTTCTGGGATTTTTTTAATTTGGTCATCTGAGGCCAGGTCACGAGGTGACCTCTTCCATCAACAAAAAACATGGGAAAAGTTGTCTTATGATCCAAGAGTCACAGAAAATGATTGTCAGAAATTGCATGTCAGGTCAAGGAGCTATTCAGGGTCAAGTGACCCGACCTCAAAACCTAAAATTACGAGTTTCAAGCAGCGCCCAGGGAACATTAGCAAACCGATCAGTTTGAAACTTCCACAATATGATAAGGTCATTAGGGTCTACAAATATGCTATCTCGGGATTTTGATATTGGTGACCTAAGGTGGGGTCAATTTTTGGTCACCCTATTATAAGTCTATGGTGAAAAATTGAATGGACTCGTTTTCAGGAAATATTGGATAGATAAGGCTGAAAATCCTCAAACTGTCTAATCTTACCAAGATCTTGACCATAAACTTGAGTTTTTGAGCATCTGACCTCTCAAAGGTCATATCAGGTCACGAGAGCAGAGAGTGATTGTTTTGCCAATAACTTCTCACTGAATTGAGATCAAGCTCCCATTTGCTTGCCTTGTGTTTATATTGTCACGGGGAGTCGATTGATATGCAACATGATCATACCAGGTCACTCTGTGACTCTGACCTAGGTCGAGGTCAGGTCATTTTGACTATTTGACCTAGCAAGGTCATATTATATATCATTCGATTTGCCGCGATGAGAGGAATCCAATTATGCATACAAATTTACTTTAGCTCCCTTGAGGGCAGATCTAGAGAGGAAAACGTACATTGCTCTGTTGTAAGCCTATGGAGCATTATTTGACCTATGCTGACCTCATTATTGACCTGACATAAAAATTATTCTTATAAATTATCTTCGTCTTGTCAAGAGCTTTTGAAGCCACCCGTAATTTTCCTTTAGCTTTCGTGGGGAACGAGATACGGAGGGGGGCGAAAAACGCCCCCCCGGCGGGGTGCGTCATGCAAGGGACCCCAGCGGGGCGCGTGTTAAGCATTGCATATTTTAGTGAAAATAGCTCATTGTGACCGAACTTGACCTCTGGAGGTCAAACCATTGACCTGAGCGCTTAAACATGTAGAGTAAAATCATATTGATATCACAGGAGCTTTTCAACGCTCTGTGCAGATTTGCACTAACCCTCATATTGTTTTAGTTAGAGGGGGCCATCGATCGCCCCCCACCCTCGTGGGGTGAAGGCGGCGCCCCATCCCCGGTGTGGTGCGGGTTTAGGTTATCCACACTGAGTCACCCATTTCCCTTGGCATAATTCTTCTTACTGCATTTTTTAACATTTGTTTTCTAAGAAGCCGGTATGCGTGGTGCAAGTGAATTTGAAGAAACAAGACAATAAAGTCTGTATTGACCGACGTGCTTCATACGATATAATCATAAGATTTATAACAAGTTGTAATCCTGCAAGTTCCAGTTGTAAAATTTACTCACCGAAGTGCATTTAATTGAGCGCACGGTGAACTGTTAATGTATCCTGAGTATGAAACGTGCACTCGAGCGTGGTATGCTGTGCGTGTATACTATGTATAGTACTTGTATGTTATATGGAAACCCGCCAAGTTAAAGAATCTCTCCTAAGAGACCAATCAGATGGCGTCAAAATCGAACTTGGCTGATAATTCAGCCTGAATGCATGTTCTCAAATCGATGATGCTAAGTGGCCTATGTTTTGTTAGCCATTGGCTTGACTCAAAACTTTGAGACCATAGAGCTGAAATACGGATTGCAGCGCTTTCGAATTACGTTTAAACACTTTCTTAACTATCTTATTTCCGAAGATGATAATGTTTTGCAGCTACAGCTCTTTTTAGAGATTTTGAACTCAATATAAGTGCCCCCAGCCCAGGACTGACACTGTCCCCAGCCCTCGATTGCCACTCTCACCAGCCCTGGCCACTATCCCTAACCTGTTGCTGTCCACAGCCCTGGACTGCCACTATCACCAGCCCTAGACTGCCACTGTCCCCAGCCCTGGACTGTCCTTGCCCCCAGTCCAGGATTGCCACTGTCAGCAGCCCTAGACTGTCACTGTCCCCAGACCGGGACTGCCACTCTCATCAGCCCTGGCCACTATACCTAACCTGTTGCTGTCACCAGCCCTAGACTACCACTGTCCCCAGTCCAGGACTGCCACTGTCCCCAGCCCTGGCCACTGTCCCTAACCCGGTCTGTTGCTGTCCCCAGCCCTGGACTGCCCCTGTCAGCAGCCCGACCTGTTGTCAGCCTCAGACTGCCAATGTCCCCAGCCTGTTGCTGTCTCCAGCCCTGGGCTGTCTCTGTCCCCACCGTGCCTCCCCCCATAACTGCTAATTGTATGCATGCCGGCAAGGATGAGCGAGAACGATTCAGCCGGCCGGCTGGCTCGGGCGGCCGGCGTAATCAAGGACCACTTAGCCGCCAATCGATGTCTGGCCACTGGCCAGCGGCCGGCTCCACGGCCAATCAGCGTCGGCGTAACAGACGCCAGCAGAGCTCATCGCAGGCCTCGCTGGACGGGCGAGAGCTGAAGTGAACTTCGATGCTGATGAAACCAGATAACGGATATTATAATGAATACAGAATCCACTCGATGGAGAAGTTACAAGGCATGCGGTTTGTCGGAATTGCAGAACATAAGGCAGATGCACACTTGGTTTCGCCAGGCTCAGTTGAACGGTGTCTGCCATTTGCCGTGTTTTATATCCAAGTTCTGGCGGCTTCCCTGAAGAAGCGTGATCCGTCTCTGAGGCAACTTCACTCAATTAGCTGAAGAGCGGCGACTCCATATGACCCCAGAATCTAATGCGGCGATAAGCCCACGTAATCATTATGTTTTTGGCTCGGTCTGTGTCTGCCAACTACACGACAACGATGAATAACCTGTAGCTTTCCTAAATACGAGGCAGCCCAGCCCAAGAAAGCGAGCGGAACTTGAATACAACTATATGTTCCTTGATTTCACTTTGCCGCCTCAATGGTTCTTCAGGTGAGAACATCCCAAATGCTTCCCGGCAGTTACAAATATCTGGTGGTAGGTGGATTCGCTGTTATATCAAAATGGTGAACGATTCCGGAGTACTGTTATGTTGGTGCACAATAGTCTCTTCAATTTACGCATGGATCAAGCCTCTGGATACAACCTGCTGGTTCGTTTAATTGAACTTCTAGAGAAGCATTGTCCTTTGATAATTAGCAGTCAGTACAACTCATACATTGTGCTAGATCTGAACTGGACGGGGCTTCACGCGCCTGAATCGATATGGATTGGGACTTCCCCACCGATGCCGGGTTGTTTGACAGATGGCTGTTGCACCAGACTGAAGGTGCGTCTCTGTTATCCTTTGGTGACCCGTTGCAGACACGAGACGCTGGCGTTGCTATGGAGACCGCGGCGACAACAGAGTGCCGACGGCGGGGCACAACAGGCCCGGAGGCAGTGAGGCCGTCACGACCCCCACAGCTCCGGCCCGGTCGCGCCAGGTAAATACAGCTCTGTGTGTTGCACTCGGCGGTCAATGAAAGGTGAGGACGGCATGTGTAAAGGCTGTGCCTGCTCTTGCACCGGGCAGTCGCCCGCTCCTTTATTGGCATTGTCGATCCGAAAACTAGGCGGCGATTTCAGTCTGGTGCGTGATCTGTGATTGTCTTTTCTAGATTGCATCAGTAAACTTTAAACTGAATGCACTAACACTGTCATAATGGGTTTTTTAGCTTAGCTAGTTCTCTTAGACATATATTATACAGCTTCCTTAATAACGTATCGAAATTTTATGTTCCCGCATTTAACAATTTTTAAAGAAGCCCAGCACGTTTCTAAAATTACGCCCAGCTCAGTTTTTTTCTAGCTAAAAACAGCTATTCGGTTTTATACGCAATATTCCTGGTATGTTTTGCGACATGAGCAAAATCTTCAATCTCAAATAACTGTGTATGAATTCTACCTTTCAATCAGCTTGAACCTTCAGTACAGGCTGCGTTATGTTGCCGGTGCGATATTTTTGCAATTTTTGGCGTGGCCAGAAATGCGTCCAAGGGCCCCAGGGCGTAAACCACGCTGGATAGCCGGGAAAACCCGTACATCTGTCCTTCGGCGAAGCCGATCGGCGTAAACCGCAGCTCAATGTCCCTCGTAGACAACTCACTGAAAGTGAGCGGTGATAATGTTTCCCCTCAATTCGGATAAAGCAACATGGAAACAATGAATACATCCTGAGTTGGGGCCGATCATAGGTGGATCCAGGATTGTCAATCTATCCGGACCAGGTAGGCCTCAAATCCTATCGGTGAGCGCCGATTTTCGCATCCTGAGGGGCGGGGTGGGGGGTTGGAGGCGATATTTCAGGGGGCGGCATCGACCTTTCAGGGGGCGCCATAAACATTTCAGGGGATGCCGAGGGTCGTTGGGGGCATATGCCCCCTTACATAGGTGTATTTCATATGCCCCCTTACATACATACGTGTATTTCATCTTATATCAAAACAAACAAGCCAGACAAAATTCTCGATTGGCGCAAAAGCACAATAGTGCTTAAATCGAAGGCACCTTTCGAGTTTTAGGACAGTTTACGATTCATGAAGCTCCGCCAGGACCGTCAGCTCCGACTCTAGGTGTGCGATGCCGCCAACCCGTGGGACCCCAGCGCATCAGAGTGAAATCAGTAATCTTAGTGCTCGTAGTTTTAACGTCTGGAGTCAAGATCGGAATCGCTGTGTAGCAGTGATGAACCTTAATGTATCTTGAGTTACAGCATAGCCCTGCGTTTTGGATAACCCTTCCCCTTTTAAAAGTATGTCAAGTCTTTAAGCATTGTTTAACCCTATTACCAACAGGGGGGCGATTCTGCCCACCCCTCAGGTTTTTTCGTGGTATTTCCAAAACGGTTTGAGATAGGCTCTTGAAATTTTGTGACTTTAAATTAAAGCGTATGCTCCCCGAAATTTTGAAAATATATGACTGCCAGAGGTGGAGCTATGGCTCGCTAATTTGGGGTGTTTTATCCAGAAGCCGAGCATTGTCGCCGGAGTTGCGTTTGTCCTACAATATAGCTGTCTGTCACGAATTGGCGGCAGTTGTAATGTTTGGATACTATTACTGAGATTTAGGATGACACTTTATGTGTATTTTGATATAATTTTGGCCATAGGCGGTTCCAGAAGCTCAAAGTGGGGTTTTACAATGTTCTCCATCCGAACTCTTCCAAAGTAAATAGATTGCGTGCAGACTGCTCGGGAGGGGTAAACATAACCATGTATTGATCCCATAGGTGTATTATATGATGATAAGAAACCATAGGCGGGCGCAGGTACCATAATTAGGGGGCTCACTCGCACTCAAGTTCATTTGGCGTTGTGTGTGCATTGAATGTGACAAAGCATTGTAACTATGCATCTTGTTCTAACACTAAATGAGATTTGGGGTGACATTTAATGTGTATGTGGATATATTTCTGGCCATAGGCGCTTCCAGGAGCTCAAAATGGGGGTTTACAATGCTATCCATTCGAACTCTTTCAAAGTGAATAAACTGCCTACAGAATGGACGGGAAGGGTAAAAATAAGGATGTATTGATCCCATTCGTGTATTATATGATAAAAATATATCGTAGGCGTGCTCAGGTACCTTAGTTAGGGGGGTTCACTAACTTTCAAACGTATTTTTGTGTTATGTCTGCATTGAAGGGGACAAAACATCGTAGATAGGTGTACATTTAGTCCTAACACCAAATGGACACAATTCATCTATAGGCGGATCCAGGAGTGTTCCCCGGGTCGGACAGGGGTGGATAAAGGGGTGGTAATTTGAAAAGTAGCCATACCTGAAAGGCGGGATAATTTGTGTCTTATCCCACTATTTTGCCTCCCCTGAATCCGCCTCTGACATAGTTTTGGCATTTGAGCACTTTGCTTGATATCAGAGATATCACACTGTACCTGGCGTGTAAATTTCTGCAAAAGAGAAGACATGTAAAATAATTCATATAATTCCCCTCCCATTTCTGGCCCTAGAACCGCCCTTGAGTTTTGAATTTCGCTTAAATGAGAGATATGACCATTTCCAAGTAATGTCCTGTCAGTCCATACTAGTTTCAAGAAAATCAAGCCTCAGAGACAAGAGTTACGGATAATCTAAAAAGGGCAGAAATTTTGTATATTTTGAACGCCCCTGTCCTTAATTTTCAAAATTTTGAATTTTATTCTTCAAAATGAAGCTTCGCGCAAGACGAATTGATTGCAGTTTGAATTTCTAAAATCGGCCGGGTAGATTTCGAGATCTTAGGGGTGGCAGAATCTGCCCCCTGTTGGAAATAGGGGTAGCCGGGAGCCCGTTGGAAATAGGGTTAAAAATAAAACATTAGAGTTGATTATGGATGAAATTCTATTAACTAGGTTTGTTCTTGCATTTAAAAACATTGGACAGTGTAGAGTGCAATGTTTAACGTCTTCGCAACAATAGCCACATTTGCATGACGGCGTCGTACTTTTTTTGAACTGAGTATTGGTGACTGTTGAGACGCGGCATTTCTCTTCGTAACTGGATTAATAATGTATTTTGAATTTTTGGTTCATAGTTATAGTATTTTGGTACTGTTTTAACCCGCGCCCCACCGCGGTGGGTGCACCGGGGGTCCGGCGCCACCTTCGCCCCACCGGGGGCCATCGATGCCCCGCCCCCTCTAACTCCGAAAATATGTAGGTTAGCGCAAATCTGCAAAATGCATTAGAAAGCTCGCGTGAATTCAGTAAGAAATTACCTCGCAGGTTAAGTGCTCAGGTCAATGATTTGACCTCCAGAGGTCAAATTAGGTCACAATAAGCTATTTTCACTTAAATATGCAATGCTTAAGAAAAGTGGGTTTTACTCTTATGCCATTAGAGCTATTGAGATCTGGTAAAGTGCATTTGATAGGAAAATGGCAGACCTTTTTCCGCTATGTGGAACGTTATGATCTCGGGCCAGTGGTTTGACCTCTAGAGGTTACGTCGTAACCTCATATGAGGTCACCAAAGGTCAGAAAGTGACCTTGCTGTATATCAAATGAAAACCAGTGATGAGACATACACGATGGTGTTTGATTCAGTTCTCTAGCCTAATTAGGTCAAACGGTATTGCCAACATACTGTTTTTGACACCTAGTGACCTTGCATGGCCTTGGAGAGGTCAAAGGGCAAATATGACCCCTGGGATATGTGAAAGGGTGTCCAAGAACGCTTTTCTGAGCACCCTGAGCATTTGCAATCATTTTTGTGGCTTTTAGATCATCTGACAGCTTTTTCCCATGCTTTTTCAATGGGATAGGTGACCTAGTGACCTGACCTCAGGTCACGAAATCTAAAAAATCCCGGATATGCAACTTGTAGACCCGGGAGGGGTCATGAAGTGTAGGAAGTTTCAAATCGATCGACTGAGAAACGTAGTTCTTATAGAGCTCAAAAGTTGAAGTGAGGTGACCTTGGTGGACCTCTCCTGGTGACCTGACCTTGGGTGACCTGGGGTAAAAAATTTCAGAGATGGTGGGAAAGGGTGAGAGATAGAGCACTCAACCGCGGTCCTGCGTGTCGTCGTTTTTCTGCTATCTTGAAAAACCTTAGGGGCGCCTTCTATGGCCCCCCGGTGGGGCCAGGTAGCAAAAATACCTGTAGCACCTTGTTTAAATTATTTTCATGAGTTGCAAGCACTGATCTGGTCTGGGAGCAGGTTATATAACTCGGTTGTGCTCGGCAAAAACAAATTTTTAAAGTTAATAGTCCGAAAAGGCAGTTGAATTCTTAGGTTTGCGTTACGAATGGACCGATTTATGATGCTACTTCAAGTGTTTGGCAATATGCTGTTAACGTAGGTTGGTGTGATAGTATGGCACAAGGTATGGAAAACTAAAATTTAGTATAGAATTCTGGTATCTCTGAGCCATACTCACACTTTCCGAGAAGTTTTTAATAAACTCGTTTAATCGAATAGCATTCAAGTTAGGTGGCAAGCAGACACAGCATATTAATATTGTTTTTGATGTAAATTTTGCTTTAACCCAGATCCATTATTCCTCGCTAACTTCAAGTTCAGGGACTCTCATAGCAGCTAAGAGCCTGTGAGAATATAGGGCACTGCTCCTCCGCTTCGGTTGCGATGCCGAACAAATGGCGCATGAAAATTTGAGATACTATAAAGGCTTGGGTGAATGTTTGAGTCAAGTTTGGTTTCAGTTAGAGCAATAATTCTTACGTTGTTAGTTGTGGCAAATTATTTTAGTTCGTCGCGTCTTTTTTTACTTGTGTTGCTATTAATTTTTTTTTTTTTTTTTTTTTTTTTTTTTTTTTTTTTTTTTCCCCCCCCTTCCTTTAATATTTATATGAGCTATACTGGTCTCTTCGTAAGAACAATTTGGGCCTGGGTTAACCTCAACCCCTCCTATGAAGATAATATTTTGGATGTCTGGGAAAATGTTAGAAATCCACCCACAAAAGTTAACATTCATCGGAAAAACAGTGAATAATTTACCTTTGCAGGGCTATGCGGGAACTGAGCAGGTATCTTCAAAAATTGAAATTGAACAAACAAACGTGTTTTGGGTCGGAACGCCAGCGCCTCAGCAGGTGGCTCATAAAAACAGTAATGAGCTAACGATTGGAGGGGTGCTCACCATTACCAGAATTACAAGACTAATAGGCAAAATTGGTTCCAGTACGCTGAACATTAAGGGTTAGTATGACACAAACATTTACTCAAAAAGTACTGACGGATGAACTACATTGACTGCAGTCCACTGACAAATTAAGTTTAAGTATGACACTGAGACACTTTTAGTATGAAACCGACACTCTCATGGCCCTCATATACGTCGACACGGCTGCTAATACTATTGGCCCCGTCATGATGCCGCTCATTTCCACATAACTCAATTTCATAGCTCCTTTGCCCCCCCCCGGCTCCTGGATCCGTCTATGTCCTGAGTGCAATTTGTGGCTGGCTGTTAGTAACCACCAGGCCCCCGTGTCATTTTAAAAGGATTGTTCCACTTTTCAGAACATAACAGCGCGCCGTGCATGTTTGCCTGTGGATGCATGCTAAATGCGTTCTATGCACGCGCTGGTGTAATAGCACGCTGTCGTACCTCCTCTCACCGGTGTCGTGGCACATGCTAACCTTCTCTCACGGGTGTCGTGGCACATGCTGACCTTCTCTCACGGGTGTCGTGGCACATGCTGACGCTCTCTCACCGGTGTAGTGGCAAATGCTGACCTCTTCTCATAGGTTTAGTGACACATACTGACCTCTACTTACTGGTGTGGTGGCACATGCTGACTTTCTCTCATCGGTGTCGTGGCACATGCTGACCTTCTCTCACGGGTGTCGTGGCACACGCTGACCGCTTCTCACGGGTGTCGTGGCAGATGCTGACCTCTTCTCATAGGTTTAGTGACACATACTGACCTCTAATTACTGGTGTCGTGGCACATGCTGACCTTCTCTCACCGGTGTCGTGGCACATGCTGACCCTCTCTCACGGGTGTCGTGGCACACGCTGACCGCTTCTCACGGGTGTCGTGGCAAATGCTGACCTCTTCTCATAGGTTTAGTGACACATACTGACCTCTACTTACTGGTGTGGTGGCACATGCTGACCTTCTCTCACCGGTGTCGTGGCACATGCTGACCGCTTCTCACAGGTGTAGTGGCAAATGCTGACCTCTTCTCATAGGTTTAGTGACACATACTGACCTCTACTTACTGGCGTGGTAGCACATACTGACATTTTCTCACCGGTGTAGTGGCATATGCAGACCTTTTCTCACGGGTGCAATGTCACATACTGACCTCCTATCATGGGTTTAGTGGCACACGGTGATCTCCTCTCACTGGTGCAGTGGCACATACTAACCTCTTCTCACTGGTGTAGTGGTACATGCTGACCTCTTCTCACTGGTGTAGTGTTACATGCTGACCTCTTCTCACGGGTGTAATGGCACACTGCACTCGGAGCACTGCCCAGACTCCTGGGTCTGCCTATTGCAGGATCTATGGGTGAGTGTTCCGGGGGAGTATCCAGGCCCCTGCCTGGTAGCCCTTCTATCAACCAGGGTAGCTTTAACCGGCGCCCGGATTGCTTTGTGGACGGTCCCAGCCGACCCTACAGCTTCGGCTACAAGGTGTTCAGGCCGAAGCTTGGCAACGACTACGGCTACGTTGAGGAGGGTGACGGTGTAGTCACCCATGGCGAGTACTGTCACCCTGCTGCCTGATGGCGGCAGGGAAGATCGTCACATATACCGTGAAGGGCGACAGCGGTTTCCAGACTAACGTCAGGAACGAGGGCGAGGTCCAATCCCCTCCTCGGGGCGCCCCCAATGACCCTAGCCCTCTGGGCGGCCGGAGGGGCTAGGCAGCCCGAGACGTTCTAAGCATATTGGTGGAATGAATGGACGTGATCCCCTCGTGGCTTCGGTGACCTGGGAGCCGTGACGAATGATGTTCTTTAGGGTCCCGAATTTACGGAGCACCCTTGGCATGAGCATGCGTCTTATTAGCTCCAAAAACTCATGCTAGAAGTGATGTCACAACGTTGTTAGGACAGTTCTGAAGTATTCCAGTTTAGTATGGTGATATGCATATGTATCCGTCTACAGCGCAAAGTCATATTAAAGATAACGAATCAGTGGTATCCTTTAACCATGGAAACTGACAAACATGAATTGCCACCAGTAGTTATCAGATGCGATGCCAAGAAGTGCCATTCATATTTCATTAACGAGACTCACTTCCTTTGTGTCGCTGGTTTGATGCACAGTTCCTAAATATATAAATATATACGGTTCCTAAACACGGTTTGATGTATGTATGCCAAGCACATTCAGCAAGGCATGTTCAGGATGTGCCTCACATTTAATAATGGAGGGATGTGTCATGTGCTATGTCATGTCGGTACATGTGTCGTGTGCTGGGCAGTTATCATCCCTCTCATTACTGATAAAAGCGGAAACACGAAACATGTGAACTGTTCAAAACATGGAGATCACGGCATGGTAATGAGACCAACAAACATCGGTTTGGTGCTCTCATCATATCATGCCCTCTGTCACGACTAAAATTATGACATTGCATCTCCTGTTTCAAGTTACTGTTTATAAAATCGATGCAATCTTATTCCTCGGTTCCTTTGATGTGCATTCATTCACATCTATTAAAACCGTATTGTTTTCCCTAGATTCTTTTTTAGCTCCGGCAGAATGCTGCTCATCATCAGGGAGATAATACTCTGACTGAGTTATAATTATTTCCATATCAGGAGATAATTTATAGTATTTGCCCATTGCCAAAGGAACGAGGAAATTGATGATACCGCGTGCGTTGTTTTACATTCTACCAAATGCACTGTACTAAGTTGATGCTGCTCGGTGATAGAACTGCAGCGAGCACTGTGGAGCGATACAGGTCCTGGGGTTGGCCTTGACTCACAGCCGATGAGAACCTAGCAATGAACATCCAGGCCCTGCTTTTTTATCGCTTTTGCATTTCCAGTTCGGGACGTCAACTCACATGTATTTACATGGCTAAATTCATAAAACACGTGCACGTGAATTTCGGTGGGGGATGAGCATAGTCTCTCCACTGTTTGGCCTCTCGACGGCTGACGACGCTTCGTGAGTGCCGACCTGTCGACGTCTGATTACAGGTGGACGGGTCTTCACCGTCGTCGAGCAGAGGTCAATGGGCACCATGGACAGCATGCCGGGCTTCGATATGGAGGCCCGCGACCCCAACAGTCTCAACCTGCACCTGCAGGTAGGTACCAGAGGTGTTCATCGGGAACCGAACGAGTCGCCACATCTTGCACCACTTCTCCTCATCCTGGCCTACAACAATGCACTTGACCGTAGCAATCAACGCAAATGTTCAAGTGTTGAAATGTGATTAGGACATAATCGCACAGAAGACAGGATGGCAGAGCAAGTTCACATTGTTTTTTGTACGCTGTAAACCATTATGAAAAGTCGATATGGTTGTTTTAGGTCAGGGGTTCATATAACCACTAAGGTTGGTGCGCCCTTAAGCCCCAATAACAAACAACAACATAGGTCAGGGTTCATGATTCATGATCATGAAGGGAGTGGGGCACTTTGTCAGAATTCTAAAAAGGAAGATTTAGGAACAAATCATCTATGCAAATCAGGAAATCGCATTTTGTTTCCACTTTCAATCGCTTAAAACAAAAATTTTGCCTCTTGTCTTGTTACTCCGGGTTGACCTAACAATCATGTGTAATTATGAATCTGACTGATCGTGGTATATAACGTTGCGGATGACATTTTTGAGCATTTATTACGTGCCATGCAAGATATGCACTGTCAGATAGAAAGGGATCACTTCATAGTTTTAGATAGAAGTATAGCTACCTTTATTTTGAACTTTAAAGCATGTCAATATTTAATACAGAGAGCTTTAGATGGAAATAAATTTGCCAATAGTGGTTTCTCGAAACTCTCTACAAAACTGTTATCTCAGTCCAAAAGCTGTTAGAAAAGTTTGACACTTCCTTGAATGCCGTTAGTCCATAAGCTCAAACGGTTATTGTGATAAATCTGGGATTCATTTTTGAAAATGATTAGGCTTATTGTTGTAAAAATTGCAAAGTATCAAAATGCTAACGCTGAAGTACCTATGTGATATAAAACTTTGAAGCTGGGGATATATATTTGTTCTCGTTGATAATTTTTAGTTATTCCGTACTGTGCATACAATAAATTATCGGCGAATGAACAGCATGATCAGTGTCAGTCTGTTCACGGTGCTGTCTATGTACCCGAACCGAGGGCTACTATCCCTGGTCAGCATCCCATTCCTATGTTCTCACATCTCTAGCCTCTATGCCTCATCACTTAAGCCGGTGGTCCTAACCCCTACCTTTACAGACGAGTTATTGCAGCCCTACTTGTTAATTTTTTTTCGTAAAAATCCCTAAAACGTGGTCAGTGGACTGGCATCGCTTTACGTAGCTTATGAGACATCCAATGCAAATTTTGTGAAAAATCAGTAATCAGAATCAGAATCAGAAGTCAGAAGTAAGACAGTGATGTTTCTTATTGTTCTGTTAGAAAATCAGACTTATTCATGTGATGCAGACCAACAGCTTAAAAATGATTCCGAATGATTGTTCTTTTTGAGGAAGGCCTGGGTTTCCTAGATATTGTTTGGAGAGGAAATAGTGCCGTAATTAACACAAGTCCGCATAAAGGGAGCAAAATGATTTCGAAAATACTGGAGGGAGCCAGAAAAAGGCTAACATTATCAGCTGGTGTCCAAGGTTAAATGTGATCATTTCGTGGAAGAAATGGTAAGATAACTAAACTCTCGGATGCTTTCGCCTCTGCCAACACTGAATTTTACCGGCTTTTCTTCAAACAGCTTGCACCGAATGGCATTTGAGCGTCAGGTGCCCTCCACCAGGACCATTCAACCCTATCAGACATAGTAGCTAAACGCTCCTAGTTACGGACCTGACCCCTCCCCTTTCCCATTGTATGCAATGGTGAAAACCCCTCCAAGGCGTGAGTTAAAACTACTCACCGTTTTGGTTGAGACTCGGCAGCACCTTCTGGTGTTTGCTGCGTGATGTGACGTTGTCTGACGTGGCAGGTGATGTGGGATGACGTGGTCGGAGAGCCGGAGGGGATTCGCAGCCGGGACTGCACCTGGCGCACCTCCTACATGTGTTTCCGCAACACAAAGCACGGCTGCTACCGCTTCCTCTCCTGCGTGCTGGGACCTCTGCTGGCCTGCTGTCTCGGCTGCCAGTTCGCCTGCCTCGCCTTTCAGGTGACATGAGCGCTAGCGGTGATTTACTCAGGAGGTGTCTGGATGGGTCGACATGACGCCATGTCTCTGCAGTGATGTCGACATGACGTGTCTGCAGTGTTGCTGGCTGCATCCTGTTTCCCCACAATCCGTTAAGGTAGAGTCTTGAATAGTTGAGACTCAGAACCTAAATAATGACAAGCAAGTAATTTTAATAATGCAAGTTTTTGATCTACTAAATCAAGTTAAGAATACAGGAGCGCGTTCTTTGACCATGGGATTTCAAGCACCATTTACCATTTTACATTATTGCTCTATTTTATCACATTGTTTCTAAATGAGAAGGAAGTGTCCCTAGCATGATGCTTTTGATGCTTTTGGCATTTCTGTTCCGAACATTGTACTACCCTTTCCTTACAGAGAAGTGTTAACCATATGTTTCGTAGATGTTCTCTGTAGGTGGTAGCCTCTAACAAGTCTCTCGTGCCAAACTCAGTTGCAAAAGGCATGTTCTGTTGGCATTGATCGTCCCTGGGTGAGAAAGACAACCCGGCATTTATCCAAACTTAAGCTTTTGGATGTTTAAAGGAACGTAATTTTTCTCGATTTTGGGCCCTGCTTTCCCCCTTCCCCTCCCCCAACAGTCCAGATCCAGTAATGGTTATGGCAGCACACCCAGGGGCATAGAACAATCTGTTACGCTGGCGTTAGTCTCCTTTATTAGGGCACCATCCATGTGTTGTATCTCGCAAAAAGATGTGTACACTCTTTATAGAGCGAGGAACGGGCCATTTCATTTCCTTTCATTTATTCAGATTTATCAGCAACAGGTATGCGTAAGCCCGATTACAGCTGAAGTCCACCAATAAATCCGTGCATCAATGAATATTTACAATGCAGCAATGCAATGCAATATAACCTTGTGTAAGGGTTACATTTGCGCCGGTAAGGATATAACACATTTTTATTGGTGGGGCAGCCAATTTCTACTCCCAGAGAATCCTTCCATACCTCGTTCCAATTTCACGATAGCAACAGACCAAATAAATTCGGCAACTTCCTGGAATAATTAGTAATGACCTGAACGATGTCCTGAAACTATTTCACACTCTAACCAAGAAGAGCTTGGCCAAGAAAAATTCAAATTATCACACGTTGGAAATGGTACAACAAGTGGAGACCGGAAAAGCATTACGAGACGGCCGCCTCTGTTCCGTCAGCATCCCACGCTGCGCGGCGCGGACACAAATCCCGGCCCCCAAGATTAATCTGCAGTCGCCGCAGGCCCGGCCCAAGCAGCCTGGCACCACCCAAGCTTCACCCTGGCGTCAGAGCCGCGTGGAAGCCGCAACGCCTCACCCATCCCTGCGGCGGTAAGAAGAGGGGGAGGGGGTAAGAAGAAATGTGAGAACAATTGGTTACCAGGGCCTCTTTCCGGTGAACAAGCTGGCGTGCACCCAGCCCAGACAACGGAGGGGACAAATAAAAATGACCAGGCATGCTGCGCCAGCAATTTTCAAGGCTACGGACAGGACCAACCTCACCCCCAGGGCAGTTCAGCATGGCAAGCTCACGGCCAACCCTGGCCTCAGGCAAATACCTTTAGCGCCACTTCAGCGACGAATGGGCCACTTAGGCGTGTCCAAATCCCCCCCCCTTCGACACACCACCCTGCCCTGAAGCGGAAGGGAGGAGGCACGAAGCTTCGAGAAGGGGACTGGCTACAGCGGCCAGGGCCTCCGGCAAAATCAGAAGTCTTGCCCGGAGAGGTGACGTCACCTGGGTTTTGCCGAGAGATGACGTCACACACCTGAGAAGGCGTCATACCAAGCCTCAGGCGGTCGCCGCAGAAAATATATAAGGGAAGATCACTGTTTGGAAGCTCTCTCAGCTCTCTCAGCTCTCTCAGCTCTCTCTCAGCTCTCAGCTCTCGCACTCTCTGTGACGCGGGCTCAGGCGTTCTCCCTTTGCCGCAACTCTTTACCAGTGGTGCATCTCTACTATCAGCCTTCCTGCCGACTGCAATGTTTCGCCATCATCAGTCAAGCACGGGCCTCAGCTACAGCATCCATTCTCTCACTCAGGTCGGTCCCGGTTATCTGGAAAGGGTTTCGGCTCCAATCTCCCCCGGCTGCTTTCACCAAACAAAAATGCGTTACCTCCAAAATAGGCCTAGAATGAAACTCGTAGTGGACGGCGGGACACCGTCAATTTATTAGACACGTGTGGCACTGGGGATGTTAGTTTGTAGGTATATTCAGGACATGTAAATTCTTTGGGTGATGTATTAATATTCTTTGTTGACAATTCTTGAAATTCACGGATAGTATACAAATTAAATGATAGCCTTCATCTTTCATTGAAAAGTGGGGGGGGCGTATCAATAACACCGAAAGCGTAAGCTATTGGCTTTGACATCGTGAGGAGGCAATCATGAGGGTGAATGCTAGGCGTGCTGTTTTCCCGCAGGAAAATCCGGAGGCCACATTTTAAGCGTGTATGTATCGCCACAGCTTTGTAGATGAAAATAAATTCAAAATGTGACCGGGTGATTTGGCGGGCATAGAGGCGAGAGAAACGCGGTAAAAATATTCGACTATTCGGCGGAACGTTTTCATGTTTTCTTCTTCTTATGTTATTGACACCACTACGGCGTCGCTCACCGCTGCGTCCCGGACCGTCATAAAAATTCCGAGACGATGGCCGGCCGGAGAACTGCAAATTCATCACGGTAAACATTATTTGAATTCGTTATGCAGAAAAGGTACTGAAGTAAGTTTGAAAATATCCAACTGGTTAGGCGTGATTGCCAATGCACTTCTATCCGGCGGCGATGGAAGATTTGTGAGTCCACGACAGTATGTAGGCAAGGGTAAATAGATGTTTTATTGCCGACCCTGGCCCTGATTCCAGGTTACTGTGCCAATAGCGCAGCTCCCAAGAATAGTGGAAGGACCGGTCGTAGCATTGTCTTCTTTTAACCACGGGTACAATTTGAATTTTCCCCGTGAAAATAAAAAAGGAGAGGGGTACATTTATACTTGCATTGACGCCCGATTCACAGCGATTTCTGCCGGCTGCCCGTTCATAGATTGGGTACTGCTAGCGGACTGTGTCTTAGGCAATGCCTTTTTTCCATCCCCCACTGGTACAGGAAAATAGATTCACCATTGAGATCTTATCATTGATACAATGATCTGATCGTTGATATGGTGCCTCGGCCGATCCAGTGGGTAAATCTGAGCCAATCCTAATGATCCGTGGCAACCGGTGGTACATCTGTATCGGGTTCGACCCCCCCCCCAACGCGGAAGGTAAATACAAAGGGGAAGGGTGAAAATTACCCCGTAATGGAAAGTAGCAGTAAACTATATAGTCAAACAATAGTTGGGCGGGCCCGGCAGTGTCTGAGACGTTCCTGTCTAGGCCAATAGGCAGTGTCAGAGTTTTGGTTACAAAAGGTTGAATTGATCACGATCGTGTGATTTAGTTGATGTGCAGAGAAGAGAAAATAAGCAAAAATTGTCCATTAGTAGTCTCGGCCACAGAAATCTTTGACTACAGACAGGCGAAAAAACATCGTAGTGGAGGGATCCCGTCAAATGTAGCTGAGCTCCCTCCAGGGATTTGCGGGCAGTTTCTAGTCGTGAGGTGGCTTCGTAATAGAGGTAGTTGTCGTTGATGAAACTAATTCCACAGCCAGACGAGGAGGGATGCATCTAAAGTAGGTCAAGGGGACCAGAACACAAGTTACCGTTCTCTCAACGAAGTGATGATTCCGATTGGTACCTGTCAACTCCAAGGCGCTGGACAGTAGCCTAACCGGCAGAAAGAAGGCGTTTCCTTCTCCTGGGTGGAAAAGGGTGAGACTGACCGTGGTCTCAATAGCCCAAGAAGCCCTTCAAAACCACTGTCCACGAAATTACGATTATGATTGACACCTGTCAACTCCAAGGCGCTGGACAGTAGCCTAACCGGCTGAAAGAAGGCGTTTCCTTCTCCTGGGTGGAAAAGGGTGAGACTGACCGTGGTCTCAATAGCCCAAGAAACCCTTCAAAACCACTGTCTACGAAATTGCGATTATGATTGACACCTGTCAACTCCAAGGCGCTGGACAGTAGCCTAACCGGCTGAAAGAAGGCGTTTCCTTCTCCTGGGTGGAAAGGGCGAGACTGACCATGGTCTCAATAGCCAATGAAGCCCTTCAAAACCACTGTCTACGAAATTATGATTATGATTGACACCTGTCAATTCCAAGGCGCTGGACAGTAGCCTAACCGGCTGAAAGAAGGCGTTTCCTTCTCCTGGGTGGAAAAGGGTGAGACTGACCGTGGTCTCAATAGCTCAAGAAGCCCTTCAAAACCGCTGTCTACGAACTTGCGATTATGATTGACACCTGTCAACTCCAAGGCGCTGGACAGTAGCCTAACCGGCTGAAAGAAGGCGTTTCCTTCTCCTGGGTGGAAAAGGGTGAGACTGACCGTGGTCTCAATAGCCCAAGAAACCCTTCAAAACCACTGTCTACGAAATTGCAATTATGATTGACACCTGTCAACTCCAAGGCGCTGGACAGTAGCCTAACCGGCTGAAAGAAGGCGTTTCCTTCTCCTGGGTGGAAAAGGGTGAGACTGGCCGTGGTCTCAATAGCCCAAGAAGCCCTTCAAAACCACTGTCTACGAAATTGCGATTTTGATTGACGCCTGTCAACTCCAAGGCGCTGGACAGTAGCCTAACCGGCTGAAAGAAGGCGTTTCCTTCTCCTGGGTGGAAAAGGGTGAGACTGACCGTGGTCTCAATAGCCCAAGAAGCCCTTCAAAACCACTGTCCACGAAATTACGATTATGATTGACACCTGTCGACTCCAAGGCGCTGGACAGTAGCCTAACCGGCTGAAAGAAGGCGTTTCCTTCTCCTGGGTGGAAAAGGGTGAGACTGACCGTGGTCTCAATAGCCCAAGAAGCCCTTCGAAACCACTGTCTACGAAATAATGATTATGATTGACACCTGTCAACTCCAAGGCGCTGGACGGTAGTCTAACCGACTGAAAGAAGGCGTTTCCTTCTCCTGGGTGGAAAAGGGTGAGACTGACCGTGGTCTCGTTAGCCCAATAAGCCCTTCAGAGCCATTTTCCGTGAAACATGGGTTGTGACGTACTGTACACTCGACGAAGGCAGGTCTCTGGGCAGCGGACGGGCCCAGGGTCCTATGAGGGAACCAGGTCGAGTGATACAAAAAAAGAGAGCCCGAGGATTTAATATCGTGAGAGGACCAAGGATGTTTGGCCCCGGGGTCAAGAGAACAAAGAGGATAAGGGGATGTTAAGGGCCGGAGGATATGAGGGCACGAGGATTAGGAAGAAGGGTTGGCCCAGGAAGTAAGAAGGAATTAGGTTGATAGGAAGTGGGGATTGGAGGATTTTTAAGGGCCAGAGGATACTGGGGTATAAGAATAAAGGAAATGGGGGCCCAGAGGATGAGGATACGAGGTTTATGAATTTGGGGGCCCAGAGGATGAGGATACAAGGTTTTAAGGTCGAGTGGAATTTAAGTATGGGAGAGTTGGAGACATTGACTCGGGTAACGCGTGCACAAATAGAGCAAAGTTGAAAGAACAGAATAGGTAAGAAAACCTACATTTTTGCCAGACCAGTTTAGACTGATAACAAGAGCATGGGGAAAGTATGTTCTCTATGTTGTGCCGAACTTTTAGGGAACATTATCAGTACCCGAGTTTGGTTGATGTTGTAAGTCCAACCGATAGGCATCGTCAACCTGCAGGATGAACGGAACATCGACATCCTGATTATACCAAGAACCCAAGGTACAACGACATTGAACGCTTAGATGGTGTCGAGGGGGAACAAATTAGGGCTTTCACAGTTTCAACGATGGGGAGGAGTGCATGATGCGCAAATGAAGCAGTTGAGAGCATGGATGGACATATGAATGAAATAGTTTTAAGGCTCGACAGGGCTAGTGAAAGAGCCGGATCTAAGCATTCATGTTGCAAAAGGGATGATATAAATGTTCATCCAGATAACATCTGGAATGGGACGATTGAGCGAAACTAAAGGGTGTAAACGACGGTATTTTCACCATTACCTCGTAACTGATACAGGAGTAATCTTGATTAAGAAGTAACAACGGGGTCGTGAGAGTTAAGACGATCGTGGTACCGCTCCTATGCGGGAAAGCCTGCCAGTCAAAGTAGGTTCAGAACACAAATAAGCGCAGCTAATAACCCACCGATTTGAGACAGGTTAACCCGGAGGGCAAGGTCAACTCGAAAGCCTATAAGGTGACTCAAGCAGCCGGGAGGGGTGGGCCGTTGTAAACCGAATCCAGCCCTTGGACTTGTCCAGCGGGGGTTTGGACTGCTGTAGCTTGTGTGTCTGAGCTTACGAAAGCGGTGCAATACCTTCTTGTTGCCTCTCACAATATAAATATTTTTGTGTGTTGCGCCCGCAACATGGGCGACCGGCGGAGGCGTGTGCACACCGCCACCAGCGGGACGCGGCACTGCGTATCGCCCGAACGGCGCGCGCCATCGGCGCGAATCGTCGCCGACCGATGCCGGACGGCCAGCCGACCGTCGCGCGCACCCGACCGCCGCCGCCACGGTCGCCCAGCGGCGCTCCCCGTCACACAAATGGCGCCCAACGTGGGGCATAAACTTGAAGGTTTGCAGCCGTAAAACTCGCAGGCACATGCCCCGATCGCTGAACCCAACTCGTGAGGCCGGAGCAGCTCTCCTTAAGCGACACGTTTGGCTGATTTTTCGAGAAGTATCGACTCCAGAACGAAGAGTGGAGCGCCTGAGTGTGGATCAGGGGTCTGACGAGATCTTCAGACGTTGCGGGAGGTCCAAGACTTATATGATTGTCGGTCAGAGCCAGATTGGTGCTGCGTCAAGCGGGAATATCTTCCACATCAAACTGTGTTTGAAACTTGCTGCGGTGACTAGATCGGCACACTAACAGGAGACTGCGAAGCTAAATTGCAAGTCATCAGGCCTGTAGGTAACAAGAGAAGAAGAGTCGAAAGGGTTTCAAAAGAGTACACGACGAAGTGACTTGAGAGCACGTACCATCTGCACCTGGAGAATGCCATCCTCATGGAAGGGTGAAAGAAGTTGGAGGGAATTGTTATATATCAAACAATAACGATGCACCTTTTGTGGTATTGCAGACGCTGGACCTGCAAGGTATGCAACAGCGAGCAATAGACCACAGTCAAGTGAAGACAAGGCACTGTACGACAGCGGAATGCTGCGATAATAAGGCTTCGGAGCAAAGGGAGGTGCGATTCCGAAGTGAAGACAACGTGCCATTCGACATGAAAAGAGAGTCATCAACGAGTGCACGGACGCCGAGCGCATCAACACCTTCGCCAGTCTGGGATGCATCGCCGTTTCGTGGAGCTGTGTATGTCTGGGACAGAAAAAGGGCAGTTAGCGCTCATGGTATGCAACCAACGGAAGATATACCAAAGCCAAGATATGCCCACAACGTCCCTCGTACCTGGCGGACGACCTTTGCGGGCAGGAGGGAGATGAACACTGGCCCATGTGTTTGTAGGGATACCTTTTCTCCGCAGGATAGGCCGAACTTGGCTATCACCCAGAACGGATTTTACGGAACTAACGAAGAACTGCGAATCTTTCAAGAACACATCTCGGTACGGGACTCGAGCGGACGCCGGGCAAGGCCTGACCCAGCTAGCCTTATTTTGGTCTCAGGTCACCGGCCTGGATATCAATGACTATTTCCTGACGCACGAGGTGGGATGGACTTCAGAGGTCACAGAGAGGTTGCCCGCGATCATCTTCACTACATCAGCGCGACCAGCTGCAGGAGTGACGGAGATGCCGAATAAGCTATGACCCAGCCGGATTTCGTTTGGATCTTAAGCCATTCGCCCTGGGCATAAGTAGCTCCTTACTGGTGCGCGAGGCAGGCGGACTTCGGAAGTTACGGGACGTCATCTGCGGACATACCGTCTTATTGCCGCATTCAGCTGCAGCAACGTCTCGGCGCACGCTCAGATCATGAACAAGTTGTGCAGTGGAACGGTAATAAACTTGCCACCCTGTGGACTTTGCCAAGGTCATCCACCATGTGCTTGGGCGCGGAACAATGACCAATTTCAGTGACGATACGGATTATGGTTTAGGACTGGTAAGAGTCAAATAGAACACTAACAGATTTAGCAACGTTAAGTGCAGAGCATTGACAATTTTCTAGAATGTAGAGGTGGTGGGATAGTGTTACAGGGTAGTTAGTATTCATGTGTTGTCGCCCCGTGTTCAACAAATTATTAACTGTGCAGGGTATGTAATCAGGACAGACATCACCGCGCGAAGTGGAACCTGAGAGCCACCTCCAGCAAGGTGGAGTAACTGTGCTAAACATCTCTCTGAGATGCTCTTTTGTACGTTTGTCTGTGTCGTCGTTTCTCCTGGTGTTTCTATGTTCCAAAGTGTCAAGCAGTTTTGACATTCCGTTAAAACACGCGATCTCCTCTGATTCCGCGGGGACGCGGAATTAAAAGAGGGATTATTAAATGTAAGGGTTACATTTGCGCCGGTAAGGATATAACACATTTTTATTGGTGAGGCAGCCAATTTCTACTCCCAGAGAATCCTTCCATACCTCGTTCCAATTTCACGATAGCAACAGACCAAATAAATTCGGCAACTTCCTGGAATAATTAGTAATGACCTGAACGATGTCCTGAAACTATTTCACACTCTAACCAAGAAGAGCTTGGCCAAGAAAAATTCAAATTATCACACGTTGGAAATGGTACAACAAGTGGAGACCGGAAAAGCATTACGAGACGGCCGCCTCTGTTCCGTCAGCATCCCACGCTGCGCGGCGCGGACACAAATCCCGGCCCCCAAGATTAATCTGCAGTCGCCGCAGGCCCGGCCCAAGCAGCCTGGCACCACCCAAGCTTCACCCTGGCGTCAGAGCCGCGTGGAAGCCGCAACGCCTCACCCATCCCTGCGGCGGTAAGAAGAGGGGGAGGGGTAAGAAGAAATGTGAGAACAATTGGTTACCAGGGCCTCTTTCCGGTGAACAAGCTGGCGTGCACCCAGCCCAGACAACGGAGGGGACAAATAAAAATGACCAGGCATGCTGCGCCAGCAATTTTCAAGGCTACGGACAGGACCAACCTCACCCCCAGGGCAGTTCAGCATGGCAAGCTCACGGCCAACCCTGGCCTCAGGCAAATACCTTTAGCGCCACTTCAGCGACGAATGGGCCACTTAGGCGTGTCCAAATCCCCCCCTTCGACACACCACCCTGCCCTGAAGCGGAAGGGAGGAGGCACGAAGCTTCGAGAAGGGGACTGGCTACAGCGGCCAGGGCCTCCGGCAAAATCAGAAGTCTTGCCCGGAGAGGTGACGTCACCTGGGTTTTGCCGAGAGATGACGTCACACACCTGAGAAGGCGTCATACCAAGCCTCAGGCGGTCGCCGCAGAAAATATATAAGGGAAGATCACTGTTTGGAAGCTCTCTCAGCTCTCTCAGCTCTCTCAGCTCTCTCTCAGCTCTCAGCTCTCGCACTCTCTGTGACGCGGGCTCAGGCGTTCTCCCTTTGCCGCAACTCTTTACCAGTGGTGCATCTCTACTATCAGCCTTCCTGCCGACTGCAATGTTTCGCCATCATCAGTCAAGCACGGGCCTCAGCTACAGCATCCATTCTCTCACTCAGGTCGGTCCCGGTTATCTGGAAAGGGTTTCGGCTCCAATCTCCCCCGGCTGCTTTCACCAAACAAAAATGCGTTACCTCCAAAATAGGCCTAGAATGAAACTCGTAGTGGACGGCGGGACACCGTCAATTTATTAGACACGTGTGGCACTGGGGATGTTAGTTTGTAGGTATATTCAGGACATGTAAATTCTTTGGGTGATGTATTAATATTCTTTGTTGACAATTCTTGAAATTCACGGATAGTATACAAATTAAATGATAGCCTTCATCTTTCATTGAAAAGTGGGGGGGGCGTATCAATAACACCGAAAGCGTAAGCTATTGGCTTTGACATCGTGAGGAGGCAATCATGAGGGTGAATGCTAGGCGTGCTGTTTTCCCGCAGGAAAATCCGGAGGCCACATTTTAAGCGTGTATGTATCGCCACAGCTTTGTAGATGAAAATAAATTCAAAATGTGACCGGGTGATTTGGCGGGCATAGAGGCGAGAGAAACGCGGTAAAAATATTCGACTATTCGGCGGAACGTTTTCATGTTTTCTTCTTCTTATGTTATTGACACCACTACGGCGTCGCTCACCGCTGCGTCCCGGACCGTCATAAAAATTCCGAGACGATGGCCGGCCGGAGAACTGCAAGTTCATCACGGTAAACATTATTTGAATTCGTTATGCAGAAAAGGTACTGAAGTAAGTTTGAAAATATCCAACTGGTTAGGCGTGATTGCCAATGCACTTCTATCCGGCGGCGATGGAAGATTTGTGAGTCCACGACAGTATGTAGGCAAGGGTAAATAGATGTTTTATTGCCGACCCTGGCCCTAAATCCAGGTTACTGTGCCAATAGCGCAGCTCCCAAGAATAGTGGAAGGACCGGTCGTAGCATTGTTTTCTTTTAACCACGGGTACAATTTGAATTTTCCCCGTGAAAATAAAAAAGGAGAGGGGTACATTTATACTTGCATTGACGCCCGATTCACAGCGATTTCTGCCGGCTGCCCGTTCATAGATTGGGTACTGCTAGCGGACTGTGTCTTAGGCAATGCCTTTTTTCCATCCCCCCACTGGTACAGGAAAATAGATTCACCATTGAGATCTTATCATTGATACAATGATCTGATCGTTGATGTGGTGCCTCGGCCGATCCAGTGGGTAAATCTGAGCCAATCCTAATGATCCGTGGCAACCGGTGGTACATCTGTATCGGGTTCGACCCCCCCCCAACGCGGAAGGTAAGTACAAAGGGGAAGGGTGAAAATTACCCCGTAATGGAAAGTAGCAGTAAACTATATAGTCAAACAATAGTTGGGCGGGCCCGGCAGTGTCTGAGACGTTCCTGTCTAGGCCAATAGGCAGTGTCAGAGTTTTGGTTACAAAAGGTTGAATTGATCACGATCGTGTGATTTAGTTGATGTGAAGAGAAGAGAAAATAAGCAAAAATTGTCCATTAGTAGTCTCGGCCACAGAAATCTTTGACTACAGACAGGCGAAAAAACATCGTAGTGGAGGGATCCCGTCAAATGTAGCTGAGCTCCCTCCAGGGATTTGCGGGCAGTTTCTAGTCGTGAGGTGGCTTCGTAATAGAGGTAGTTGTCGTTGATGAAACTAATTCCACAGCCAGACGAGGAGGGATGCATCTAAAGTAGGTCAAGGGGACCAGAACACAAGTTACCGTTCTCTCAACGAAGTGATGATTCCGATTGATACCTGTCAACTCCAAGGCGCTGGACAGTAGCCTAACCGGCTGAAAGAAGGCGTTTCCTTCTCCTGGGTGGAAAAGGGTGAGACTGACCGTGGTCTCAATAGCCCAAGAAGCCCTTCAAAACCACTGTCCACGAAATTACGATTATGATTGACACCTGTCAACTCCAAGGCGCTGGACAGTAGCCTAACCGGCTGAAAGAAGGCGTTTCCTTCTCCTGGGTGGAAAAGGGTGAGACTGACCGTGGTCTCAATAGCCCAAGAAACCCTTCAAAACCACTGTCTACGAAATTGCGATTATGATTGACACCTGTCAACTCCAAGGCGCTGGACAGTAGCCTAACCGGCTGAAAGAAGGCGTTTCCTTCTCCTGGGTGGAAAGGGCGAGACTGACCGTGGTCTCAATAGCCAATGAAGCCCTTCAAAACCACTGTCTACGAAATTATGATTATGATTGACACCTGTCAATTCCAAGGCGCTGGACAGTAGCCTAACTGGCTGAAAGAAGGCGTTTCCTTCTCCTGGGTGGAAAGGGTGAGACTGACCGTGGTCTCAATAGCCCAAGAAGCCCTTCAAAACCACTGTCTACGAAATTACGATTATGATTGACACCTGTCAATTCCAAGGCGCTGGACAGTAGCCTAACCGGCTGAAAGAAGGCGTTTCCTTCTCCTGGGTGGAAAGGGTGAGACTGACCGTGGTCTCAATAGCCCAAGAAGCCCTTCAAAACCACTGTCTACGAAATTACGATTATGATTGACACCTGTCAATTCCAAGGCGCTGGGCAGTAGCCTAACCGGCTGAAAGAAGGCGTTTCCTTCTCCTGGGTGGAAAGGGTGAGACTGACCGTGGTCTCAATAGCCCAAGAAGCCCTTCAAAACCACTGTCTACGAAATTACGATTATGATTGACACCTGTCAACTCCAAGGCGCTGGACAGTAGCCTAACCGGCTGAAAGAAGGCGTTTCCTTCTCCTGGGTGGAAAAGGGTGAGACTGACCGTGGTCTCAATAGCCCAAGAAGCCCTTCAAAACCACTGTCTACGAAATTATGATTATGATTGACACCTGTCAACTCCAAGGCGCTGGACAGTAGCCTAACCGGCTGAAAGAAGGCGTTTCCTTCTCCTGGGTGGAAAAGGGTGAGACTGACCGTGGTCTCAATAGCTCAAGAAGCCCTTCAAAACCGCTGTCTACGAACTTGCGATTATGATTGACACCTGTCAACTCCAAGGCGCTGGACAGTAGCCTAACCGGCTGAAAGAAGGCGTTTCCTTCTCCTGGGTGGAAAAGGGTGAGACTGACCGTGGTCTCAATAGCCCAAGAAACCCTTCAAAACCACTGTCTACGAAATTGCAATTATGATTGACACCTGTCAACTCCAAGGCGCTGGACAGTAGCCTAACCGGCTGAAAGAAGGCGTTTCCTTCTCCTGGGTGGAAAAGGGTGAGACTGGCCGTGGTCTCAATAGCCCAAGAAGCCCTTCAAAACCACTGTCTACGAAATTGCGATTTTGATTGACGCCTGTCAACTCCAAGGCGCTGGACAGTAGCCTAACCGGCTGAAAGAAGGCGTTTCCTTCTCCTGGGTGGAAAAGGGTGAGACTGACCGTGGTCTCAATAGCCCAAGAAGCCCTTCAAAACCACTGTCTACGAAATTGCGATTTTGATTGACGCCTGTCAACTCCAAGGCGCTGGACAGTAGCCTAACCGGCTGAAAGAAGGCGTTTCCTTCTCCTGGGTGGAAAAGGGTGAGACTGACCGTGGTCTCAATAGCCCAAGAAACCCTTCAAAACCACTGTCTACGAAATTGCGATTATGATTGACACCTGTCAACTCCAAGGCGCTGGACAGTAGCCTAACCGGCTGAAAGAAGGCGTTTCCTTCTCCTGGGTGGAAAAGGGTGAGACTGACCGTGGTCTCAATAGCCCAAGAAGCCCTTCAAAACCACTGTCCACGAAATTACGATTATGATTGACACCTGTCGACTCCAAGGCGCTGGACAGTAGCCTAACCGGCTGAAAGAAGGCGTTTCCTTCTCCTGGGTGGAAAAGGGTGAGACTGACCGTGGTCTCAATAGCCCAAGAAGCCCTTCGAAACCACTGTCTACGAAATAATGATTATGATTGACACCTGTCAACTCCAAGGCGCTGGACGGTAGTCTAACCGACTGAAAGAAGGCGTTTCCTTCTCCTGGGTGGAAAAGGGTGAGACTGACCGTGGTCTCGTTAGCCCAATAAGCCCTTCAGAGCCATTTTCCGTGAAACATGGGTTGTGACGTACTGTACACTCGACGAAGGCAGGTCTCTGGGCAGCGGACGGGCCCAGGGTCCTATGAGGGAACCAGGTCGAGTGATACAAAAAAAGAGAGCCCGAGGATTTAATATCGTGAGAGGACCAAGGATGTTTGGCCCCGGGGTCAAGAGAACAAAGAGGATAAGGGGATGTTAAGGGCCGGAGGATATGAGGGCACGAGGATTAGGAAGAAGGGTTGGCCCAGGAAGTAAGAAGGAATTAGGTTGATAGGAAGTGGGGATTGGAGGATTTTTAAGGGCCAGAGGATACTGGGGTATAAGAATAAAGGAAATGGGGGCCCAGAGGATGAGGATACGAGGTTTATGAATTTGGGGGCCCAGAGGATGAGGATACAAGGTTTTAAGGTCGAGTGGAATTTAAGTATGGGAGAGTTGGAGACATTGACTCGGGTAACGCGTGCACAAATAGAGCAAAGTTGAAAGAACAGAATAGGTAAGAAAACCTACATTTTTGCCAGACCAGTTTAGACTGATAACAAGAGCATGGGGAAAGTATGTTCTCTATGTTGTGCCGAACTTTTAGGGAACATTATCAGTACCCGAGTTTGGTTGATGTTGTAAGTCCAACCGATAGGCATCGTCAACCTGCAGGATGAACGGAACATCGACATCCTGATTATACCAAGAACCCAAGGTACAACGACATTGAACGCTTAGATGGTGTCGAGGGGGAACAAATTAGGGCTTTCACAGTTTCAACGATGGGGAGGAGTGCATGATGCGCAAATGAAGCAGTTGAGAGCATGGATGGACATATGAATGAAATAGTTTTAAGGCTCGACAGGGCTAGTGAAAGAGCCGGATCTAAGCATTCATGTTGCAAAAGGGATGATATAAATGTTCATCCAGATAACATCTGGAATGGGACGATTGAGCGAAACTAAAGGGTGTAAACGACGGTATTTTCACCATTACCTCGTAACTGATACAGGAGTAATCTTGATTAAGAAGTAACAACGGGGTCGTGAGAGTTAAGACGATCGTGGTACCGCTCCTATGCGGGAAAGCCTGCCAGTCAAAGTAGGTTCAGAACACAAATAAGCGCAGCTAATAACCCACCGATTTGAGACAGGTTAACCCGGAGGGCAAGGTCAACCCGAAAGCCTATAAGGTGACTCAAGCAGCCGGGAGGGGTGGGCCGTTGTAAACCGAATCCAGCCCTTGGACTTGTCCAGCGGGGGTTTGGACTGCTGTAGCTTGTGTGTCTGAGCTTACGAAAGCGGTGCAATACCTTCTTGTTGCCTCTCACAATATAAATATTTTTGTGTGTTGCGCCCGCAACATGGGCGACCGGCGGAGGCGTGTGCACACCGCCACCAGCGGGACGCGGCACTGCGTATCGCCCGAACGGCGCGCGCCATCGGCGCGAATCGTCGCCGACCGATGCCGGACGGCCAGCCGACCGTCGCGCGCACCCGACCGCCGCCGCCACGGTCGCCCAGCGGCGCTCCCCGTCACACTTGCAACAGCGATATAAAACAATCGATAAAAATATTCATTAAGCTATGTAGAGAAAACATAAAAGCACATTAAAACACTGCAATACACTATGGCATATAAAAAAGTAGCATATAATAAGATAAGATAAGAAGCCTAAGATGGATGATCTTTTATATGTTTATTCTCTCTATCACTTTTATGTTCTATAACTTTTATATGTTATATTATATCCATTATTTTTTCGATGCAATGATTGAGGTGAAATTCAACCCGGGTAGACGTAAGTAAGTCTTACGCCTTTTTTCCAGAAGTCCGATGAGAATTTGCATCCAATTTGAGAACTTAGGGGCCAGAGTATCACAAATTTATTGAAAACTTGCCTATAAGCCAATTCCAGATGAACTCCTTTTTAAAGAAAATGCAAAATTTTTAAAAATTTTATTTTCACGGAACTAGTATACATCCTGACATATAATTGGCGCCCAATTACCATATTATTCAGTTGTGCAAATATTCCTAATTCAACAGCCCATCCATGGCCAGAACTATTTGAGGAAATATATATTTTTACCGGTTTTTCATTTGTTTATCTTTTTCCATTTTGATACATCATCTTGTGGGAAAACATTCTTTAATTTCGGGGTAAAAATTGTTCTGTTTTTGGCTAAAACACTGACCCGTGCATTGCTGACTCCATTTGTCTTCGAACGCACCCGTACCACTACACGATCCGGCCGGTTTCCAATAGCTTAGGGCCGTTCGGGGGCGGTCAGAATCGGAGACAGGTCCGCAGCTGCTTGCCAGGTGGTGCAGAGTCAGAAAGTGGTCGGACATGATCGAACAATTGTCGGAAGCGTCTAGACAGGTTTTGTGAACGGTTTGCAAGACTTGCCATCGACTCATAGATCGGATTTGATGGAGTCACTCATAGTTCAGGGATTTGTTGCCGGCAGGCTTTGGAAACGGGACGTAAAACTCCACTATTAGGTGATGAAGCAGGAATGCTTGTGTTTCTGTACTGTCACTTTTTAACCTTATATGTTTTTTGCGTTTTTTATCTTTACCAACTGAACTTACACCCAGCTAGCCACCCAGCTATCAGCAGTGGCACGGTTTGCTCAATTTCATGGACCGAAAAACAGAGCGAGATGAAAGGCGAAATGGAGCAATGCCAGTCCTCACAGAGCAGAATGCGCTCGCCGAATTCATTGTTTGTTCCTTGCTGACTTGGAACCTGGCTAGGCCTATCAGAGAGCTGTTCCTGACAGACTATTACTTGTCTGCGGTCACAAGGGAGATCACACATATGGAAGATTATTATAATAATTGTAGGGGCTCATCGACGCACCAACTGCCAGGTTCATATGGTGTCACAAACTCTTTCCCTGTGGGAAGGGTTTCTCGGGAGCCAGCTTGTTCATTGTTCAGGGAAGCCGCCGGGCCTTGAACCCGGGCCGGCTGCTTGGAAGGCAGCTGCGCGACCACTCCGCTACCGCGCACCCACATATTTGAAAGAACAAATAAGGCCAGTGTCTAGCAAATTTTGTACACAGAGCAAATAATTTGAACATTAGAATTGTGATTTCCATGATAAAACATGGACATATATGGTGCATTTGGTCATGTTTTTGTTGGTTATAGTGAGCACCAGCGCTACACTGAAAGGCTTGGTAACTTAAAGCTCCCAAGCCGTTCATATTTATTTGTCACACTCCTGCTTTGTTCTTACTTTGAAACTCGTTTTAATCCTTTCTCGTGTTTTATGTTATTTTCTAAATTGGGAAACAATTAAAGAGGGCCGGATAATTGTTTTCCCATTTGATTTACTGTAAATGTAGGAGAACATTGACTGGCCATCTAAATTGGCCCAAACATCAACAAGTGCCACCCCCCATGGGATCTTGTCGAACTCAACTACATTTGGCAGACTGACGCATAGAAGTTATATATCCTGGCTGAGGTGTTGATTTTCCCATGGGATTTTGCTTCCATATCAGTGTTAGTTAATCGCCTCCTAAGTTTTTCGGCAATTTCATCTGAACAAATAAAGATAGAGCAAAACGATTTAAACTACATGAATCCTCGCAGCATGCCGAATCGAATGATATATGATATGACCTTGCTAGGTCAAATCAAGGATTTGACCTGACCTGAGGTCAGGTCAAGGTCAAATTGGAAAAAATACATATCATTAGAACTGCAATTACGAGAAAAATATAGTGCAGTTAAAATAAACACTTTATCTCTATTCATGACTAAGTTATTCAGTTAAACCCATTTTTCCCATGTATTTCCAATGGAGAGATCATAGCTCGTACCTGACCTTAGGTCATCGATATAAAAAATAACGGAATATATTTTAGAGACCTCGGTGAGGCCATTATGTGATATGAGTTTTAATCGGATAAATTTACTCTGTTCCGACTTATGCTATCTTAAACTTTTTTTCTTAGGTCAGGTCACTTGACCTGTACTGGTGACCTGACCTGAGATGACCTAACCTTAAAATTTTGACAGAAGTTTTAAAAATGATAAGGGAAAAGGTATGCAAGTACGGCGGCGCCGAGCGCCGCCGTTTTTATGTCATCTTCGAGAAACCCGAGGGGAGGTGGGTACCCGCCCCCCCGTCAATGCGCGTATTAACCCGCGCCCCACCGGGGGTCCGGCGCCACCTTCGCCCACCGGGGGGCCATCGATGGCCCCCTCTAACTCCGAAAATATGGGCGTTAGCGCAAATCTGCAAAGTGCAATAGAAAGCTCGCGTGAATTCAGTAAGAAATTACTTCACATGTTTTAGTGCTCAGGTCAATGGTTTGACCTCCAGAGGTCAAATTAGGTCAAGATCGGCTATTTTCACTCAAATATGCAATGATTAAGCAAACTGGGCATAACTCTTATGTCATTAGAGCTATTGAGGCCTGGTAAAGTACATTTGATAGCAAATTGCCAGTACTTTTTCCGCTATGTGGAACGTAAAGACCTCCCGCCAGTGGTTTGACCGCCAGAGGTCACCTCGTGACCTAATATGACCTGAGGTCACCAAAGGTCAAAAAGTGACCTTGCCGTATATCAAATGAAAGCCAGTGACAAGACAAACACGATGGTGTTTGTTTCACCGCTCTAGCTCAATTAGGTCAAAAGTTATTGTCAAAATACTGTTTTTGACCTCTGGTGACCTTGGATGACCTTGGAAAAGTCAAAGGGCAAATATGACCCCTGGGATCCGTGAAAGGGTGTCCAAAAACGTTGTTCTGAGCAGTCTGAGTATTTGCAATCATTTTTGTGGCTTTTATATCATGAAATAGCTTTTCCCCATGCTTTTCCAATGGGAGAGGTCGCCTCGTGACCTGACCTCAGGGCACGAAATAAAAATCCCGGATATACACCTTGTAGACCCTGGAGGGGTCATGAAGTGTAGGAAGTTTCAAATCGATCGACTTTGAAATGTAGCTCTTACAGAGCTCTAAAAGTGAAGTGAGGTGAACTTGGTTGACCTCGTCTAGTGACCTGACCTTGAGCGACCCGGGGTAAAAAATTTCAGGGATGATGGGAAAATGATGCAGTGAGAGGTAGAGCCCTCAACCGCGGTGCTGCGCCTCGTCGTTTTCTGCTATCCCGAAAAACCTTAGGGGCCATCGATGGCCCCCGGTGGGGCGAGGGTTAATGCCGGTTTCAGTATTTATGGGTGAATTCAGTCATCGAAAGTGTCACTCTCTTTGAACTCATCTTTGATAGTTGCGAGTATTCTGGGGATTGTGTTGTCAGAATATGTCTGGCTCTGAAAATGAGTCATACCCACCTACGGCATAATTGTAGCCCATATTTTATATCAGTGCAAGATCTTTGAATACTTGCTAGCATATGGTTGTTTTGCACGAGAACGATGGCAGTTTACATCCGGAGTCTTTATCTTCTATGATCTAATAACGGGGCGAAGATGGCCCTGGGACACATCTCGCGCCCTTAAGTAGTGTCGCACCCACACAATATCTCTTTTTAATGTGGCCAAGACATACATTGTGCAGCAGTTTTTAATCAGCATTAGTATTCATTCATCACAAGAGCGCACCCTCGGAGCCCCGCAGGGCCCGGAACCACGCCCGATTTACGAGGGCACACGGGTCCTCCCGACTTTGTGCTGCTACGCAGTTAGCCTCGTTGAATGACCTGGGAGGCCCACGTGACGCACCTTTTTTCCGCCGGTCGACACTTTTGGGCGTGTCGGCGACCAGCGGCCGGACGGAAGGGCGCTGGGGTGGGACGCCGCCGCGGGGTGGTGCCCGCGGCAGACGCCAGCCGCCGCCCCGGCCGTGACTCAACTCACTGAAGATACCGCTAACTCGGGATCGGATCAGCTTTCCGTCCGTTCCATCGGCCGCGCAGAGGGCATACATCACGTCATCAGACGCGAATGCGCGTCTCCGAAATTCGGTACCGATCTGGAGGATTAATGGTAACAAAAAAACATCGGGTCTGCCACACCTACCCCGATATGAATCTGCTGTGTCTTTTGACGGCGGCGTGGGAGGCGGCTGAGATGCACCGGACGCGCTATCGCGGCGTGGTGGTGGGTCGGTGCCGTGCCCTGTAACGGGAATGGTGGTTGTGGGGCGGGTCAACACCGGGCCAGCGCGGCGCACCGATCCCTGGAATCGCCGGGTGACTCACGGCCGTGATTAGGCACCCAATCACAGGCGGCGGCACCCACAGACACGTGCTGTTTCCTCCAGCTGAGTGGTCGTGGAGCCGCCCACAATGCTGTCCGACCCCCGGCCGATGCCGTTTTCGCCATTGACAAATCCTGAAAAACCAGGCAGACATATGGGCGTGATGGTCCTATTGAGACCTTGGTAAGTGATCGGTTCAGGAGAATGTGATGGATTTGTGGGGGGGTGCTGCTGTGGTGTAGCAGTGAGTGTGTCTGCCCACCAGTTGGCTGATGCGGGTTCAAAGGCCGGTAAATTCATTGAGTAAGGAGAAGTCATGATTTCCGGGAATAACTTCAAACATGAAAAGAGTTAACGATTTGTATTTGTATTATCCTTAAGCACATCCAAACAATTTTGGTTTTTCATGGCTCGTGTCATAACTGGATAGCGTGAGATGAAGTGGGGAAAAATACATACAAAATGCATATATCCACACATACAATTAGTAGCAAACACAGTCGAATTTCAGGAGTTACACATGTGTGCCCGGAGTCGTTTTAGCGATGCCGCGTGGCTATCCAATACATGTCTGGGAAGTCGGCTGTAGAATGTGACGACACGGTAAACTAATCGCCTCCTCCCCGTTTCCGTTCTTATGCGCGGAACGATGCCACATGTTCCTTGCGGCACAAGCTTTTTAGTGCGATGACTTTTTATTATTATCATTATTGTTATTACTATTACCTTTATTTTTTCATTCTTACTGTTATTATAGTTGTTTTTATCTTTAAGAACGTTAGGTGAAAAAGACCCGATTGTCACTACCAAACCCTGGAAACTCACTTATCGTAACTTCTCCGAGTCTGTAGAGTCGTTCGAATTCGCATTTCTATTCAACACATCGAGTTTTACCGTTGGCAAAGGTTCTTGTTTTAAACAGAAAAAGCATCAGGTTTAGGGGTGATATGCTGAGGACCTCTCGGAGACAAGGTGCCCGAGTGGCTTGTGAACGAAGCTTTCGGCTCGGGACAGCCTCGTGCCAGCTCGACTGATTCATTCAACTTTATAGCGAGCTATCCCCTCCAGCATCCACCGGACCGTATATATCCTTTGTCTTCCACCTGACCTATCCCGTTGTCATGGATTTCACAGGGTGCGGCGTATAGTGTGCTCTGGCTGTTCCTCTGTGGCTTGAAAATGGCATTTACCTGTGCCATCTAATCTCGGATATAACCTTGCCGTTTTGTTGCAGCACATCTGGTGCAACACACCCTGCCTGCGCCAGTGCAAGATCAACTGCAACTTCGTCCGCGCCATCAACCGCATCTGCGCCCAGGCGGTGCTGGCGCCGTGCTGCGAGGTGTGCGGCCTGGCCTGCAACCGCATCAGGGTGCGCCATGGCACCCTTCCCCCGGACGATCCCAAGGAGGAGGACCTCTTCACTGTGTAGAGCACCGCTTAGATTCTTATGGTGCTACTTGATACAAAACCGGATAACTTTTTATTTAGCTCTTCGACGGATTGCGTTTTATTATTTGAGAGTAAGTTTGTTTCGGCAATGATGTGAGTAGGGTCGGGGCAGTCAGCCGGAAAATGGTTGCGAACTGCGGCCTTCATGGGTGTGGAGTGTGGTACGGCACTGATGACATCTCCGGATAGGTATCCGATCCAAACTGCCCCACGGATCGGCAAGGCCAGGTAGCGGCGGTAGTTTTAAGTCTGGAGGTGGATTTGTACTGAGTTTCTGACCAATTCGGTCGTTTTTTATCCCAATCGGATCGGGTTTGGTAATCTGGTCGTACAAACGGATTGGCCTACTATTTTGGGAAAAACTTCGTACACGAACCGGATTGCATCTGAACTTTCTCCTCCATGGCGCATTTCTGGTTTGGACCTGGCAGTGCAAGACTATGTTCGGGTGTTCTCACATCACTGCCAAAGTTTGGCAGAGGCCAGAGTGACGCACAGGTTAAATCGAGCCAGGTACAATTGAGTAAATGTGCTAGTTCAGCAGTATGTCTTGTAGCTTCAGCAGTCTAGGGATGATGGCTCAGTAAGAGCCTTACATTGCCTGTAGGAGTTGTCATTCAGTCACATCATCTTGCACTTCACACACCCCTTTCAATCACGTATTTATACCTCACTGTAAACCTGATGAGCTTATGCCCATTCTTATATAGCGATTATATGTTTTTTTCGGGCGGCTAGGGGCTCGAGCCTCTCCGTCATCACCTGTAATAGCCTCTGGCTATGCGTTATCTATAATCACTCTGACATTGGGGAAGGGGGCTTCAGTCCCTTAGCCCCCCCTTGTATCTGCCACTGTATGTGTATTTTTATATTTCGGTGTTTCAAACCCATTGTCTTGAAATCATTGCACCCGAGACAGAATCCTTGATCTCCCTTTGTTGGAAAGGGGGATCTCCCTTTGGGAGATCTCCCCTTTTTGCCGCCCCAGTAGCTCAGTTGGTAGAGCGTTGGGCTCTGGTCCATTGCTCAGGAACATACAGTGACAGTGCATGTCCAGGCTTGGGATCGGTTCCCCTGAGACGCTCCGGGGCTCAATATTTAACCAACGTAGATCGGCTGACAACTGGCTGGTGAGAGGGAGACCTGAGCGGGGCGGCCGTCCCTGTTCTTTGTGGTACGTTAAACTTTCGCTTCTAAATTAATCCTTTATTGTGGGAGCTGCTCGCTTGGATGGTAAGGTCGGGGCCTCCGTGACAAGTCAGTTGATGACTTTAAAAAGGTCTAGACTAAAAAATTTAACTTGTAGCAACTTGGACAAAATATATAAAAAGAAATTGTTGGACTATCAGCGTGACACCTATGGTCATACACATAAGATACTAGTGCTTAGTGTGTTGACCTGACACAAGGTGCGTGAGCGGCTAGAATTCTACCATTGCTCGTCGTCTAATTGTTGTAGACAGTTGAATAAAGGAGTGCAACCACTGTTTTGAATAACTAAACCAATTACCATTTTAGAGTGTCAAACGCTAGCAGCAGCTTCCGCTCAGCATGCTTCGTGTCTGTGTCATCACCAGATCCAATGGTGTTTGGCTTATATAGTTTAGTATAAATATATAGACACTACAAGAAGAGCTGAAATTGTGCAACATCGCCTTTGGACTCCGGTTACATGTAGCTTATCCCGCGCCCCACCGGGGGTCCGGCGCCACCTTCACCCCACCGGGGGCCATCGATGGCCCCCTCTCTAACTCCGAAAATATGGGGGGTTAGCGCAAATCTGCAAAGAACATAAGAAAGCTCGCGTGAATTCCAGTAAGATATTACTTCGCATGTTGAAGCGCTCAGGTCAATGGTTTGACCTCCAGAGGTCAAATTAGGTCTTCGACTCAGTGACGACACTGATGCCATCTGCAGCACTATACCTGAGCCCGTGTGTGTTGTAGAACCATGTGACTACGCACAAGTCACCACCGACGTGTTTGTTTTAACGTTACCGTGCCTCGAGCTAATGCTAAAGCTATGTATAAAACTAATCGGAATTGGCGCGCCTTTGATTCTGATTCTTTCTTAGCAGATGTTCGTTCGACCGATTGGAGCAACATTGTGAAACCAAGCGAAACTTGTGAACAGCAGCGGGATGCTTTTTCGTCCTCAATGACTAGAATTTTAGATATTCATGCTCCTCTGAGACAGTTTAGAGTGCATAAACCGTCGCCTCCTCCTGTTTCTGAGGAAACATTTGCCTAATGGCGCAACGACGTGAGGCTAGACTAGAGAATGACCCGTCTTACCAGCAGTTGAATGATTTGGCCACAAGGGCTATTCGAAAGGACTTACGAAACAATATCTCTCAGAAGGTTCGAAATTCTCCTCCGGGTAATTTGTACCGCAATCTGAGACATGTAATCGCTCCAAAACGTGGACCAGTGACTGAGCCAGATAATTTAAGTCCAGATGATCTAAACAAATATTTCACTTCAATAGGTAAAATCACGCGAGACGATGTGGATACACAGTTTAGATGCTCAGGACGGGTGGCCCTCAGTACACGCTTACCGAGGATAAATTCAGGCAGCCTTAGACTTGCCCCGGTTACTTTGAATGAACTGCAGAACATTGTTTTCTCGATGCCGAACAAGAATTGTCTAATTCAAGATGATATACCAGTCAAAGTTGTGAAAATCAGTTTCCTTATAATTGGGCGTTTTTTGTTGCGTATTATTAACTCTAGTTTTGTTTCGGAAACGGTACCTCCAAATTGGAAATCAGCGTTAGTCATTCCGCTGCATAAAAAAGGCGATCCATCTATCGCAGCTAACTTTCGACCGGTCACAACGATTCCCACTATTAGTAAAATTTTCGAGAAGCTAACATTGAACCAACTTTCGTAATATCTAAATCAACAGCACCTCCTGGCTGATGATCAGCATTGGTTCAGATCTGGGCATTCAACAGCCACAGCCCTTATCACCATAAGCGAAGAAATTCTAAAAGCAATGGACCGTTCGGAAATTACTCTGCTCACCTTGATTGATTTGAGTTGTTTTTTCGATGTGATTGACCACACAGCATTTTTGAAAAAAATTAGAACTCTTGCAGATCTCTCCTGGTTTGTTTAAAGGCTATCCCGATACCCATGTACAAAAAGTCAAAATCGGAGACAAAATTTCGGAACCCCTACCAATTGATATAGGCACTTTTCAAGGCACTTGTTTAGGCCCGATACTTGCAAACATCATGGGCAACGACCTATCTTGTCACGTTCCAGATTACTTAAACGGGTTTAGGATCCATTGTATTAGGTATGCAGATGATATCCAAATTGGTATCTCGGGGCCACGTGGACAAATATCGGACATGCTAGGAAGTTTAGAAAAAGTCTTAGATATAATGACCACCTGGTTCCAACAGAATACCATGAAGATCAATGCTGGCAAGACAGAGGTGATTCTCTGTGGAGACCGCAGGCAACTGAGTTGCATACCGCAGCCGTTACGGGTCAAGTTCATGGGTGAAGAAATTGTAAGGAAAAATGTTGTTAGGAATTTAGGTGTTTACATGGACTGCCACTTATCATGGTCACAGCATGTAAAATTTGTGTCAGACCGATGTTTTGGAATTATGATAGCCCTGTATCATGCCAGACACTTTCTACCTCTGGAGGTGCTCCCACGCATTATTGATTCTTTAGTGTTCTCTCATACCGTTACTGTATTCAGGTTTATGGCAGCAAAAATTCCGAATCCAAAGATAGAATCCAGAAAGTTTTCGATTTTGCTGCACGAGTTATATCCGGCAGAAGAAAATTTGATCATATTTCGGATGTTATTAAGTATTTGAAGTGGCTTGACGCCCGGGGAGTACTTTAGACTATTTTGATTTATGTGTGATGCATAGGGTGATCACTTCCGGTGACCCCATGTAACTTGCCTCTTGCTTGCACTTTAATAGGGACCAATTAGAACGCGAAACAAGACAGTCAGAACATTTGGCATTGTCAAGACCACGAAACAACCATGGCAAAATAAATTTCATTTACCGTGGATCTCTGCTCTTCAACACATCATGCATGACCCTCGGATCTCCTCACGAAATGAGCTACGGATTGTTTAAAAAAGCTATAAGGCAAATGTTGCTTGGGGAGTAGTCTTTCTTAAGTGCACGGTACCGTGTTTACTTTTAGACATTTTAATTTTTAGATTCTTACCTGCATTTATGTCATTGCTTTTATTGTAATGTGTATTGACGAGGTGTAGCAGCACTGATTTTCGATGTTTGTGATGACAAGGACCTTTGAATAGCCCAACATGTGTGGAATGGTCTGCTTTTGTCAATACATACATACATACATACGGTAAGTTATTTTCACTCAAATATGCAATGCTTCAGAAAAGTGGGCGTAACTCTTATGACATTAGAGCTATTGATATCGTGTCAACTACATTGGATTGAAAAATGGCAGACCTTTTTCCGCTATGTGGAACATAACGAGCTCCCGCCAGTGGTTTGACCTCCAGAGGTCACCTCGTGACCTCATATGGCCTGAGGTCACTGAAGGTCCGAAAGTAACCTTGCCGTATATCACTTGCCCCGGTGGCGGGTACGAGCCACCTTCGCCCTGGTGGGGGGCTAAAAAGACCCCCATGATCTCAAAAACTAAGAGAGCTAGAAAAAAGCGCAAAACGGCAATCGAAAGCTCTGCAAAAATGATATCGAAAATACTTTGGTCATTTTTCTTGTCAGGTCAATATCAAGGTCACTAGAGGTCAAAATAGGTCAAAATCGTTAATATGAGGTGTACTAAGAAAACCTCATATATCTCAGAAACTATGATAGCTAGAAATATTTTTCTAACACCATTCGAAAGCTCTTGAGTTTTTCTTTCATTGCAGCGCGATTCATTTTCGTGTCAGGTCAAAGCCGAGGAAGCAACAGGTCACTGAATATTGGGCATATTCTTGGGAATGTCCATAGCCACCCATGCATAAGGGCGTTTCCTTTTTCGCTAATAACTTCCAAACCAAACAAGATACAGCCATAGTTGATGCACCATTGCAATCCTCTCGTCAATAAAAATCGAATGATATATACCATTGCTATTCCAGGTCAAATTTAAGAATTTGACCTGACCCAGGTCAACGGTCTGACCCAACTTGACCTGGTATAGTCATGATGTATATCATTTGACTTGCAGTGACTATACAAACACTTTGGTGACAAAATAAAAGTTATATCTTAGTTTATTCAAAATTTATAGAGTCAAACACCAAAAATGCTTATTTGACCTAAGGTGAACTTTTAAAGGCCACAAGTCAAAATGTTTGGCATCAACTTCAGAAATGGGCTAAGAGCAAGTCGTAACCGATGTTTGAAGTTGATTTCATCCATGCTTACTGAGAAAAGCTCATTTCGTGATTTTCCCCATGTATTTACAATGGGGAGGTCATGCTCTGCACATGACCTTAGGTCACCAATATCAAAAATCCCGAAGCAAATGTTGTAGCTCCTGGTGGGCCCAATATGTGGTATGCGTTTCAACTTGATCGATTAACCCTTCTTTTAGTTATGCGGTCCTAAGAATTTTTGAGGTGAGGTCACTTTACCTGGCCTGGTGACCTGACTTGATATGACCTTGAGCTAAAATTTTCAGGAAAGATGTAAAAATGATAAAGGAACAGCTAGACCAAGTTTAGCGGCGCTGCGCGCCGCCGTTTTTTGGTCACCTTGGAAAATCCGAGGGGGGTCTAAAAATTCCCCCACCCGGGCGAAGGATATCAAATGAAAGCTAGTGATGAGACATACACGATGGTATTTGATTCAGCGCTCTAGCTTAATTAGGTCAAAAGTTATTGCCAAAATACTGTTTTTGATCCCTGGTGACCTTGGATGACCTCAGAGAGGTCAAAGGGCAAATATGACCCCTGGGATTCGTGAAAGGCTGTCCAAGAACGCTTTTGGGAGCAAACCGAGCATTTGCAATCGTTTTTGTGGCTTTTAGATCATAAGACAGCTTTTTCCCATGCTTTTTCAATGAGAGGGTCACCTCGTGACCTGACCTCAGGTCCCGAAATCGAAAAATCCCGGATATACACTTTGTAGACCCTGGCGGTGCCATAAGTGTAGGAAGTTTCAAATTGATCGACTGAGAAAGGTAGCTCTTATAGAGCTTAAAAGTTGAAGTGAGGTGACTTTGGTTGACCTCGCCTGGTGACTTGACCTTGAGTAACCCGGGGAAATTTTTTTAGGGATGGTGGGAAAATGATGTGGTGAGAGATAGAGCCCTCAACTGCGGTCCTGCGTCTCGTCGTTTTCTGCTATCCTGAAAAACCTTAGGGGGGCATCGATGGCCCCCCGGTGGGGCGAGGGTTAATCAATTCGCGTGTTTGTGATATTAAGTCTTCTGCTGTTGTGTACCTAAAAACGTATGTTTTGTCTAAAATTTTCCACTTGTTGGTATGCCTTGCAGTGAATCCGTTGGATTAGCTATATGACTAAGTATCCTATACACTACCCCACAATATATCGTGTGCTATTTTGATGGCTTCCTAACGGAGGATCATTGCCCAATTTTGAACCACGGGGCTGTTCCGCTAGGGTAACATGATTCTTCAGATATGTAGCTTGGGTGTTTGTTAACCCTCGCCCCACCAGGGGCATCGATAACCCCCCACCCCTAAGGTTTTTCCGGGATAGCAGAAAAACGACGAGGCGCAGCACCGCGGTTGAGGGCTCTACCTTTCACTGCATCATTTTCCCACCATCCCTGAATTTTTTCCCCGGGTCACCCAAGGTCAGGTCACCAGACGAGGTCAACCAAGGTCACCTTACTTCAACTTTAGAGCTCTGTAAGAGCTACATTTCGATATCGATCGATTTGAAACTCTCTACACTTCATGAACCCCCCAGGGTCTATAAGGTGTATATCCGGGATTTTTCGATTTCGTTACCTGGGGTCAGGTCACGAGGTGACCTCTCCCATTGAAAAGCATGGGGAAAAGCTGTCTTGTGATCTAAAAGTCACAAAAAACGATTGAAAATGCTCGGTTTGATCAGGAAACCGTTCTTTGGCACTCTTTCACAGATTCCAGGGGCCATATTTGCCTTTCACCTCTCCAAGGTCATCCAAGGTCACCAGGGGTCAAAAACAGTATTTTGACAATAACTTTTGACCTATATAAGCTAGAGCGCTGAATCAAACACCATTGTGTCTGTCTTGTCACTGGCTTTCGTTTGATATACGGCAAGGTCACCTTCTGACCTTCCGTGACCTCAGGTCACATTAGGTCACGAGGTGACCTCTGGAGGTCAAACCACTGGCGGGAGGTCATCACGTTTCACATAGCGGATAAAGGTCTGGCCTTTTCCTATCCAATGGACTTGACCAAATCTCAATAGCTCTAATAGCATAAGCGCTATGCCTAGTTTGCTTAAGCATTGCATATTTCAGTGAAAATAGCCGACCTCGACCTAATTTGACCTCTGGAGGTCAAACCATTGACCTGAGCGCTAAAACATGTGAAGCAATTTCTTACTGAATTCACGCGAGCTTTCTAATGCAGTTTACAGATTTACGCTAACGCCCATATTTTCGGAGTTAGATGGGGGGGGCATCGATGGCCCCCGGTGGGGCGAAGGTGGCGCCGGACCCCCGGTGGGGCGCGGGTTAAGCGAGCATTGATGCATTTCTCTTTTTTAAACACCGATGGATCGATAGAACCCTGCTTTTAGTAGGCATTCTGAGAAATAATATTATTTTGAATCGTAAAGACCTTATCACAGAGGCAGAATTCCTAACTCATTTGGATTCACCTAACAACACATTTGGATACAACTCGCACAGTCGTTGATAAATCGGTATACATTTCCAAGGACGGTGTAACAACGTTATCTAGCTGCTGGAAAGGTCCGATCGTGTGGGAGGGGGGGGCGCTGAGATATGCCTCGTTATTTGATCACTGGAATATCATGGCAGTAGACCGACCGGTAACTTTGGCCGGGAGGTAGGGCCGAACTACCCTCACCCATGAAAACAGTCATACGGAGATATGCATGGCAATCTTGGCACCCAACGTGTTCGGTTTTATGGCACGCACTACCGATTTACAGTTGGCATTGTGTCATTTAGGAACGCACAGTTTTGTCAAGTTTGGCAGCACTCGTTTTCCCCTCGGAACTGGTTTTGAGTAGGCGTTGGAAGGCTTCTTACTGCAGGGCTCGAGAATCACAGAGCCAAAGCAGGCAGCTGGCTGAGAATCCCCCCGGCTATGTGTTGGCAAGATTGTCTGCTGATATTCTGGTTGGTATTTTATGATTACCTTTAAATGTCTCTGCGAGAATGATACTGGTGGAGAATCCGCCAACCAGCGGCGGAAATGCATGAGTGCCTCCTTTGTTATCGAAGGGGCGCAGCGCCCGTGAGGTCGGCTCTCGCTACATACGGATACAATTGCATATGTGGGCGACACGGCCCGGCCCGGTTCGAACGTCACGCTGACGAAAAGCGTATCTCTTCAAAAGGGTACAAAAGACTTTGACGGGGTCTTAACCATGTTATAGCCAGATCAATTCAGTTACTGATTAAACACATCAGGGGTGGGTGGGTTTCTGGCGAAGCTCGTGACACGTGAAAAGGCGGGCATGTCAAATCATCACAGTTGTCGTTTTTTTTAGAATGGGTCCCAAAACCTGCGAACAATATTTGGATTTATTTGTATTGCGCAAGAGAAGTCGATTGCAGTTTGAATTTTTTTCATCGGCCGGGTAAATTTCGAGATCTTAGGGAGGCAGAATTTGCCCCTGTTGGAAATAGGGGTAGCCGGGAGCCTCTTGGAAATAGGGATAACCATGAAGTCATAGCATATCATAGGTCATACTGAATAATGTCATATGACCGAAATACTGGGATCAACGACCTTGACCTTTATTTGGGTTTACCTTGACATAAAATATGATTGTATGGCGTTGTGACGTCACTACTTGGTCTATAGTGCAGGGGAACTGGTGCGACTGCACGATTGCGATGATCTCAGAATATAGGTCTGACTTGGAAAGTCTATAAGTCAACGAATTATTGACCGATTTTAAATATTTCTTCACCAATTGACGCGCTCATGAAGTCTCTCAAACGTGCTCCAGTCGTGTTTTCTGACGGCAAGTGGTTTTCTGGCCACCTTGGAAAAATAGGTGGGGATACTTTAGGACACCTCCACTGCGCGTGTTAAGCCCCCGGGTGGTGTTGAGACCCCTAAGGTGGTGTGGGTTGCCTGAGTTAGTTTCCTTGAGCTGATTCAGGATCCCTCAACTTGGATGGACTACTGAATTGGCGCGCAGTTCCAGGGCTGGTGTTGGGTCCCCTGAGCTGGCTTCTTTAGCAGTTTTGGGATCCCGTGAAGTTGAGCTGGTCTGCGGTCCCTGAAATAGACTGGAGCCTTCAGCTGGTGTGGGCCCTTGAGCTGGTCTGGACGCTTTACATGGTCGGGTCCTCTGCATTGATCTTGAGACCCCTGAGCTAATCTTGACCCATTATAGTTAGTACATGGGTCCCTGAGCTCATCGTGAGCCCCTTATCTGGTCTGGGCGCCCTTGGACTGTCATGGGGCATGCCAGGTGGTCTTGTGGCCCCTGAGCTGGTGTGCACATCCTGAGTTGATTTTGAGCCTCATGAGATCGGAGTTTCACAAGGGGCCCTTGGGCTGTTCTGGGGGCCGCTTATCTTGAAACACATGAGCTGATCTGGACCCCTGGTTTGGCACTGGGACCTCAGAGCTCTTGAATACCCTTTATCTGGTCTGAGCCTCCTGAATTTGTATTGGACCTACCTCAGATGGTTTCGGGACGCCTGAGATGTTTCCGATCCTCTGAGTTGGTTTCGGGCCTACTGGAAGACAGCTTCACTAAAAGCCCCTAAAATTTTCTGGGGGCTCGTGAGACACTCTTGCACAGAAAGCTCCAAAGCTGGGCTTTGGGCCCAAGCTGGCTTAGGCCCCGTAAACTGGTAAGGGTCTCCAGTACTGCTATTGGACCCATTAAACTGGCATGGGCTCCTTTAGGTTGTCTAAGCTCCCTTGTGCCACTCTGGGGCTCCCGAAACTCGTCGGGGCTCCCAGCCGGTATGTCCCTCTGAGTTTTCTTGACCTCCTGAGCTGCTTTGAAGCTCCTCAGCGGGTTAGAGCCCCCTGAGTTTGTGGTGACTCTCTGAATTGGTATTGATTCCCCTCAGCTGATCTGGGCACTTTTTTGATAACCAGGCCCCCATGCTGATCTTGAAACCCGTGTATTGGCACTGGAGCTCCCTAAGCTTGTCGGGGCCCTTAACACCCCCCTCATGGGCCTTCGAGCCACCTTTGCCATATTGGGGGGGGGTGTTTGAACACCCCCATCCCATCGAACTCGGCACCTATGCGGGATAACGAAAAACATGTGAACACTGGTGGATATATCATACAAATTCATGAAGAAACTATAGCAGTCACTTTTTGGCTCAGGTCAGTAAAGAGTTGAGTTAGAATCAATTACTAGGCACCATTCACTTCTTCTCGCTACGGAAAATCGAATGATGTATGGCATGACTATGCTAGGTCGAAACACAAAAATGACCTGACCTGAGGTCAAGTCAAGCTCACTGTCTGATCTAACATAGTCAATATGCACATCAATCAACTTGCAATAGCAATACAGACGTAATCGTATCAGACTAAAAGCTTTATCGTCATTTCCTGCGGAGTTATCGACCCACTAGCTTGTATAAGTTATGGGCCTCTTTAGCTTGTTTGGGCCTCCTTGTGCGTATTTATGGCCCCATGAGTTTGTCAAGGCACCCAGCTGGTCTGGCCCTATTAGTTTTTATGGGACTTCTGAGCTGTTTTGTGGCCCTCTCAACGTGCCTGGACCCCATGAATTGAAGCCTGGGCTCCTGAGCCAGTGTTGGGCTTCCTGAGCTTATTTAGGACTCATTTATATAGTCGGGCCCCATGCAGATTTTGACACCCCTGAGTTGGCTTTGGGTCTCCGGAGAGGGAGTTTTACAAAGGGCATCTGGGCTGTTCTGGGTCATTGTGAGGGTATTGCACAGGAGCTTAATAGTTTGGTCCTGGGGCCCAAGCTGGTTTGGGGCCCTTCAACACCCGCACTGGAGAGGGGTTTGGCACTAACGCACACTGGAGGGGGCCTGGTAGTCCCCCTAAGATATCCTAAACTAAGAGATGTATAAAAACGCCGGTTGGAGGTGGGTGGCGGCTATAGTGATCTGCATGATGACCAATTTTCATTGACCGAGGTTAATATCATCAAGGTCAAATCAGGTCATCAATGTGAAATCAGGTCATCAATGTGAAATCTTGGCCATGCTGGGGAGCTATTGGGTAATGCCATGATAATGCGGGAAAAATATGGGAATAAGCTAAAGAAAGACAGACCAGGGACATAGAGGGAAGGTCACAAAGAACATTTCCTTCAATTTTGAGGTCAGGCCATTCAAGGTCATTGGTCTAGAAGGTCACGATATGGTAAAGTACCTATACTATACACTATGAACCAGCACTTTAGAAACTGTTTGGCTGGAAATGAGGATTGACCTTTACCAATGACCCTTGACCTTTGACCGGGCCTTTATATTGAGGTACCTTCAATATGACGTCATAGTGTAATATACGTCAGACCGGGTGACGCAATTTGACGGGAAGCACTGGGGTCAATGACTTTGAAAGTGCAGATACGACCTTGACCTGTCACCTTTGAAATTGGCCTTGACCTTCATGTGAGGTGACCTTGACATATCATCCTGGGTATATTGCGTTATGACGTCAACACTCGGTCCCCAATGCAAGTGACCTGGTCCGACCGCGCGATTACAGCGATCTCAAAATGCAGGTCTGACTTTGAAAGCCTTTAACACGCGCATTGACGGGAGGGCGGGTACCCGCCCCTCGGGTTTTTCAGAGATAGCAGAAAAACGGCGGCGCGTAGCGCCGCCGTACCTTTCGTACCTTTTCCGTCATCATTCTTACAACTTCTGTGAATATTTTAAGGTTGGGTCATCTCAGGTCAGGTCACCAGTACAGGTCAAGTGACCTGACCTCAAAAAAGTTTAAGATAGCATAAGTCGGAACAGGGTGAACTTATCCGATTGCAACTCATATCACATAATGGGCCCACCGAGTTCTCTAAAATATGTTCCGTTATTTTTGATATCGATGACCTAAGGTCAGGTACGAGTTATGACCTCTCCGTTGGAAATACATGGGAAAATAGTTTTTACTGAATAACTCGGTAACGGATGGTGATAGAGCGTCTATTTAACTGCATTAGACTCGCCTTGGCTTTGCGGTTCTAATGATATGCATTTTATATAATTTGACCCTGTCCTGACCTCAGGTCAGGTCAAATCCTTGATTTGAGCTAGCAATGTCAAATTATATATCATTCGATTTGGCTTGCTGCGAGAATTCATGTGGTTTAAGTCATTTTGCTCTATCTTTACTCGTTCAGATGTAATGGCCGAAAACCTTAATTTACATGTTATCCCTATGACGGCATGTTTTGACCTCTCGTGACCTTAACTGTGACCTGACAAAAAATGGATTAAATATTTTCGATGGAGAAGTGGACGGGCTACCCAACGCCGTTTACCGTTTTTCGCTACCTACCATGGTTCTCGGGATCTTAGGGGGGGCGGGTACCCGCCCTCCGTCAAAGCGAAGGTGACTCAGACCCCCGTCAATGCGCGTGTGAAGTAAAACAATTTCAACCTATTTTCAAAATGTGTTCACCAATTGACGGGCTATTACATTCTGTTAAATGTGGTCGAGTATCGTTTTTCGGCTACGAGCAGTTCTCCGCCCACCTTGGAAAAACAGGTGGGACGCTTCCGAGCCCTCCCCGCCCCCTCCAGTGCGCGTGTTAAGCTGGAAAAGGCCCCTGAGCTGGAATTGCAGAAGAATCCCTAGGCTAGCTTAGGGCCCTGAGAGAAATTATTTAAGAGGTTTCTGACCTGGTACTAGGGCCCCTAGTTGGATTGGTGTTCCCTTGAAGTGACAAGGGCTCCTGAGTTGGTATAGGGCCCACTTAACCGTTATGGACATAATTAGCTTGTCTGACTTGGGGACTTAATTAGCTCCCCTTGTGCTGACCTGGGGCACCTTAGCTCATCGGGGCCCTTAACCTCTCTCGCACCTTGGGTTAGTCTTGGCCAGAGATGGCCTAAGTTACGTTACGAAATTATTTGTCCGTAGCCGTAGCTCTGGAAATGAAACGTAGCGTAGCTGGGCGAGTTTCGTTGCGTACTACGCCAAAATTTGGCGTATCGTAGAGTACTACGAAATTTGGCGATCGTAATTTGGCGTATCGTAGAGTACTACGAAAAAACGTCATATATGTATATAACTTCTCGTGATCTCAATCGCGGTAATAAGGATTCTTGGTAACGATCGGCTTTAATTTGGAATTTGAAATATAAGTGATAATATTTGAAAAATTAACGACCAAACTATTTTTTAATTGCAAACTTTAAACAATTTTACGAGAAATGCATCAAATCGCTGTCAATTAAGATCGGGACTTTTTGGTGGGTAGTGTAAATAACGGACACATTATTGGACCTATACAAACTAGAAGTCGGTTAATTTGGATTTATAATGGTGACAAGAATTCCCGAACATTGATCACACATCAGTCACTTCGAAATAACTTTATTTATCAAAACGAAACTGATGACAAAGCGTGTGAAACCGGCGACCGGAGAATGCCCCCGTGCTATGTCCATCTGAACGTGGGGCACTTTGGCTTCAGGATATTTGGTTTGAAAGAAAATAAGCCTTTTATTTTATTTCATAGTTCAGCTTCTATTTGCTTAAATGGGTGAACAAAATCTTAATATCGTAGGGCAATATACTTTTACCCATAGAGATCCACTATAACTAGAGCGGACACACACCGTGGAACGTCAAAATTGAACGTTTGTTAGTACAAATCGACCCGAGAGAAGCTCGGACGTTTACGAAATACCCGATAATGGACAATTTAATCAATTGACACAATTCCAGAAAAGGTTCAGACAACGACCTAATGTACCAAAAATCCTCCAATGAAAATGTCTTTCCCAAAATTATTTAGTCGTGGCCTAAATCCAGAAGCTCTCATTGAAATTAGCACGTGATTCCCAATTAACCGGCCAAGATTTGTACTAACAAAACTTTCAATTTGACGTCGGGTATTGCCGTTTGTACAGGATGTCTCTCAGTTATAGTAGATCTCATGCTTTTACCGTAGCCGTAGCTAAAATAACGTAGTTCTGAATGTGGGGCACTTTCGGTTCAGGATATTCGGTTTGAAAGGAAATAAACATTTTATTTTATTTCATAGTACAGCTTCTATTTGTTTAAATGGGTGAACAAAATCTTAAGATCGTTGGGCAATATACTTTTACCGTAGCCGTAGCTAAAATAACGAAATTCCGTAGTTGATGAAATACAGCGTAGCGTAATTCCGTAGCGTAGTTTTGGCCCAAATCGAATCGTAACGTAGCGTAAGGCCATCTCTGGTCTTGGCTCCTTAGTTGGTGCCGGGAAAATTTAGCTGAGCTGGGTCCCACTGGATTGAGTTTGCAGAGGGTTTCTGAGCTGGTCTCGGGGCCCCTGACCTGGTGAAGGACCCCTTGGAGACCAAACTGGGCGTCTGTATCCATAGTCAGGCCTCGCACAGAAATTGTGGCTTTAATTGGTGTGTTTGCGGAAGGCCCACTCATCCTTATTCGCTATCACGATTTCAGTATTTGGGACAACTTTATGGGTCCTGCGTGAAAAATGAACGGGGGGACAAAACATACTCCATCCACCCCCTCTCAAAAACAGGGGTCGCGTCCCCCCCGTGGTGGGACCCATGCTTTATAGGCTTTCAAAGTCAGACCTATATTCTGAGACCGTCGCAATGGCACGGTCGCACCAGTTCGCCTGCACTGTAGACCGAGGGGTGACGTAATAACTTCCTAGAATTAGGTTATATGTCAAGGTCAACCCACATGTGGGTCAAGGTCAAAGGTCGTGGTTTAAGGTCATTGACCCTTGTATTCCGGTCAGATGATATTATTCAGCATGAAGTATGACTTCATAGTTAGGCTACTTAATGTCAAGGCCAAGGTCAAATGTATTTTTCAAGGTCAACCCTTATTTCCCTCCCAAAGGCTGCTGTAGTGTCAGTTTTGTTACACAGTATTTGGAAAATGGTATATTGTTATATCATAGGTCATTGACCTTGCATGACCATGCCCTCAGAAGGGGATGAGGTGGCTTAGTGGATAGCACCCTTGTCTTCTAAGCTACCGGTCCCGGGTTCAAGTCCCGGCGCAGCCTCTGAATAAGTCGATCTGATCCCCAAAATCCCTTCCAACAGGGTGAGAGTTGGTGACGACGTATGACCCTGGCAGTTGGTGCGTCGTTAAACCCCAACAATTATTACCATGCCCTCAGAATTTTCGAGAACATTGTGTGGGACCTTCGTATATTACCTCAGTCCACTTTTGGTGTATTCTCGGCCTTTTTCCGCATAATCACAGCATTTCCCAATAGGTTTCCAGCACGGCCCAGATTTTACCTTTACAACTTTGTTTGACCTTGAAGATATTGGCCTAGGCCAATAAAACTTTGCCATTAGGTAGATCACCATCGCCCCACGCATCCCCAACGGGCGTTTTTCCGAGCATCCTGGTTTCCGAGACCTCGGGCGAGGCACTGACGCTAGACCTCTCTCCACTACGCTCTCTGCGCATCTTTGTGACAGATCCTGTAAAGTAAGTCGTAAATTAGCATGCTTTAATGGGATTGCAAGCCCTACTCGCCCTCATATTTTGCCAATGGTGCATCGGAATTCCGAACTAGAAGGCACTTCTCAAGTCTTTGTGCAAATAAATACGGCATATATTTGTATTACATGAATCTTGAGTTCAGTTCATACTAAAAGTAATGGCCCTTCAGATCTGAAGTCTAACAGCCAAAGATCAAGAAGTGCATGGTGTCACTAAAAACATTGGTGCAGTCGAAAACATAACGCAGGAATAACTCACGAAAAAGTGTATTTGGCACAGTGATATTTCCTGACAAAAACGGTCAGCAGGTAAAAGCCATGCTCACAAGACAACTCAGAACGGAAATCGCCCCCAGCCATGGAGGGTTAGAAGACCTGGCCCCCGCCTTGAAACATCAACACGAAGCATGGCTCTTCGTCACAGAACGGCTGTCTCGCTGAGCTAAAGCTCGAGCATGGCTCACAGGTAAAATGTTCTGGTCCAAAACATATCGTAGGCAAAACATACAGAAGTCCACTAGTAAGTTCACGCATTTTGAGCATTCCGGTGGTAGCCTTTTATCAGCTTAAAGCATACACACGCGCATACAAACAGTTGTCTCGTAACACCACCTGCACTTCCAGTTCCGTGATCAACAGTTTAAACAAATACACTGATTCTTAAGAGGCATCAGATCGCTTGTATGGATTAATATGAATTACTTGGTCTTGCGTCAGTTCATTTTGTGATATGAATTTCAGATCAATACATTAAACCTGCTTTCACTGGTGCCACTTGAAACGTTTTTCGAGGCGAGGTTACTTGATCTGGTCTGGTGACCTGACCTGATATGACAGACTTAATATTTTCCAAAAACTGCAGAATAAACTAGGAATAAGGTGAACCTCGTAAGGCAGCGCTTCGCGTCGCCGTTTTTTTGTGCCGCTGGAAAAAACCCAAGAGGTGAGAGGGGGTGTTCAAACACCCCCGCGACTGGGGCGAGGGCTGTTAGCCACTGCGAAGAACCAGTGTTCTGTCTGGGGACCTATGCCATTGACGTGCTCCCTGTAACACTCAGTGAGATGACAAATCAGCTCGAGCTCACACCGATAGCGAGTCTAGCGCCGTGCTGACGAGCCACCGAGCCAGCGCTGCGGTTCAGTCTCAAGCCGACACCTCGCCTGATGCGCGGCGGGAGGAGGCCCGCAGAGGTGCAATGTCAGCACTGAGGGCCTAAACAGCGCCGCACTGCTCACGATGGGCTGCTGTCACTATATTCACTAATTATGCGAGAGGAGTTCACAACTGTCTAACCACGTGTGAAGACGATAGTGCAACGCGCACTGTCGGCACTGTACTGTACACACGCTTTTTCTGTGGATACCCACTATGTGTATGTGTTCACATATCGACGGGATACTTCATCTCAGCGCAGCAGACTTGCGTCATGGTGTGATGTCCGAGGGAGTTAAATGGGTGGGGCCCAGGGGCAGCCCTGTCTGAGATTCGAACCCATGATCCATTATTTATACAGTGAACTAGCTCCGCTGCTCTGCATCTCTGTAAACGTTCACCCCGTGCTGGCAGCATTATCTGATAGTTAAGTCGCATCATAGTCCGATGCACTGCAGCATCCTGTGTCTGCAGAGATGTCGACCTCTTCTGACGCAAACACAGTTCCCAAACAGCTTGCTGCTCTGCTCTGATCTTAAGCTAGCAGTATCGCTTTGTCATCAGCATTAGATTGGTAAAACTATTAAAAAGAGAAAGGCTCTCTCTCCCCAATGTCACAGCGTGCGTTGCGAATCCCGCCCGGACCCTGAAGCTGCCCCACGGATGCGCTGCACCGGCATCCAGTACACCTCTGCAGCCGACTCATCACGCCTTCCCAGTGTACCGTAAGTGTTCCCGTTCCCTCGATATTATCGCGAAATAGACGGGTGGAGCGAAGTTGCAGCCCAATCTGGCAAGTCATCATCAGGGACCCTAGAGTCGGGGACCAGTCAGGAGTCGGATGCCAGCTATCAGCCCTGCAAGGTTCTAGTGACTAAGTGGTATGAGTATCAGCTCGATCTGTGCAGTCATCCTCGGCCTACCGCCGTTCGGGCACCTCCGCCTGGCTTCTCAGGAGGGTTCTGGTGGCTCTTGCGCTTCACCCGAGCTCCTACAGCTCCAGAGAGTCAGTGGGCTGCAGCGGACGACGCGAGTTCGCCGAGTAGAACTGGGAGAACCAGCGTCGGTACTTGAGGATGGTGCCGTCCTCCTTGACCAGGCCTGGTCGTGGCAGGTGGTCCTTGTTGTTCCAGATGCGGACGTCCCGCTCAAACTGCGACCACCGGTCAGGGGTTAGCACAGAGCGAAACGCACCAGGTCTAGCCAATCGCTTACAGCTCGGAGCGTAAGGGACTGGTGGTCTGAACTGAGACGCCGATTTATAGCAGAAAACAACGAGCACAGCTCTGGCTGGTAATCATTGGCGATCAGAGTCGTTTTTAAGTGGTGGGGGCTCTGCACTCTCCAAATTGCACGCTTATGTTAGGGAGGTGTGTAGTTACATTCCTAAAGCTAATGGTAGGCCCGGCTGTGAGTACGAAACGTGTTATCGTAACATCATTATATCAAACACCACATCAGAGTCACAAAAGCAGTCTAAGCGCTACTCTAGGACATGTTTGCGAAGACATGGTAAGGAGTGACACCCTAACTTTTACCCCCAGTGGGCCCCTGGTCCAAATTCTTCCGAAACAGGGACGGATCCAAGCAGTGGGGCGGTCACCCATAACCTGTGGAATTGTCCTCTGCGGACACGGCACCCATGGCATGCGCTGAGAGCCCCTCCCCCGGCCCTTAAAATACATAAGCTGTGGGTATAGACGCCTTAACCCGCGCCCCGGTGGGCCTCCGAGCCACCTTCGCCCTGGTGGGGGGGGTTTGAACAACTCCCCCTCGAACTCGGCCCCTATGCAGGATAGCGAAAAACGCGAACACTGGTGGATAGCTCATACAAATTCATGGATAAACTATATTAGTCACTTTTTGGTCTCAGATCAATATTGAGGTCATGACAAGTCAAAGAAGCTGATATTTTTAGTACAGTTTTTGGGCTCTAGCATCTGACAGAGCCAAATTCGAATCATTTTGTAGGGACTATTTGCTTCCTTTCGTCACGGTGAATCGAATGATGTATGATATGGTCATGCTAGGGCAAAACACAAAAAATGATCTGACCTCAGGTCAGATCAAGGTCACTTTTTGACCTAGCATAGTCAATATGCATATCAATCGAATCGCAATAGGAAATGAGATACGGAGGGGACCGAATACTCCCTCCCCCCAGCGTTGCGCTTCATGTCAGGGGCCGCAGTGGGATGCGTGTTAAAGCTAACCTCATGTATCAAACACTAGCGTCGACTCCTATAGTTGTATTTATAAGTACGCCACACGGCAGCAGCCGTCTCTGTTTCGTCTGTACAACCCTCTATCGCCGGCGCCCCTCCATCTGACAGCGTCAGGGCCGGCCCAACTGCGCCATCCCGGCCTAGATCAAGTTGCGCGCCTCCGCCAGGGCACTGATCGGTGCAGTGAGACCTTGAACCAGGGGAAACAGACACCACCAGACAAAATGGGGTGGGCAATAGCCCTGTTCAGCTGTCAGCACAGTTTTGTCAGCAGGACCTCAACCTCTCCTCCAGGAAAGTAATATCAGCGCCATAATCGCCTCTTGCTGTGCTAATCAAAGGGAACTCAAACCTTTACACAATTAAAAAATAGACTGCCACTTCGTCATTTACTATTTTTCATCAGCGCAAACAGCAGGCCGTCAGCCCGTAAAACCTCTAGAACTAGTTCCCGGGAGAGGCTACAGTCCTGTGACGTAGGCCAACGCGGCCCACTGATTGGTGCTGACAAAACTCTCTGACAGCTGGAATAGGGCTCTTGTCTCAGAGCCTTCACCCGCAATAGGCATAACGTTTGAACACAGTTATGTGTGTACAATTTTGCATAGTGAGTGCGTTCAATGAGCGAGAGCATACCAACTCAAATATGTTCTCGGGTAAAGAGAACTCGAAAATGAAAAAGAGGGACAAATGAACAGTCTTTTGTAGTTTTCAAGGTTTATCAGTCATGCCAGAAAATCAAGCTAAGTGAAAGATTAGCTTAGGACCCAAGCTCAGCTTACGGGAGCCCAGGGTGGCTGATGCTCAAGGGGCCCATTCAAGCTCACGGCCCCCAGGTCAGTAGCTATAAAGCCTTATAGGGATCCAAGACCATCTCAGGGGCCCTCAGTTCAACACAGGGGCGCATATTAGCCCAGATGATCAGATTAGCTTAAGGGCCCGGCTCAGCTCAAGGGCTCCTTGTCGGCTTAGATAGGGTTTCAGAACAGTTCAGAGTTCCAGTTAAAGCTTATAGCCCCAAGTTCAGATTAGGGGCCTATAACTGTGCAGGGGCCCCAGATAAGTTAAGGGCCTCCCGTGCAGCACAGGGTACCCAGATTAGCTCAGGGGACAAGATCAGCTTGACGGTCCCAGCTCAGCTCAGTGGGTCCCCCAGGTCGGCGGATATAGGGTCTGGCCAACTCAAGGGGCCCCGTTCAAGCTCACGGCTCCTAGCTCAGCTTAGGGACCCTAGAACAGGTCATGCCGCCCAAACCATCTCAGGGGCGCTCATTTCAGCTCAAGGGGCCCAAGTTACGTATGGCATCAGAGGCCGGTTCAGGGGCTCCGAACAGCTCAGGGGCCTTAAAATAGACTCGTAGGACCTCGGATTAGTTTAGGGACACAGGTAAGTTAAAGAGGTTTCCAGGCAAGCTATCGGGCCAGTTTGGGTGTCTTGCTTGATATTGCAGTTGCTGATATTCTTATCCCTGTTGCGTGGGGCCCATTACAGAAAAGTGGGGGGGGTCAGTGGCCTCCCTGCCCCCCCCGGTTCCTACGCCTATGCTGTTGATATTGTGGCTATGAGGGAGATGGAAGAGGTAGCATCTGGGATACTTTTCCCTGTTTAAGTCAAGCACAATATGTGGTCCTTACCTGCTGGGCCTCCACGAAGAGGTAGAACTTAGCGATGAGTGGCCCGAAGCCATAAGAGAAATCCCAGTACACAGTGTGTACCACTCGTTGCTCAAGGTCACCGATAGGTGTCACTAGCTGTTGGATCACTCCAGAGCCTAGTGGAGACTGGAAGTCGATGTATACGAGCCCTGGCCCGACCTGCCAGCACGAAATCATAAGTTAATCGACCTACTGAGGAGATATCATCAGACAATTTAAAGTCCAGTCAGTTCGGATATTTTTTGTTAACACGCACGGAGGGGGCTTCGGAGGCCCCCACCTGTTTTCCGAGGTGGCCGGAGAACTGCTCCAGCCGAAAACGAACGCGGCCACATTTAACAGACTTTAATAGCACGTCGATTAGTCAAGACTTTTCAAATCGGTCGAAAATTTTGACTTTTCGGCTTTCAAGTCAGACCTGCGTTTGAAATCGCCGTAATCGCGCGGTCGGACCAGTTAGCTTGCACTGGAGACCGAGTGGTGACGTCATAACACCATATAACCGGGATTATATGTCACGGTCACCTCACATGAAAGTCAAGGTCAAGGTCACAGGTCAAGGTCATATCTGCACTTTCAAGGTCACTGACCACTGTCTTCCGGCCAAATGACGTTACCCGGTCTGACATATATTATGCGATGACGTCATCGATAGGGTACCCAAATACAAACGTCAAGGTCAAAGGCCAAGGTCAAAGGTCATGGGGAAGGTCAATCCTCATTTCCCGCCAAACAGTGGCTACAGTGTTAGTCAAAGTGTACATTATAAGTAGTATACCATATGGTGACCTTAAAGGTCAATAACCTTGAATGACCTTGACCCAAAAATCGTAGGAAGCCTCTTGAGCCCTCTTCCATGACCCTGGTCCGCCTTTAGCTTATTTCCGCCATTTTTCCGCCTAATCATAGCATTTACCAATCGGTCCCCAGCATGGCCAGGATTTGTGACCTTTACGACCTCGTTTGACCTTGAATAAATTGACCTAGGTCAATGAAAATGGTCATCATGTAGACTGACATAACCTTCACCCACCTGTAAAGTGTCGTTTTCTAAACCTCTTAGTTTTTGAGATCTTAGGGGCCCACCAGCCCCCCACTCCAGTGCGCGTTAGTGCCAGACCCCCTCCAGTGCGGGTGTTAACTTTTGCCCCGGAGGATTTTCTACCTTCCCTCCCGTACATTTACTGAGGTAGGCGGAAAACCCCTGACTCGTCCTCACGATCCTGTCAGCACGGGCCACGAGCCTAAGTTACGTGACCTAAACTGGCACTGCTTCCACACATTTCAATCGAATGATCCGATTCTATGTCGCTGTCTGGAAATGTGTGGAGCTAAGTCATGAGGGAAGCTGGGCTAAATTTCTGTCATTCGGGACTTAATATACATGGCCAAATATCAGGAGTGCCAGTAATTTACACCAAAACGTGTGCCGCGCAACTCGTCAATCATTTCATCTATCGTTACCATGCCCAGGAAACAACCACGGAAAGCGACGCTTCATTTACCGTGCGTCTCATCTGTATAACCAGATCGTCATTTCCAACAATGTTCGTTGCATTAGTCTGCCATCTTTTAAGAAGACTGTTGGTAATTTTATTACGCGTACATGATTTTGTGTTGTTGACTATGACTTCTGTACGGCTTGTATGACGATGGTTCCTGAATAGCCCTATTTGGAGTGGAGGAACCAGACAACGTGTAATAAATAAATAAATAAATAAATAAATAAATATTTAAATGAGACTCCCATTGGTCAGAGATGGAGGTGTGAGTGAATCGTTTTAATTACAGCGTTCGCCCACACTCTCGAATGAGCAACACATATTATTGAGCAAACATTGCAACCCTTTCGTCATAGCTAACCGAATGACATGGCTATTTTGTTTGACCTGAGCCAATGTCGTGTGAAAAGTGGTTATATATATTCATAGCAGACATCGACTGACTCGCAATACCAGCAGAAATCTAATGAGACTAAGGTGAATGCTCAGGTCCCTACTCAGTGCAATGTCGACGACCGCATGACATTCCTAAGAAATAAGGTCTGGTGCTCGCCCAGAGGTAGGTGTTGTACACGCTTAATATGATAATGCAGAACGCCAAATATGCAGAGCGTCAAAAATCAAATTATATTTAACACGCGCCCCACTGGGGGGGGTGAAATTCGCCTACCCCTCCTAATTTTCCCCACATAACGCCAAAACAAAGAGATGCAGAGCAACGAAACTTACAGTACCTTATTCTTTATTCATTTTACGCATCTGGACCAATTTTTCAGGTCAGGTCATGTCAGGTGAAGGAGCTATCTAAGGTCAAGCGCCCCGACCTCGAAACCTGAAATCACGAGTTTGGAGCGGCGCCTAATGAACATCAGCCAACTGATCAGTTTGAAACTTTCACGATATGATACAGTCATTAGAGTCTACAGACCTGTTGTCTCGGAATTCCGATATTGTTGACCTAAGGTGGGGTCAATGTTTTGGTCGCTCAATTATAAGTCTACGGCGAAAAATAGAAAGGGCTCGTTTTCAGTAAATACTGCATAGATAAGACTGAAAATCCTCAAACCGTTTATTCTTACCACAATCTTGACTACAAAGTAAAGATTTTGACCCTATGACCTCTCAAAGGTCATGTCAGGTCACAGGAGTATACAGTGATTGTTTTGCCAATAACTCCTGACTGAATTGAGATAAAGCTCCAATTTTTCTTACATTGTGCTTTTATTGTCACGGGGAGTCAATTGATAAGCAACATGACCATACCAGGTCACCATGTGTCCCTGACCTGGCTTGAGGTCAAGTCATTCTCACAATTTGACCCAGCATGGTTATATTATGCATCATTGGATTCACCACAATGAAGGGAATCCAGTGCTGCATGAATATTTTCTTTAGTTCCGCTGAGTAAACATCTAGAGGGGGAAACGTACACTTCCCTGTTGTAAGTCTATGGAACAATCTTTTACCTGTGCTGACCTTAACACGCGCACTGGAGGGGGCCTCGGAGGCCCCCCCACCTGTTTTTCCAAGGTGGCCGGAGAACCACTCGTAGACGAAAAACGATACTTGGCCACATTTAACATAATTTAATAGCACGTCGATTGGTGAAGACTTTTTGAAAATCGGTCTAAAATTTTTTGACTTATAGGCTTTCAAAGTCAGACCTGCATTTTGAGATCGCCGTAAATGCGCGGTCGGACCAGTTAGCTTGCATTGGAGACCGAGTGGTGACGTCATAACTCCATATAACCGGGATTATATGTCAAGGTCACTTCACATGGAAGTCAAGGTCAAGGTCAAAGGTCACAGGTCAAGGTCATATCTGCACTTTCAAGGTCACTGACCACTGTGCGTCCGGCTGAATGACATTACCTGGTCTGACATATATTATGCTATGACGTCATCGATAGGGTACCCCAACACAAAGGTCAAGGTCAAAGGTCAAGGTCCAATGTCATTTGCAAAGGTCAATCCTCATTTCCCGCCAAACAGTGGCTATAGTGTTAGTCGAAGTGCACATTATAAGTAGTATACTATATTGTGACCTTAAAGGTCAATGACCTTGAATGACCTTGACCCAAAGGTTGTGGGGAAGCCTCTTTGAGACCTCTTCTCTATTAACCATGTCTGCCTTTAGCTTATTCCCGCCATTTTCCCGCAGAATCACAGCATTTACCAATCGATCCCCAGCATGACCAATATTTGACCTTTACGGCCTCGTTTGACCTTGAAGATATTGACCTAGGTCAATGAAAATTTGTCATCATGTAGATCACCATAGCCTCTACCCATCTGCCAAGTGGCGTTTTTCTACACCTCTTAGTTTCCGAGATCTTAGGGGGGCCTACCAGGCCCCCCTCCAGTGCGCGTTAGTGCCAGACCTCCTCCAGTGCGGGTGTTAACACGCGCATTGACGGAGGGGCGGGTACCCGCCCCCTCGGGTTTTTCGGAGATAGCATAAAAACGGCGGCGCGTAGCGCCGCCGTACTTGGCATACCTTTTCCTTCATCATTTTTACAACTTCTGTAAAAAATTTTAAGGTTAGGTCATCTCAGGTCAGGTCACCAGTACAGGTCAAGTGACCTGACCTCAAAAAAAGTTTAAGATAGCATAAGTCGGAGCAGGGTGAACTTATCCAATTGAAACTCATATCACATAATTGGCCTACCGAGTTCTCTAAAATATGTTCCTGTATTTTTGATATCGGTGACCTAAGGTCAGGTACGGGGCATGACCTCTCGATTGGAAATACATGGGAAAAATGGTTTTTACCGTATAACTCAATAGCGGAGAGTGATAGAACGTGTATTTTAGCTTCATTAGACTTGCCTTGGCTTTGCGGTTCTAATGATATGCATTTTATATAATTTGACCCTGACCTGACCTCAGGTCAGGCCAAATCCTTGATTTGTCCTAGCAAGGTCAAATTATATATCATTCGATCGGCTTGCTGCGAGGATTCATATAGTTCAAGTCGTTTTTCTCTATCTTTATTTGTTCAGATGTAATGCCCGAACAACTTAATTTACATGTTATCCCTATTACAGAGTGTTGTGGGAATGACCTAGGACCCTAAAAGATGATACAGATGACAGTAAAAGCGCTAAAAGACTGGCAGCCTAAAACGCCAAAGTCCAGAAACTAAAACGTCTAAACCCTAAAAAGCCCAAAAGGCTACGTCCAGGTAAAGATAAGAAGAAAAAAAGCGTGGGATGAGGTAAATACAACGTTTCGGTCTTGGACCGTGGTCAGGCGAGGGGTGAAAGATGGAGGTGGCTAGAGGCCTGAGGTAACCTTTTTCCAAATACTGAGTGACTGGAGGCCTAAGGTAAACTTTTGGTCGAAAAAAGTCTTTTGTTGACTTTTTGTTGACTTTTGTTGACTTTTGTTTCGACCAAAAGTTTACCTTAGGCCGCCAGTCACTCAGTATTTGGAAAAAGGTTACCTCAGGCCTCTAGCCACCTTCATCTTTCACCCCTCGCCTGACGACGGTCCAAGACCGAAACGTTGTATTTACCTCATCCCACGCTTTTTCCTTTTTCTTCTTATCTTTACCTGGACGTAGCCTTTTTGGGCTTTTTAGGGTTTAGACGTTTTAGTTTCTGGACTTTGGCGTTTTAGGCTGCCAGTCTTTTAGCGCTTTTACTGTCATCTGTATCATCTTTTAGGGTCCTAGGTCATTCCCACAACACTCTGCGGTTTATGGCACCCTATCTTCAGCAGGCCTTCCGAGAACTTATTATCCCTATTACGGCATATTTTGGCCTCTGGTGACCTTAAATGTGACCTGACAAAAAATGGTTCAAATATTTTCGATGGAGAAGTGGATGGGCAGCCCAACACCGTTTACCGTTTTTCGCTACCTACCGTGGTTCTTGAGATCTTAGGGGGGCGGGTACCCACCCCCCCTCGTCAAAGCGAAGGTGGCTCAGACCCCCGTCAATGCGCGTGTTGATATTGACCTGACATAAAAATACTTCGTATAATTTATATTTGTCTCGTCAAGAGCTTTCGAATGCCGTCCGTAATGTTTATTTAGTTTTCCTGTGAAAGGAGATATGGAGGGGGCGAAATACGTTCCCCAGCGGGGCGCGTCATGCCAGGGACCCCAGCGGGGTGCGTGTTAAGTGCTGGACGGGCTTATTTATCTATCGAATTTGAATGGCATTACCCTGCAACTGATTTCGCCTTGGATTAACGGTATGTCAAAGTATGAATAGAAGATGTGTGTCACCTGGAGCCCTGAGTTTAATGTTTAACAGTTAACGTTTCCAGTGGAGTACGCTATGAATTATTTGTTTCAACGAACGAACAACGAATGTAATCCATGGACCGTAGGGGAAGTCCGTGCAAGAGTAGGCACTTAACTTTCTAAAGGCTTTCACGTTTCTCCTATACGTCTAAAAGCAAAAATTTTATATGGCTGTTTAGCCTGAAGAATTGTCTATCTATGACCCATGTTTCAACTCGATATCTCTGAAAGGAATTCGCCACGAGCCCATCAAAAATAAAAAGTCACGTGCGCACTCTTGCTGGATTGGGTCGGTAAGAGTACGCAAGAGAGGAGGATGGAGTACGCATCGATGCCCCGCTATGCTTTGGGTTCATGGGCCATGTCGCGAAATCTTTTGTCGCCAAACTAGGGGATTGTAGGATTTTATATCGTTCTAAATATACAATAACTATGTTGCAATGTTTTGTTTTCAAAATATAAATTACGGACTCTGAGAATATAAATAATAAATATAAATATAATAGAGAATATAAAATATAAATTACGGAGATGTAGGAGAGATGCACAAATAATATCCCCTGAGCAGACGAGCGTCAAATGTGCATTGAAGTCTGCATCGACGCTTACTCTAGGCGCCTAGTGCAATCTGATTTTGTATGCACGCGGTCTGATAACGTCGTCTATCTCTGGAGAATGAGTGTCTCAGTGGATATCATCAATGTCTCTTGAGCCATAGGTCTCGGGTTCATGGAACCCCTCAAAGGTGATCTGTTTCTCCAAATTCCTCCAGGGTGAAGATTGGCGACGCGTTATAACCTTAACGGTTGGTGCGTCGTTGAACCGCAACAAATGTCTATCTCCAGCCGAAGAACCGAAATAAATAATCACTTTCCCAGTATTTTGAGTTCTAATTAAGATTTACTATTTACACCTGAGTGTGTACCCTTGGAATTGAGTCGAAACCTCAGAGGTGCTTTTTTCTCTCCGCCACATCTGTTTCGTCTGTCTTGTGACTCGGTACCAGCTGTCTTTTGCTTGAAGTCAGGAAATGCCTTTAAGGAGGTGTACACCGAGGGTGTTCCCCACATTTGCAGCCACCACACCTTAGTCGTGGCATCATTCATGAGGCGCGCATGTAACTGCACAGAGGTCGCATCTCATAGCGAAAATTCCAGACCTCACTAAAACAACACACTATTCCACCTGTAGGTACAGTACAGATTACCCACTTTCAATCGACACAGGGAAACCCCACTTCCAGAAAAGGCATCCCACCCTGGTACTTTTGTGCAAAATCGAAATCGCACCGCGCCAGTGTCGAGTTATTTGGGGCCGAGTGGTGAGATTTGGCTACATCACTAATAGCTATGCCTTCTTCTGAACACAACTTCAATATTTTTAGAACAGAAAATCGAGTGTTCAGACTGCATACTCTACTGTCTTCCTGGTTTGACAATCCTGGATCCTAGATGAGCGCAGCCACGCGGACATCCACATTACCAAGGCCATTAAAGTACCACACTGTGATTGGTGGCCACACTGTGATTGGCACCGCACTGTGTTGCCCAGCGTGGCCGGTACGTTTCCTCAGAGCTTACCGTTCGCGGAGAGAAAAGGCAAACATTCACCATCTACCGACCCCTACTCCCCCGTAGTCACGTGGTATGAGTTGAACTTCGGAATGTGGCGTAATGCTCATGTCCGCTCCGTGGACAAATATGTATTGTCATAAGCTGCTTCTCGGTTCCTATTAACACGCGCACTGGAGAGGGGCCCCAGGGGCCTCCACCTATTTTCACGATGTGGCCGGAGAACCGCTCGTAGACGAATGACGATACTCGGGCATCTTTAACAGAATTTAACGACGCAGCGATTGGTGAAATAATTTTGAAAATCAGCGGAATATTTGTACTTATAGGCTTTCAAAATCAAACCTAAATTTTGAGATCGTCACAATGGCGCGGTCGGCCCAGTTCGCTTGCATTGGAGACGGAGTTGGGACATCATAACGCCATATAAGCGGGCTGATATGTCGGCGGTCGGATATGTCAGGGTAACTTCACATGAAGATCAAGGTCAGAGTCAAGGTCATATCAGTACTTTCAAGGTCATTGGCCTCAGTGCTTCCGGTCAAATGGCTTTACCCAGTGTGACGTTTATTATGCTATGACGTCATAGCTAAGTTAACTCGAATGACAACGTCGAGGTTAACACGCGCACTCGAGGGGCCTCGGAGGCCCCCCGTACCTGTTTTTCCAAGGTGGCTGGAGAACCGCTTGTAGCCGAAAATACGACACGTGGCCACATTTAATAGAATTTAATAGCGCGTCGATTGGTGAAAACTTTCTTGAAAATCGGCCAAAATTTTTTGACTTATAGGCTTTCAGAAGTCAGACCTGCATTATTGAGATCGCCGTAAACGCGCGGTCGGACCAGTTAGCTTGCATTGAAGACCGAGTTGGTGACGTCATAACGTCATATAAGCGGGACTATATGTCAAGGTCACTTCACATGAAAGTCAAGGTCAAGGTCAAAGGTCACAGGTCAAGGTCATATCTGCACTTTCAAGGTCACTGACCACTGTGCGTCCGGCCAAATGACGATACCCCGTCTGACATATATTATGCTATGACGTCATCGGTATGGTGACCCCAATACAAAGGTCAAGGTCAAAGGTCAAGGTCAAAGGTCATTGGGAAAGGTCAATCCTCATTTCCCGCCAAACAGTGGCTACAGTGTTAGTCAAAGTGTAAATTATAAGTAGTATACCATATGGTGACCTTAAAGGTCAATGACCTTGAATGACCTTGACCGAAAAATTGTGGGAAGCCTCTTTGTGGCCTCTTCTCTATGAACCTTGTCCGCCTTTAGCTTATTCCCGCCGTTTTCCTGCATAATCACAGCATTTACCAATCGATCCCAAGCACGGCCAATATTTGACCTTTACGACCTCGTTTGACCTTGAAGATATTAATTTAGGTCAATAAAAATTGGTCATCATGTAGATCACTATAGCCCCCACCCACCTACCAAGTGGCGTTTTTCTACGCTCTCTTAGTTTCCGAGATCTTAGGGGGCCTACCAGGCCCCCTCCAGTGCGCGTTAGTGCCAGACCCCTCTCCAGTGCGGGTGTTAATAAACATTTTTAATTACAAAACTTCCATTACATTCGTACTCGTTATGTTGCTAATAAAAAAGGTTCAGGCTGGCACAAGTTTACGGCGATTCCAAGCCACGCTAATTTGGAGACTTATTTCTGCTAACTGAGGAAAAGAAAATGTTAAAAAATTGGAATATGTAAATTTAATATATTCATTAGGTTTATTTTTTTCGGGGGGGTTTTTTTTTTTTTTCCTCTTTTTTTTTCCCCCTCCCCCCCTCCCCCCCCCCAATATAAAAAAATTTTTTTTTTTGGGGGGTTATTTTTTTCCCCCTCCCACCCCCCTGTTTTAAGGTGCCGCGGGGGGTTTTTCAGAGAAAAAACTTTAAAAAAATTCGGTCTTTTTCAGAAAAAGATCATAAAAATTATTTTGATATTCAGGATGGTGATACAGCCTTGGATGGGTGAGCTTGTGACGTCACTCGGTATGAATGAATCCCCTTAAAGGTATCGGATGAATTTTTACCTTATTCTCCGCAAACGGTAAGTTCTGGGACAAATTAAATATGGATTGGTTCGTCTCTCGGTATGCTTTATCACATGGCTATCTTAGTCCCGTATTATAAAGGTGTCACGTTCCTGTTTAATATTTGTATGTGGTTGAGGCCTTTTTAACTGAAAAAAATGAATGTTCTGCTCTATCTGGCCTACCATTCAGATGAAAAAGTGGGTACAGATTTTCATCACCATGGCTGTCGCCTGGCAATGCCATTCATCACACTGGCGACGCCGCCGGTTTCAATTCTTCATTAAAGCTCGCTGAAAAGTGCTCGACGAAAGACAAGGCTGCTCCAACATTTTCCGAAAATTAGTGGAAAACTTGGAAAATTGTCTGATCCCGTCATTCAAGCCTTGAGGTGACGGGACTAGAGAACTGACCTGTTTAACCGTGACGTCGCTGTGATAGAAATGGAAGCGGTCCAGCAGGTTGAACGTCATGTGCATGCTGATGGAGGCCTGGTGTTTGTGCTCGGGGTCAGCGGCCCAGCTGGCCGACCAGTGGTGCCGGATCCAGCGCCAGAGCAGACGCTCCTCCAGGTCTGTGCCGTCCATGAAGATCTTCTCGTGGATGGCAGCCAGGTGGGCGGGGTCGGCTCCATTCTCTGGCAGGTCCTGGGGCGGGTGAGCTGTTAACCGTCGGCAGCCGGGCTGAGAGGTATTCGGCCCCCAAGTACAAGCGAGACGGCACTGAGCATTGGCAGGATGGCTGTAACTGTAGAATCTCCGGAGCACACTGATCAGTGCTACGAAACGTGTAATGATTCCAGCAGGCTCTTCAGCTTAAACGGAAAGCATCGAAATGTATCATCAATCAAAAACAGTTTCTAAAATATATTGCTAGGATAGGGCTCATTTACTCCCATGCCATTTCAAAATGTCTCTTAAGAATATCTTAGATACATTGGAAAAAAACTCACTGAATAGCGTATCGTTCGAAAAAGTGTTAACGCGTGCTACTTGCTACACAATGTAGTAAAACACAACTTTTATACAAACCTAAAATTCACGATAATGCTGGAGCCACAATCTTGCTGTAAGCACTTGTGACTCCATCAATGAGACACCTTTCGAAACACATCCTAAGGGGCTGAGGGGAAGTGTGGCGGAGGGTCGTACCTGGATGTGTGCGTACACGGTGTGCTCGGTACGGCCGCGGTACCGGTAGAGGCCGCTGGTGATCTGAGGGTACACTGTGGGGTACCAAGAGGGTGGATCGCCCTCGGCGTGATGCCACACGTGGATGACCCCGTTGGCCTCGAACACAGGCCACACTCCTACCGAGAAGTGCTGCAGGCTCGCTACGGGAGGAAACAAAGTGTGCACTGAAGGCGAAGCCAGCGAAGGAGCGGGGGGTGCAGACCAGCAACACATAACAGTGCACCTTAACGACAGTAAGTGAGGTGGTTTCTTGGCAGATGCGGGGCTTTTCTGACGCTTGGAAAATGGGTACTACATTACTATGGAATTAAGCGTAAAATACTGATTAAAGTTGTAAAACGCTATCAGATTTTTCCTAATAGTTTGTGCATGCACTTTGGCAGCATCTGCTTTGGCTCTTTATTACGGCAGACGGGCGGCAGGCCCGGCGTACCCACCGGCGCTCTGCTTGGAGTAGGGCACGTCCACCACCTCGCCTGTCTCGCCGTTGAAGGTCCATTTGTGGAAGGGGCACTGAATGGTGTCAGCCAGGACGCAGCCCTGGGACAGGTCGGCGCCCAGGTGTGGACAGATTCCGTCCAGGACTCGCGCCTCGCCGCCCTGAGTTCGGAACGCCACCAGATGCAGGCCTGTGGCACACCGGCACTTCTGGTCTACAGGGCAGCACGTCAGGGCCGGAGCCTGCAGGACAGAATGGACCACGCTTCTATCCAATCGGCCAAGATCTCCTTCGTGTGTATAAACCGAGGTATAAGGCACCAATTTCGCTCTTCATCGGCCCGTACCTGATTTAATTTTGTTTGTAAAACCTATTATCATTAAGCATTCATACATTTTATATCATACATTATGCATGTACTTTGCACCGAAAAATATACTTTTCAGTGCCTCCAGCCTTTTCGGTATTTTGGAACTTCGGGAAAACAAAAATAGGAGCACAAATGAAAAATACCACTAGGGAGTCAGGCAAAAATGAAGTGATAAGATTGACAGTCATGAGAGAGAGGATAAAGATTATTGTCAACAGCACTTGGTTGTTGAAACAGATGACGATGATCGCGCCGGGCTCCTGGAAGAAGTTACTCCTGTGATTAAAAGGCTTCGCACTTGAAATGATGCTTTTCTTTGTACAATGATACTTGTCTTTCAAGTAGGAGGCCCCAGCTCGAATCTGACCTTTGTCATTACTCTTTGTTTGGCGACCTCCTGA